>JAREIS010000338.1:0-566093 GCA_030060385.1 Muscicapa striata striata | reverse complement strand
ATTGACTGAAAACTGTTTCCTCTGGTATACAGTACATAGGTTTTCATGGTTATCTTAAATTTTCTGAACTTGGTTAAACTGAGTTTCTGTGGCTAGTTTTTAGAATTCCGTGTGTAACAGATATGGATGTGAGTTACAGATCTGTTATGTTAGGAGAAAACTAAAGTTTACACAATAGCATCAAATTAAGGACATTAAGTACACTGAGAAATGCACTTCCTTAGAAGATATGAAATTCAGCAAGTGTGTCTCCTAAGCAGCCTTTGCCTCTTTCAGAAAAGTCAGCTGCAGTCTGAGAACAGACCACTGGGAGGTACAGTTCACAAGTGTTATCAATTAAATGCATTTTATGGAGGTTTGTTTAAAGTCTGTTATATGCCAGCACACCTACCTCCTCTGTCAAAAACGTAAACAGCCAAACCCACAGAAGACAAATGAGGAGACAAAATATTTTCCTTTCAACACAAGGTTCCTGTGGCGTGTGTTGCTCGCCAAGCCCCGCGTCTGGCTCCTCAATCTCCACGGGATCCATCGCTTTCGTTATGAATAACAGGCAGCTGCGTTCTTCTGGAAGCTCGGCCAGGCCTGGCAGGAGTGTGAACGCCGCAGCAGAGCCAGGGCGCCACGCGCGCCAGTGCCTGTGTGTGCCAGCGGTGGCCGTGTCCCCTCTCAGTGTCAGCCGTGTCCCCCTCACTGTCCGGCCGTGTCCCCTCACTGTCCCGGCCGTGTCCCCTCACTGTCTGGCCGTGTCCCTCACTGTCCCGGCCTTGTCCCTCGCTGTCGGCCGTGTCCCTCAGCAGTGTCCTCTCCAGTGTCTGGCCGTGTCCCTTCACTGTGTCTGGTCGTGTCCGCTTCACTGTCCGGCCGTGTCCCTCAGTGTCTGGTCGTGTTCCCTCACTGTCCGGCGCCGCGTGTCCCGCGAGTCCTCTCGGGCAGAGCCAGGGCTGGCGGGGCGCAGGTCCTCCGGCGCCCACCGAAACGCCCTGCGCAGCCTACTGGCGCGCGGCGGGCAGCGCCCTGGCGGACGGCGCGGCGGCAGGGCCAGCTGTCCCCGAGCGGCCGCGCCCCGTCCCCCTGCGCCGCCTCGAAGGGCCCGTCCCTGCGCCCGCCTCAGGGCCGTCCCCTCGCCCCGCCTCGGGGCCGTCAGACGGGTCTGTGTAGTGCGAGCGGATGCGGCGGTACTGAGTGCTGGAAAACCTTCCGAGCTGCAGTTAAGAGCAGGCTTCGCGTTCCGGTGAAGAGCTGGCCTGCCAGGTGCTGTAAAACACTGCTTGTAGTCTTAATTTATGCTGTAATTTAGCCTTCATGGAGACTTCATTCCTACTGGGGATGAGTAAATTTTAGATCACTGCGAAAGAAGAGGTGTGACCAAGGGTTCTGTGCTGGGAAGAAGGCTGAGAAGAGACAGGAGACTAGTGCAGAATTTCCCTTAAGTCACGCAAATGGAGCATTAGTGTGTATGGTGTGAGGTGAGAAAGCTGATTTTGTTCAGGTTTTGTCCTCCACTGTTTTCCTACTATGTTCCCTTCAGTGCAATACAGGACAGTCCTGGGACTTGCAAGCATCTTGCAAGAGGCTTTTTAGTCTGAGCACAGGATGCTGGATGGAGCAATGAATAAAGCTCTGGAGTAAACATAGGTATTTGATGAGGAGAACAAGAATGGCCTGACCCTGGGTCCAAGACCTTCTAGAAGAGACTACCGACTGACAATAGTAGCCAAGATTGCAGAATGGGAGAGTATGAGAACTAATTTGGGTAGTTCTCTTGGGGTGTGTGAAATGGCACCTCATGGAAACCCCGACACTTCCACCACGGTGAAGTTTTGGGTGAGTGAGTGCCCTGAGCCTGGTACCCTGGTTCATAGTATTAGCAGGGAATTAACAGTGTACTAGTGTCAGGGCAAGTATGCAAAATATGAGAACAGAAAAGCAACATTTCTCCCTTCAGTCCCCAGCATTTCTGGGGTTTAATCCTAATAAGTCAGAAAAACCACCTTGTGCAATGCTGCTGCTCTGCAGGAAGGTGACAGTCCACAGCAACCTTCCCCTTAGTTAAACTGGGGGAGAAAAGAGAGGAAGGCGGATCTACTATGTTTGTTTATTTTGAAGTAGCTACTCATTCTTTCCATAGTTACTGTTTTTATAAGTGCATCATCTCCAGGATCATTGTGCATTTCCCCCAGAGAACCTTATCCTTCTTCCTAGTTATGGAGTATTTGCAGAAGAGAAAGGCAAAACTATCCACTGTGACTTTTCAAAGCAGGGTTGTATTTACATAGCTAATTATTTGAAATGGGTGCAAGATTTTTGAGGCAAGCAGAAATTTCCTGCTTGACTCCTTTACTCCTCTGTTTGCCATTCTGGCATTTCCATTATCTTACTAATCTAATGGGCACTCTGAAAAGACATGCCAAGGAAGATAGATTTGTCTGGTAAATGAAGCAAGAAAGAGAGGAAATTTGAAAAAAGACCAAAAAAACCTGGGAAAACTAAAAGCAAAATTAGCGGGATTTAATTAAACAGTATTTTTACGGGGGGGAGGGGAGGAGGGGGAAAAGGAAAGAAATAAAGCCCAATTTTTTTATTTTTACGATAACGGGGAATGTTTAGTTCGGGGAAGGAAAGGAATGGGGGAGTTTAGTGGGTTGGAGTTTTTTTTAAAAACCCCTTTTTATTCTATTTATATGTGTTGTGTTTTTTAAAAATTATTTTTAAAAAATTAAAATGAAAAGGGGGAAGGTTTAAAAATGGTTTAAGAATGGGCCCCAGGATCCAGTCTGTGTGGAAATTGATTTTATGATAATTTTCACGGTTTACGGGGGTTAACATGTGCAGGGGTGCATTTTCCCCTTTTTATTTTTCCCGGTTTCCTTTTTTTTTTTTCCCCCCCTTGGGTTTCCATTAGGTCACAGTCCAGGGTTAAAAGATGAGGCAGTAGCAAAGGGGGGGAGGAACAGAAAGGTGAGCCCCCTTTTGACACAAGGAGCAAATTCTCATGAACTTGCCTGCCCTCTTTTTTAAACCAAAAAAATCCCCGCTAGTTCCTTGTTTATTTGGGGGAAAAAAGAAAAGCTTTATTTATGTAAAGTACTCTATATCCCATTCCTGATAATTTACAAACAAATAGATGTATGTGTTTTGGCAGCACTTAAATCTTATTTACTGTTATTCTGGGGGGGTAATGAAATTTGTATGTGTTGTTCTCAAGATTTCAGAAAGTTTTGCAAAAGGTTGGTTTAAAATTTTTAAAAAAAAGTGAAGACAGCTAGTGAAAAAGGAAAATGATAAAAAAGGTATTCGTTCAAATTATCCTGTTCAATGAACAATGTTTAAAAAACAGTTTTAATGCAAATTTTTTAGTTTTTTGAAAAGAGAATAGGGTCTTGGGACTTATTTTGAAAATTATAACATTATCTATAGTGGAGACCTTGAAAATTTGTTCAGCTGCTGAGTGAAAACTTAATTGTAACATCAACTTTCCACAAGCCTTATTCCTTTGTAATTTCTTCCTGTTTTTCCCCACCTGTTGTTTATGATCTGTTTCTCTTGGCTCCTTTTATTGGCTGATGGTTGGAGAAACAGGGGAAAATACAACATTGAATATAGAATACTGTAATTTAAAAGGGGGAATTTTATTTTAGAGTTAAACGGGACGAAAATTTAAGCCCAGAAAACTGATCACTTTTTAAAATGGGTTATTTTTTCTGCTTACACAGTTCCTGTATTGATTATGTAAGTTAGGTTAGAAGAGGAAGTTTTGGGTTTTTTTTGGCCTTACAGGTTTGTGATGTTTCAGGTCTTGCAGTTCTTTCATACCATTTTGGATGACTCAGTAATTTATTCTGAATCCATCTTTGCCCTCTGTTTTCTGATAACCTTTATTTAGCTGCTCTAACTCCCAAAAAAACCCTTTTTCCCCTTCGGATTTATCAAATTTGAAAGTAAAAGTCTTGAATAAAGAGTGGGTTGGTCTTCATGAGGTTTCCCAAAGATTTTTGTATTTCTGGCATTTACCAAGTAAGTCTTGCCTAAATGTTAAGCTTTTCCTTGTTCAGGGAAGCTGATGCTCATTCATATTAGTCTTAAGTGTCTGGCCCCTGAATCAGATGTTCACCAAAACAGCATTCCAGTGCCAACTTTGCATCAATTTCAATATAAGTTGCTGAGAAATTCCGAAAAGTTTGTTCTTTCAGTTTGGCTTCATCCCTCAAGGAGGAGTATTGGCTTGAACTGTTTTTTTTGTGTAAGATACCTGTATCATCATTCATCAAGAAATAAAATTTTGTTAGAAATTGTGCAGATTTTCACAGCCTCTATCATACTGCTGGCATTTATATTTGTGATTTTCTAAGATCATGAATTAGTCCCAGTCTTTTCATCTTTGACAAATGCCATATTCTAGATTTTGTGACAGGGGAGCTAAAGGGGACATTCACTAGCACTAATGGGGTGCTAAATAATCCCCAAATAGTAATATAAAACTGTCAAGGTAGACATCTTCTTCTGTCTACAAAGTATTTCCTCAGAATCAGTTTATCATTACTGGAAGCAATGTATCATTTAAAGGCTTCTGGGGAAAAAGTGTGCCTTATATGATTTTTATTTCAGTTATTAAATAAAACTGAATTTCAGGGACGACTTTCATAGAATACTGTATTGTCTATTTAGCCACATTTTGTTTCATTTGCAGTTTTTTTGGGAGGGCTGACTTTGTGTTGGCTTACTGAGGTTTCAGGTCAGGAAATTTGTTTGTTTTTATCCATGTTGCTAAATTTTAAAACTCAGATTTATCTGATATTTAGCTGTCTTTTGTTATGCCTGTTTAGCCCCTTGGAGAACATTCCAAGGGTCCAAAGGGCCCCATATAGTTCAGAATCTTTCTAGACTTTTCTACTAATATGTTCTGGTTTTACCGGGCTTTGAAATTACTTTCTGTTTTTTTTTTTTTAGTCTCTCTCTCTCTTTTTTTTTTTTTTTAATTCCCACACTGTGTTAACAAACTTGATTTTAAAAATAACATAACAAACTACAAAGCTGTTGACATCTTATGTTTTCATTGCTGGCAAGTATTGTTTCCAAAAGATTTATCTCTGAGAAAGAGAGGATTGTGAAATATGCTTGCCTTCACTAGCTTAACAATTGTAATCTGTTCCAGGGGTGGGTGTGTATGCACTCTTCTAAAATGTTTTCTCAGGGGGTGGGTTCCTATGGTAAGTTCCCTATGGGAAAAGAAAGTATGGTTTCAGCAGAAACTGATCTTTCAGAATGACAATTTGGTGTATTTTTTTTCCAAACTCACACATATCTTAAATTTTCCCTCCCCCTTGTTTGAAAAAAAGTTGCCTAAACAAAAACATGGTTTACAAATCTGTTTATATGGACACATATTTTAATCTAAATAGAAAAAAAAAAAACGACTTTTGCTACTTTTCAAATGAAGTAATAAAAGCTGTTTAAGTAAAAACGACTCTTTTTGTTTGAAGCGGGTGTTGCTTGTTTCACTGCCCCTAAATTGCTGCTGTTGTGCAGTTTCTTTGACCTCTACTCAGAGTTGGGCACATCTTGTGAAATCATAGAGTTGCATACATCTGACCAGCAGCATAAGTTATCTGGAGAACATATGCTAGATGTGAGAGGTGGGGCATATCTCAAGTTTTGCGCTCAAGTTCTCTGGAGTAATGCTTGCAAGCAAAACAGAACTTCTTCCATTGAAATCTGGATGCAATTTTCTCATAGAATCTGGAAAATGCAAACATGGAACAAATTAAAGTTAAAAGCTGTCTGAAGCAGCCACCCGATGAAGTACATAAAGTCAGTATGTTCCGTCTTTTGCTTCTGTCTCAGGCTTACTCCATTTGACATGGAAGTGGATGAGCAAAGTGCTTCCTCGTTTATGTCAGCTGAAAAGGATCATCCTGTCACTATTGTAGAAGGAGTAGTGACCATGTCACTTTCAACATCTGCAGGTCCCCTTTCCCTTTTCCTTTAACCCAGTCCTGTGGCTGGCTTCTATAACCAGGAGGAAAGTGAGAATTACAAAATTATTAATTATTTTTTATCCCTCTGCCTCCTTTCTTTTTTCATCTTGCAGAAGTGATTTCTGCTTCTGCATTTTTCAAAGTCCCTGTGACAGGCTAGGTGACAGGAAACCTTTTCTGCTGTTTCTGTCCCAGAGGACATCCATAAAAAGGTTGCTTTTCTTCTTGGGTCTGACATGAAAGAGTCCTCCTAAAAGAGGTTTTATTTCTAGCATTGAAAAGAATGTGTGTTTTGTTTTAAGAGTTATGTAGTTTTGTACTTTATGCTTTTTGTTCTCTCTGAATTCCTTTAAGATTAATAAGCCTAGACAGTTGTGGTTTTAAATAAACTCTGTATTGTCTTGCAGCTCTCTTCTAACAGGAACTACCTCTGTGTCTGACTTTGCTTCAACACAATTTACGCTTCTGTCGGCTTTTATGAAATGTTGAACAGCCCATCGTGGCCCTGGTGGAAGAAAGGGTGGCTGGAACTACTCATCTCAAGGATGTGCACTGTCTTCTCTTTTAGAAGCCATGTAATGTTGGTTATCAAATAAATTTAGATGAAAACCCAAAAGGGGGTTTTTTTCTGATCATGTTTATTCATAATAAATCTTCAATATCCTCTAAACTACAACACTGTTTTGGGGAAGGTTAAAAGATCTAATTTTATTTGAGTTTTTTTCAGTAGTTAAAATTCCCCATATACTCTGGGCAAGAAGTTCTAGTATTTAATTACCTGTCCTTTAAAGAATGCCTGTGGCATTTTTATCCTCTTTGTATTTTTTGAGGAAGATTGCTCTTCTCTTTCCTTTAAGGTGAATTTATGAGTTCCTCAATCCCTGAATTTCCTTTCTGAGATTTTTTTCTGCTCTTTCACCATTCCATTTTACTGACTCCTACCATGACCTATTTGACTCTGTTTTCCATACTGAATACTTTGCTTTGCAGACATCAGAGACAAACAAGGGCAGTGCTTGGGATCTTTTCTTGTGTCAGCTGCAGACTTATAGTTTACTTTTCCAATTTAGTAATTCTAAACTCCGTGCTGGTGACATTGTCCTTTGAGGCTAAGGACTGGATCCTTATAGGTGCCCTGTGTGCAAGTCTGAATCACATGTCTTAAAAACATTTTTCAGAGGCTTTACTTCCCAGGGCAGAAATACGATCACCTTTTAATGTCTATAGGGTAGAAATGTGCACAACTTTGTTTGTTGTTAGGCCTGATTCATTGCATGTCTCAGAACAGTCAGTATGGCCTGCTGTTTGCTTTCTACAGTCTTCTCTCTAAGAGACCCAGTGCACATTCATTACCTTCACAAGATTCATTCAAGGTGTCTCTTTCAAGTTTTGTTGTGTTCTGGACACCTAGTGTGTTATATTGAAAAACTATGATTTTCATTTTTTTTTCAGTGTTCTTTCAGTGTTTTTAGATGATCTTGTGCTTCTTTGGGTTGGATGCTCTTAAATATCAGGCAATATGGTCTAGGTTCTGTGTGATCTGTTAGAAATCCATCACTCACAAAGGTGCCAGTTTAAAGGTATAGACAGGAGCCCATAAATCAAATAATACATTTACATAGTTTTGAAAGTGTTTGTAAGTATTGTATTTTTCTAGTGGGTTAAGGAAAATACATTCAGGTTGGCACTATAGGTATTACAGACGACTAAGAATATTACATAAAGACATTCTTTTTTTACACCGGTTTAAGAACAGTAAGTCTATTGTCTATAGACCTGTTGATTGGCATTCATTATGTAATTTAAGTTAATTATTCATAATCAAATCTTTCATCAGGTATTTCAATACGTAAATTATGTTTCTTTACAAAATCTTCAGGCTGACAGGCATACTATTTAGTGCATCCAATTTGTCTTTTGTAAATATTGACATAGCAGTTCTGTTCTTGCTGTTCTTGTGAACTTTTCCAATTCCAGTTTTGAATCCTTAATGACAGCAAGCACTACCAGTCTAGCGGAGTACCTATGCCATCTCTCAGCATGCTTGAAACCAAGCTATCCAGCTTTGCTGATGGTAAAGTGTCCAATTAACAGCCGCTGTTTAGCATCGATTGGAATGGAAACTATCAAATCATCATCATAAAGAATGTTGTTTGCTTTTTTCTGAAACAGTTGTGTGTACTAAACTTATGCTTTTTTTGTTTGTTTTCCGAATGCTACAATTTCCATCAAATAATGCTTTTTTCCCCCAGAACTAGAGGACACCTTAAAGACTGTTTGTCTAACAATTCTAGCTATTCTCTTTCTGTTCTTTTTCAACTTATAATTTTCTTTCGGTATTAGTTCCCAAAATCATTTTTGTGAGGAGGGAACAGCTGATACCCTGTTAATGAAGTGAGATAGTTTTAGTCAGGCTGCCAAAGATGAATTAATATCTTTTGTGTAAGAAAAATAAAATAACTGAAGTAATTTTCAGTATGAGAACGCTGGACCTGTGACCATAGATATTCACTTTGGAAAGAGAAGAACTTTGCTTGTGGAGCAACCTGTTTCCTTTTACTGGTGTAAAGAACAGTAAAGAATTTAAGTCATTATTGGGCTTCAGATTTATAATGACTTATGGTAGATGTAAAGCTGATAATCTTTTTTCTGATATAAAAATGGGGAACTACCAAAAGAAGCATCCAGAATTCAGTCAGAATTCTTTTATATTATCAAGATTTTAAATGTCTCTACAGATAATTTACCCCTTTGTTTAACAAAGGTTTAACCCCAGCCTGCATCTAAGCCCAGGCAGTTGCCTGCTCACTGCTCCTCCACCATCAGGATCAGGAAGAGAATCAGCAGGGTAAAAGCCGGAGAACTCATGGATTGAGATAAAGACAGTTTAACAGGAAAGCAAAGATGCACACCCTGGCAGAGCAAACAAAGAATTAATTCACTGTTTCCCATGGGCAGGCAGGTTTTCATTCATCTCTGGGAGAGCAGGACCCTATCACGCACAACAGTGTCTTGGGAAGACAAACACCCTCCTCCCAAATGTCCCTCCATTCCTTTTTCTTCCCCCCTCTGTATATGAGCATGATGTCTTTTCTATTCCCAAGGTGTCTCTCTTTACAGGTAGTGTTTACTGTTAACCCTTTGTTGTGGTTTAACCTGAGCAATGGTCTGGAATATCCCTCTGGTCAGCTGGGATCACCTGTCCTGGTTGTGTCTCCTCCCAATCTCCCAGGCACTCCCAGTCCCCTCATCAGTGTGGCAGTATAAGGAACAGAAAAGGCCTTGGCTCCATGTAAGGTCTGCTCAGCAATAACAAAAACATCTCTATATTATCAACCTTGTGTTCAACACAAATCAAAACACAGCCCGTGCCAGCCACTGGCAAGAAAATTTACTCTACAGCAAAAGCCAGCATACCCTTGCTCTAGTGACTTCAAGTAAAAAGTAGCTTTTTTTGGTAAGAAAAAGGGTAATAATTTGCATATATAAATCTGAAAGGTAATTTCTATGTGTTCCAAATAAATTCTTCAGGTTGAATTTGACACTGTACTAATTTGTATCTTAAAATCTGTTTGCAGATCTGTTGGAGTGATAGAATGATTATTGTGGTCAGCACTTCCTGATGGGAACTGTATGAAAATTGAGTCTCTTTAGCTTTCCAGTTCATATAGCCATAGGATGTTTTAGGTTAGAAGGGGCCAATAAGATGATTTGCTTCAATCCCCTTGGTATGGGCCAGTACACCTTCCACTAAACAGATTACTGAAATCCCCACCTAGCCTTCTCTTTTTGAATGCTTCTAGGAATGGGTTGTCCCCAAGTTCTCCAGGCAACCTCTTCCAGTACCTCACCGGCCTCACAGTAAAGAGTTTCCTACTAATGTATAGCATAAATCTATCCTCTTTCAGTTTGAAGCCATTCCCCCTTGTCCTATCACTACATGCCCTTGTCAAAAGTCCCTCTCCAGCTTTCCTGTAGACCCCTTCAGGATCTGGAAGGTGCTATAAGGCCTCCTTGGAGCCTTTTCTTCTCTGGACTGAATAAGCCCAGCTTTCTCAATCTACCTATAGGACAGGTGCTCCAGCCCTCTGAGCATTTTTGTGACCCTTCTGGAATCTGCTCTAAGAGGTCTGTGTCCTCCTTATGCTGGGTGCACCAGAGATGCATGCAGTGCTCTAAGTGGGGTTTCATGAGGGCACAGGAGAGGAGCAGAATCCTCTCCCTTGCCCTGCTACCCACTTCACTGGATGCAGTCTAGGATGTTATTGGCTTTTTGAGCTGTGGGTGTACATTGCTAGGTCATATTGAGCTTTTTGGCTCAAGCTGCTCTCAATCTGTTCTGTGCTCAGCTTGTATTTGTGCTTCAGGTTGCCCCAACTCAGATACAGCACTTTGTACATGAACTTCATGTGGCTTGCACAGGTCCTCTTCTCAAGCCTGTCAAGACCCTTCTGGATGGCATCCCTTCCTTCCTGCGTGTCACCTGCACTGCAATCTCTGATGGTGATGGCAGACTTGCTGAAGGTACCCTCCATCTCACCATCCATGTTGCCGATAAAGATTTTCAGCCAAGCTGCTCCAATATTGCCTGTGAGGAATGGCACTCGTTACTCTCTGCTTGGACAATGAGTCATCGATTGTGGCGCTTTGTTTGTGGCCATACAGCCAATTCCTTGCTCACTGAATGTTCCATTTATCAAATCCATTCTCCGCAGTTTAGGGACAATGTTGTCATGTAGGACAGAGTCAAATGCTTTGCACAAGTTCAGGTGGATTATATAAGTTGCTCTTCCCTCATCCACCACCCATCCCTAATCAGAGAAGACAACCAGATTTGTCAGGCATGATTTATGCTTTAGGAAGCTGTGCTGGATATTTCCATTCACCTTCATATTTTCCTTGTGCATTAGCATAGTTTTCAGGAGAATCTGCTCCGTGATCGTGATCTTGCTGGGAACTGAGGTGGCACTCTCAGCCCTGTAGTTTCCCATGCCTTCCTTATTTCCCTTTTAGAAACGAGGACTATTTCCCCTTTTCTAGTTAGCAGGAACTTTACTGAGCTGCCGTGACCTCTCAAATATGTTTCACAGCAGCTTAGCCACTTCCTTGGCAAACTCCCTCAAGACCTGTGGATGTACAATGCCTGGTTCCATGGGCTTGTGTACTTTCAGATTCCTCAGATGGTGTTGGATCTGATCATCATGTACCATGGGTGAGTGATTCTACATTTTCCCAGTCCCTGCCTTTTCCTTCTGCTACTTGGGCAGTATGGCTGGAGCATTTTTTAATGAAGAGCAACAAAGTCATTGACCAATTCAGCCTTTTCCTTGTTGTTGTCCATTTCTCTCTGGACAGCTACTGTATTTTCCCTAATCTTCATTTTATCAGTCACTCAAGTATGCCCTTGATGTCCCTGACCAGATTTAGTTATATGAGGCTTATGGCTTTCCTAATGTGATTCTTGGTTGCTTGGTATTCCTCCCAGGCTACCTGTCACTTGGAGAAGGAAGTTACCACCACCACATTCCAACAACCTCCTGGATTGCTTATGCTCTGCCATGTTGCTCCTCCAACAGATATTGGGGAGGTTGAAGTTTGCCATGAGGACCAGAATATGTGAATGTGTGCTCCTGTATGTCTGTAGAGGACCTAATCAGCTTCATCTTCCTGTTTGAATGGCCTACTGCAAGTCCCCAGTATAATGTCACCTGTGAAGAAATTAATTTGTATATCTTTTTGTCTGCTGTGACAAAAATGCTGTGACTTGCTTTTGTGGGTTCTGCAGAGCAAGTATATTTGCACATTCTCTGAAGAGTTGTTTTAAGAAGAAAGAGAGGAATAGTGTCTGCAGAAGATTTTGGGAGGGTTTTTTAAGATCTTAAAATTGTTGAAGTTCTGAAAAGTCATTCACATTTTGATAGACTCTGCTATACAGAAACAAAATCCCCAAACACCACAAATCAACAGCAAATGAAAACTGTCTATGTAACTGCACAATATTCTAATTACAGATTTCACAATTATTCTCAGCTTTTTATTCTCACCTCAGTTGTTTTCCACCTCTGCAACTTGTCACTATCAAGTTCAAATTACCACATATGGTAACAGGTAACCTTTTAATGTCACAGAATTGGAAGACTTGAGTAACTATGTACTGTAATTATATGACACTTGCCTTGTGATTAAAGTGATTACATGGCTGTTTGTATCCTTCAAAACAGTCATAACTTCTTGGTTTTTCGGAATGAAGTGGTTCAATTTGTCTCCAATGTACTTACAGGTTATGTTTGGATAGTTTCATCATCATTATTTCATATGAGATGTGCTCCATTAACAAAATACCTAGTCTCTTTTCTTCAAATTTTGTGCCCCATTTTCCAGTGAATCCAAATTTGTTCTTGGTGGGAATAGCACTTTTGAGGATGGATTCTTCAAAACCTTACCAGGTGGACTTAATTTCTTTCCGTTTGAAAGGCAGTGGCACAAATATGTCCTTCTGTTTATATTCTACTAAATTCTTTATCCTATCAAGATTGTGATTGAAATGATTTGAACATGTCAGTAATTTCCTAGGAACTCTAAGCAGCTGAATGAAATACCTTTTTATTAGTTAGCCCATAGATTATCCACAAGCTTTATTTTGAAAAAAACTTGAGTCTATGAGCATTTGGTAGAAATAAATTTGTTGTGCTAAAATTGGAAAAATTATATATTGTTTTGCTTACAATCCTGGATATGTAATTTGTGTAGCCTTGTAATGTTTGTGTATGTGTGAAAATGGATAGCTTCTCAGGATACAAAAAAATTAACGTCTGTATTCTGAAAAGGAAAATGGAAAAAGGACTCCGTGTTCAGGAAGTGTACAGCTGCGTTGGTGGGAAAGCAGGAGAGGGTACTGCACAGTTACCTGGTGACTCCCTCTAGGGAGCCACTGCAGCTCTTTTCTCTCTGTGCTCCAGTTTATTCTGAGCTCTGTAAGACATTTAGGTAAAGAAACACAGCCCTTTGTTTCGTATAATGTAGAATTACGGAATCGCTAGAGGAGTTACTGGTGCAGGTATCTTCCCTGGAACTGGCTTCTCAACGTTCTGTCTTTCTGACTGCTTTTGAGAGGTGGTGTTTTTAAGCTGGTGACTTCTTGGAGGTGATGCTGCGGCAGTGAGCAGTAGATGGCAGTGCTGTCCCGTTGCACAGCATGAAGGGGAGTCCTTGGAAGTTTTAAGTCCTGCGAAACATGCCCTTTGCTACGTGTCTGCTGCTGAAACATTGATAGTTAGGGCATATATTATTCTGCTTAAACCTAGGGTAGTTCTGTTAAGACAATGGTCCATGTAGAACTTTGGAGGAGACAGGAGATTCTGTGTATTTCTAAACAAATACTAAGTGCGTGTGTATTCTTCAGTTATCTGTTTTGTACATTGTTCAGAGATGAAAGAGCCAAATCCTAATATGATGCCATTTAATCCCATTGCAGAGGTAATGAGAAATTACTGTGATATGTACATGTTTTCAACTCTTTTTTTCCTCAAGGGGAATGCTTGCTTTCTGCAGAAACAAGTGTTGGTTTGTGAAGCACACTTCATTCCTGTAAATCTCCCACTTCCCCATATTGAAATATCTCTACAGTCTGAAAACTTGATGACTCATAGTGTATCAGTCTTTTGAGTCATAAGTCAGGGCCAATCTCTTGGCTTTTCTAGTACCGGAAATCTATGTGGAGATTTTTTCTGTTTATCCATGAACACACTTTAAACAGAAAGACTACATGATTTTTTTTTTTTTTGTCTTAAAGTCATCTGATCGCAACAATAAATTTTTTCTGTTCCCCACTCTTAAAAAAAAAAAAAAAAAAAAAAAAAAATTTTTTGTTTGTCTTATTGGAATTTTAATCTTTTAATCTGTGTCACTAAAAATGCTTATTATAATTTATTCTCTCATGGCATGGTAGCAGAAACTTCCTCAGTCTATTTCATCTCTGTAACACTCTGAACTTGTTTCTCTTCTAGTTGTTATTGAAAACTGTATATATAGATATTTAAATGGTGAGACAGTTTTCATTTCCACATAAATATTGAATTAAAATATCTTGAGGACTGTAGGGTCCTTTTTTTTACAGTTTTATTTCAGCGATGGACTACAATGTAGCTGTTGTGACTTCATACCTACTCTTAAAATGCATATTTTTTCAAGTTAGAGTGAGAGTTAAATTGTGTTTGGAGGTTTGAGGGATTTTAGTGTGTTTGTGTGCAGATATACCGAATTTTTGCAAGTTCTTTAAAGTAACTATGGAGTTTATTTTTCTACAGTAATTTTATGAAATTTTTAGGGATGCAGTATTTTATGACAGGTCCTTCATATTAACATGCTAGTTCTGTGTTTTGTCAATAAGGAAATCACTAACATCAGCTTGTAAAAGTTTTAACTTCCATTGAGCTGCTCATGGTGGCAGAAGTAAATTCTGCTACTTGTCTTTTTTTTTAATTTATAAAGAAAAGTATTTAAGGAGCTAGGATTGTAATCTTATAATGTTTTCAATATGAAACACCACCAGTGTTATACTGTTATACCATAACAGTGTAGAGTCACAGAATATTTTGAGTTGAAAGGGACCCACAAGAATCATTGAAGTCCAACAGTATTCAGATAGCTTTGAAAAGATTAGAGAAAGAGACTTAAATGATAGGATGTCAGCTTTTAAAGATGGGACTTGTATCAAAATGGTTGTTAAAACCTGCCTTTGCTTCCTGACTTGATACATCTTCAGGATCAGCAAACCAACTTTATACATAGTTTTTCCAGAAAGACTAAGGACTTTTTGTTGTAAACTTATGCACCATAAAAAGAAAATAGGGTTAAGTAAGAAATACAGTTTCAGTCATCAAAAAGCTGGAAAGCCTAGTATTAGTGGATACTTAAAAGAAAAAAATGGTGGGTTTGATGACAAAGTCAAATGTTTTGTGCAGATTATTGAATTGGTTATGTAATGCATTATATTAAAAAAAATTACGAGAACCTTTTGAAGGGCAGTATTAAAAAAGCACCCCAGAAACTGTCAGAAGTGAGCTTTGCAGAAAAAAAAGCCCCCAGTAATCTTTTTTTTTTCTTTCTTTTTGTTTTCTTTTTGAATAGATGAAGCTTTGAGAATTTAAAGTTTGTGGTAGGCTATGTAGTATGTTTACCTATTTAAGCCGTGTCATGGAAAGCCGTGGTTTGTTTTTTAGGAAACAGGAAGAAAATTGGCTTTACTTTTAGTTTTGCATAACCAGACTTGCTCTTACGTTTGTAATATTTAGAGAAGTTCAATAGGGGGCCCTTGGTGCTTTGATCTAGTGCCATGGTGCAGTTTAATGAGAGAGGGGTTTTCAATATTGTCTGTGATATTGCAAATTCTGCCAGCTCTGTCTTAAATAAGAAAATGCAAGATTTACACCTCAGAAACCTTCTCCTTTTTCTGGGCACTCTTTCTGTTTGAAACAGGTAATTACAAAAACCTCCGGATCAATTTTTGTAAAGGGGCACCCTGATGGGTGCCATGACTGAAGTGTGACATGAGCCTTTTCCAATACAATGGGTGGCCTAACATTCCTCGGGAAGGCCAAGCTCATTAAATATTCTCTTCTTTTTTTCCACCCTCTCCCCCTCTTCATGCACTTAGCTTGAGTTGTGCTAAGTCTGAGGTTTCTTCACTGAGGACTTAGGAAAATTGCATAGAGTTCTCAGATTGAATTTTTTATGTGTATGACTTCATGATGGCATTAGCATGTGCTTTGATCCATGTGTGAATGGCACTGGGTCGGCTCTTATTGCCATATCCAGATGGTGTTACAGGGAACAAACAGTTGTGTTTTAGGATTTCTCAATAGACTGTCTAGACTGGTCTTGCAGCAGACAGATACAGCCACCCATCAAATTAGCGTTTGTCAGATTTATGGTAATGGTTCACCAAAGCCTTCCTGTCATTGACATTAAGATTTACGCCTCCAAAGTTATTTTGTCTTCCGCAGTGTGTAAAGTCTGATCATGTGTACGTGTGTGATTATCTATGTGTAGATAAATATTTGCATATATAAATTTTTAACTAAAGGGAAGGAAAGCGACCGAAGAGAAGTAATTGCTATGGTAAGAGGCAGAATTTTTAAAGTATTTTTTTAAGAGGCTGATTCCTACAGCTGGATTGATTAGGGAAGCTTTCCCTCGCCAGTCCATCCCCTCCCTTCAAATGATAATACGGATGTTCTGTTCTAGCCAGTGTCTCCCATATGCCCTTTTTAGAAAGAAAAACATGTATGTGGATTACTATGGCTAGATTTTGCACTTTCATGTTACACTGCAGTAATATGAGCTGCTCCCTGTACGCAGTGGGAATAACCTTTTGACAGGCAGTATGTCCATTCTCAGTGGAAATGTTTTTCCAAGTCTGGCCAGCGCTCCTTTGATCATGCCACCTCAAACGTAGGGGTCATAGCTACTATGCAATGTAAGAACCACTGATAGTTGACCAGGGGAGAGATGATTTTGAGGAGAGCATATTTAACATAAGCCAAATGTTTTGAAGTATCTTTTTGTTTCTTTTTTTTTGGGGGGGGCATCAGTAATTTGTGTTGCAATGGGAATGCTAAGCAGGAGCACTGGGGAAATTTAAATTATGCTAAGACATGCTGGTACATTTGATGGTGGAAACAAGAGGTGGTGTAAATTTAAAATATCTGAATTGCAGTGGCAAGCTCTGGGCTTTAACATGCCACAGCATGTTTTGAAAGTGTTTTCCTGTTACAAGGATATTTCAAGAATAGCAAAGGGAGTAATGGGATGATGAAAGGATCCAGATGTTATAATAAACTATATATTTGAGGAGCACTACCACTTAATGAAGAAACAATTTTACGCAATACTTGAATTAATTTTCAAGTCTCTCTCTGTGATATGTGCTTTGGAAAGTCTCTCCCCTCTTGAGGATTATTATGTGTTTATATGTCTCTCTCTTAATCTCCCAGGAATAATTATTACTGATCATGAATCAGAACAAGAATTCAATTAAATATAAAGCCATTTTACAGATAGCTTTATCCTCTGCTATTGCTATTTTTCTTGCTTTGTGACATTAGAAGAAAGTAAATATATTTGGTAAATATGCAAATAAAATTAAATATGTAAACACTAATTGACAAGAATCAGCTCCAGGAAAACAGTGTTTCCTGTGCACTGTTTTGAGGACCCATAACCTCTCTGCTATAGAGCGGCAGAGTATTACTGAATCTTGGAAAAAGCAGATAGTTTATACTTTGTAAATCTGTGATCAGAGACCTTGATGGTATAATACTTGTTTGTGTTTTTTGGTAGATTTCTGTGATGTATGTGTTCTGACCACCTTTGACGGTTACATAACTTTCTTCTCTCTTTCTTCACTAAGCCCTTTAGTGAAAAAATTATTAAATATCAAAGAAACAAATCTAAAAGGAGAACAGGAATTCTTTTTATGCATAGAATACATAGGGCTGTTCTTTCTTTTCTTTCTTTTTTTTTTTTCTCTTTTCATATTTCTTAGGGATATTATCTATGGCTGTTGGGTCTAATAGTTTGTCAAACGTTGTTTTACCTTCTCCTGTCTCAGTGGCAGCATATTTTTCACTCTGCCTTTTAAGCAGAGTAAGAGAAATATTCTTGGTTCTGATTTTCCTTCCTGTGTTCCAGTTTTATCAAAGTAAGCATATGTTGTTTTCAGATATTTTGATTAACCTGCTATTTTTCCATATTAACTTAAAATCTACTGGTATTAATACAGCATTTAAGTAATTGAATAAACATTGTAACTTCACTATAGCTTTATTCTGATTTTAACTGCATATTGTGAAACATGTATCTACAAACAATAAATACACTTTTTTTATTTTTAAACTTTTTTTTTATTTTCAAGACCGGTAAATTATACTTGGTTATGTTTTTATTCCTTGCTCATGGAGCACTGGAAAACTATATACAGCCTGGGGGGCTTTAGATGCAAAAAAATATTCTTAGAAGAAGAATTGAGATTTTTCTTCCAGCATACTTCTGGTTTTGTTTTGATATATTGAAAAATGTGGAATGAAATATTACTTCATGCTGCCTTAGCTTGTATCAATCAGCTTAAAATTTTTAATAGACAGTTTAAATTTTAAAGGTTTTTTTACTTCTGCAGCTATTTCTACTTATATACAAGATAATGAGACTAGTTATATACGCATTGCTTCCTTTAATTAGTGTGGTTTAACATAACTTTGTTGTTCATTGCAAGTGAATTTGTCAGAGGTGGACTGAAAGGTTCACATTTTTGTATGTGTATGTTTTGGTTTCTCTCAACCCCCTAAGTCTCACTTTTGAGGCAGACTAAACTTACAGAAAGTAACAGAGAGACTGATAATGAAATAGTGGGCTGGCCAGATTCCTGGCAGGATGGTATGTTGTGCTGCCTGAGGTCAGTGCATTACAAACTCTCCTAAGTTCTGAGAGGCAAAGGCCCCTGGTACTGCAGCGAAGGACGGTTTGCTCTGTGAGCATGAATTTGAAGTGGAGAAGGAATCTTTTTTTTTTTTTTTTTTTTTTAAGAGATTTTTTTGACAGCTGATGAACTGAGAAAGAAGGTGCTTCCATCTCCTCTCTCTTCTGACAATGTGAAGACAGAAGTGGGAGCGGGGAGGAAACAAACTATGGCAACTGGTGTGCGAGACATGGGGGCAGAGAAGTGGAGTAAGTGATGAAAAGCAAGTGAGCAGCTGAGAGGGGCCTGATTTTTAAAATAAATGAAGACCAGCGTGTCCCTGCCAGCCCAAAGGCAGAAGCTTTCTGCATCTTACCTGCCTGAACAGCAGAACCAGGGCACTCTGCTGCTGGACTCTGCCTGGACCACCTCTCTGAATCCCAGGTTCATTACCTGCTCCCCAGAGGCAGTGCAGTCTCCAGTTCTGCCCCTCACTCCTCCATCTGTGCAGACATTGAGGAAAATAGGGTGAGGGGGACAGCAGAGCTGCTTAAGCTAATCTTGCATCAGAAGAGAAATCCTGTAGAGCCTTGGCCTAATTCCCTTGTCAACGCATACCGCCCTCACACCCAAACTTGCAAGTGTTTTAAATCCCGGCTATCTGGCTTAGGTGGGAATATAAACTAGACCTCAGGTATTGTTTAACTGAGTCTGGCAACCTGCCTGTCGTGCAAATGAGGATACTGAGTAAGTAGATCTGGCAGTCCTTCAGAGCTGTCCCACAGCTCTCCCAGAAGCACAGGCAGATGCTTGATGATTCCTTTCCAGTTAATGTGTTAGAGGGTTCTCTTTTACCTTGACTGTAAAAACAAAGCAAAAAACACCCTGGTCATTGTTATACACCTCTAGAGATGTTTTCACTGGTAAAGAAACAATAAATTGGGTACTGACTACCCACCCTGTGACTAAGCTGGTGTGGGTGCTTTGGTTTGAGCACCTGGGCAAAAGTGGCAGTGAATCAACATGCCTACATTGGATCAAGCAGTTTGTGGAAGTCTATTCAAATTAATAAACTGTTCAGGATTTTTGAGAGCCCTCCCCAGCGATGGTAGATTTTTAAGAGCACTGTTGCCTTACAAACTTTGTTTATTGGAAAATGTTGTCACTTAAGACTTGTATCACAGAAAGGCGCTGTAGAATTTGTGTTGCTTTCACAGGACAATTGAGGTGGGAAGGGATCTTGCAAGGTCTGTGGTCTAACTTCGTGGTCAAAGAGGGGTCAGCTTAAGGTCTGACTAGGTTGCTAAAGGCTTTGTTCGGCTTAGTTCTGGTTTTGAAACCAAGTGGAAGAAACCATCAAAGATAAGGGCTGTGGAGCCTGTCTGGGCAGTGCTGGACTGTTCCCGTGGGCAAAAAGTATTTTATTCAATCCCTTCTGAACCTCTTGGGCTTCAATTTGTCCATTGTTTCTTGTCCTCACTCCATTTACAGCTGCATGCATCCCTTCAGAAAGTTCCCAGGACATTTATCTGGGTATCTCAATTGCTTTAGATTGTCTTGAAGAATATTATGTGTTTATACTGCTGTGGCTTTCTTAGATTTTGTAAGTGAGATTTCCTTTAGCAGAGGGTGCAGCTCAAGACTGCACTGTGATTTTTGAGAGCTGGCACATTCAGTATGCCACATGTAGTATAAGTACAAAATAAATTTGAACAAATAGAAATTTGTACTTTTGGCAATATTATCATCTGAAACATAAGGAAAAAATGTGGTGCCTTGATGCATTTGCATTAACAAATGCTTGTTCTGAAAGAGGGAAATCAGTGTCTCTACAAGTAACAAAGGGAAATGGGTTTATTTATTTTATACATGCTGCTACATTTAAGGCTCAGAGTTGAGAGATTGATTTTAATTTCTTGTAAGAAACTCAGGGCATCCACAAAGATGCTAAAAAATCAACAGACCTGTAAGACAGCAACACGTTAATATGCTTTGTTTTTACATAGCAGGGTAGCCTGATGTTAAAATATCTAGGTCTATGAAAACAGATGTCTTTATTCTCTCTGCTCCACAGATAGATTTTTCTTTAATGGCTATCAAGTAGGTAAGTGGTTCATATATTTCTCTTTTGTTTCCTTATAACTTTTTGACAATCATAAGGAAATATGAGTTGAGCTACATGTTACATGAATACATGCTGAGCAGCAGTCTAGCCTGTGCACAATTTGCAGTGTAATTAAAATTAATTTGAAAACACTTGAGGTATGTAAACACTAATCTATGTGTGAAAGTTCACTGAGTTAAGCTAACTTGCATGATATATGTATGTGATGTATGGAAGTACTAAGAATCCACTTCTTAATTCATGTTTGAATTCTTTTTGTGCATTACCTGAAAGGGCTTAATTATCACTTGTGTGTAGGTCCACACTGTCATTTGAGCTGTCTAGGGCCTGTGTAAAGCACATTACTTGCTTTATTTTTAAACCAGTGAACCTTCACTTTTAAAAGAGGACTGTGCCATGTTCTCTTCCTCTGCCTGATCTGGATGCACTGGAGCTTTTGCTGTCTCACACAGTATCTACAATGATTGCTTTCTAAAGCGTATGCCTTAGGTAGTTAATTTTCTGCAGGGGTACAATAGCATTTTTGATATGCAGAGCTGCATGTGAATAGCCAGTATTAAAAATCTAGCATCGAGGCCAGAAACTGTTTGGTAATACAAGGCTTAACTAACAAAAAGTACTGTTTACTGAAGTGAGTATCTTGTTTATTAGAGCAGAAAACTAGAAGTTGCTGGGACTGGGAAGACATGGGAAATCTGAACTTCAGAATGGTCTCTGTCTTGATTGATCTACTTATTTATGTTATCTCTGTTCCAGCTGAAAACAGAATTGGATAAAATAAATCTGTTGAAAAATTTTTGGTGCAACCCTACTCTTACTTCTATGCAAAGCAGCAATTTTTCTTTTTCAATTTTAAAAGTTTTCTGTGCAACTTCTTAAATACTATTTTTTGTTAAGACAAATATGTTGTTCAAATGGTCTGTTCAAAATGCATGGTAATGTGGTACAAGTGCCTAGTGAAATTCAATAGGGTACTCTGAAATGGTTCTTTACTTTTTCTCTTTGTGGGCGTTGAACCCATTCCTATAATCACAATGCTATCGCAGAGGAAATTTTGCTGAACTAATAATTGTCTTGCGGTTGAGACACTACCACAAGTATTTCACTGCTGAAGTCAGCTGTGGTGGAAATGAGCCTCCCTCCCCTGATTTGGCCTATAGCAATGATCTCTCAACTGCCATCATCAGAGAAATTCATGGAGAAACGGATCCCCTCCTACGCGTTAGCATGAAATCAAGCACCCGATCTTGGAAAGAATCTGCTAGCAGACCAGCGGGCTGCCTGGCGCGGGTGAGCAATCTCCACGTGCCGCTTCCCAGGGCAGGGTGCCTGTTGATTCAGTTGGAACGTCTCATCCCTGGGGTGTAACACTCAGTGATATTCAGCCTAGGGGTGATGAATACATGGATAACTATGCTTGAATCCACATTCCTGGAGAAGGGGTGCAGTCTCCTGGACAGCCAAAGATGGCTAGGGTTTTTAGCTACTGTTACTATGTAAGCTTCTAGGAGTACTACAAATAGTTCCCAATAAAAAAGCCTAATCAAATTCCTCCTACATTCTTTGGGATGTGTCAGTCCTTTCAGTAGTCAGGTTTCGAAGCCCTAGCCTCCTAGGGTTTAAAATTGGCAATTGCAAAAGGAAAAAAATATTCCTCCCCCAAACAACAAATGAGCAAATCCCCCTGAAGGAATGAGACTACACCATCGGGAAGATTCTCTTTTTCTTCGTATGTTCATTCTGGTGAGCCCTACATATGCATAGTATATGTTGATACTGAAAATAAAAACTTGACCCTTACCACACAGCACAGCTTAACGTGGAATGATATGGCTAGTAGGATAAGCACAACTGGATAATAACACCTCTTCACTATTGAAATGTTTTCTTTTGGTTTGGATGGAAGCTTGGACTGATATGAGTTAAAGACTGATATTATCAGGCTGTAGAAAAGTACAGAAAAAGCTAATTGGAACTTGATGCCATATTCCAAAGTTTCTTCCTTCACACCCATTAATATAAATGATATTTAAAACAAATGTGAATATTGGCTCAGTGGTAAAGAGAAAACTGTTTTTACTAGATGGGATACAAAAATCCAGTGAAATAATTCAGGAGTCTTCAGCTCCATGATGTTGAATGCCTCTAGAACTTTTAGATCCTCAGATTTCTGAATGAAGCTTTCCAGCCTGCTTCAAATGTTGGGAATGAATAAAGTTATGTGCCCACTTATTTACAACGTGGAGAATACCCAAGATAATGAGCAGGAAATGCTGAAGGATATGGCTGACATTTCAGCCACATGATCTGCAGCGTAAAGTGGTTGAAAACTGTGGGATCATTTTGTCAGTATTTTTTCAAGGGGAAAAGGTGGCTGTGAAACTAAACTGAGATTTCTCCTTTTGACAGAATAGAAAATCAAGATTTTGTTAGTTCTTTTTTAAAATGTTATGTCTGTATTGGAAGAGGAGTGTTTTGTAGTGTTGGAGCAATATTTTGCCCTATGTGTGGTCAATGGAGAAATCCAGAAAGTATAGGATGTTTGCTTTCTTTGCCAATATTTGTTTTCAGTATCAATTTATAATGGCAAAAATGATGACATCAAATTCTTTAAAAACAAATCCATGCAATCTGGTTTTTGTTTTCACTGTCTTAAGATATCAGTGATGAAGTCTGTTTCTAATAACTAGATAATGAGCCACTGAAATTGCTCTAGTTGCTGACATTCTTTCTGGGAAGATTGATTAAATTCTTCAATATGCTACAGTAAAAAAGTAGATCTAGAGTGCAACCAACACAGAAAGCATTATGAGCAAATTGGTCTTCCACTTGTGATGGTTCTTACACTGCATCTAATGAATATTGCAGAAATTTGGAATGCAGAATAGGACTAGTATTTTGAAATATATTTGGAATTTGTGGAATGGCAAGCATGAGCAATCTTGCTTAATTTTTAACCCTAATATGACTGGAAAACTATTTATTTGAAACTTTTCTAGAGTTCTGGCTCTGCTGACCAGAGATACAAAGTACATAGTACATAGTATGGAGATGGTCTTATTCTGCTTTAGAAGGATTAATAGTTTCAAATTAAGTTCAAAAGAATGTCCAATATATGTAGCATGTCATGCATCTTAAGCTACCTTAAGCACATAACACATATATAACACTGACCTTCACTTGGCATGTTAGAGATGCAAAGGAGTTAAGGCTTTAGATTTTGTCTGAGCCTCAAGGTAGTGTTAATTCTTGTTAAAATAAGTCATCCACAATATGCACTTTAGGGAAATTCAAAGCTATTACAGCAGATGGCCTGCCAAAAATCTTAAGTCGTTTATGACAGTCTAATAATGTTAAATTCTTTGAACATATGTAAAAATGGGGAAACTTGCAGGTCTAATTCCTGAAAATGTGAGAAGCACAGAATTGTATGAGAACACATTAGTGATCGACTTGCACTGCCAATTCACAAGTTCTTTGTCATGTGTAGTTTAATTTATTGGGGTATTTATTTGTTGATAGAAGTTCAGCAGTTTCTCCAGGAAATATGTTTTTGTTTACCATCAATGAGATCCTATGTGTCATCTGCAAGGTAACCTTTTTTTGTCACTGTTTTTGTCTAGCCAGGCAGAACCAAATTATTTTTAACCAGAAAATTATGAAGAGGACTTTGTTATCCTGAAATGCCACATAGGAGCTGCTTTTGTCTCCCAAATAAAACATTCATTATAGTACAATAATGCAATACCATCATGCTGCTTCTTGCATGTAGACTTTTTCAGTTTGTTTTTTTGCAGTTGGTCTTTCCCACTTCATGACTTTTTTCTGATGCTTCTGAACCCACACAGCTTTAAAATTATGAAATTAAGTCCAAGTCACATGCTTGATATAGTTAAATTTTGCAAAAATACGGACTTCTACCACATTTTCTGTGCTGATAGGGTCACTAAGGAAATTCTTAATTTCTTCGTTCGGTATTATTTCGACTGGCATCTGTGGTATATCAAGCTGTCCCTGAAGGATTTTCTCCTGTATTTATCTGACACAGAAGAAAAATTTTTCTAGGAAATACCACTAAATGGTATGGTTGATTGGAGGAGAAAATATATTGCTATTAGGCTGGAATGTAAGGTTTAGCAGAAGAGAAAAGCAGGAGACAGCAGGAAGAAGAATCATGATACGTTTGTCATTAAAATACTTCAGTGTGCCTGGAAGTCCAAGTAGGTTTTAATGTTTTTACAATGGACTTCATATGTATGCTTAGTGCAGAAATATTTACCTGGTTTTATATTGTTGAATGGTGTGCTTATTGCTGTCAGTGTGATTTTTCTAATATGGAAATTTCCCAATCAGTTTGTGGTCTGTTGGAACTTCATCTTATTTGTAGAAGATTATTTTTCCAAGGATTTTTATTGGGATAAGATTTAACTGTTTTTACCATTTAAGGCTGTATAATGTCCCCAGCTGAAAAAATTTAGACTACAGCTTAATAGTTCATTTTGTTTCTGGACAGAAGTCAAATATGAGACTTGTCAGCTCAGTTGTGTCCTCTTACAATAAACTACTTTAAATTGCTCTGCTTCCCTTGTCGATGGACATCACAATCATGTTCTCATACTTCTGATGCCTTTAAAAACAAAACTAGCGCTGAAATTTACATTTTTATAGCTTTAGACTATGTTTTCATGCAGAAGGATGATGTTTTTTTGAAGTATATATAAGTTGAATCAGTGCCACAACTAAATTCTTATTCTTATTCTGAACAAAATAAAAAACCTTGTAATTATTGCTTTTCTTCTAGTGTATGGAACTTAGACTCTTGGCTACTTTACACACATTGCACTGTGGCTTGAGTTGTGTTGAACTTCAGTGGTATTTCACTAGAGGTAATACATTAATAGCAACACATTCTTCCCCTTCCTGCTAGTTTTTGTAGGGTTTTTTCCCCTGCTCTTTCTCTCAATTTTACATTAGCCTCAACTTATTGGACTGAGGTACATTTAAAAATAGTTCTAATAAAACTTGTTTCTAAGAATGAACTTAAAAAGAAATTAATTTACTGCTAATGTCAGTTTGAAAATTTAGGCAAAAGAGCATTAGTTTTGGAAATCACAGTTGACCTAATATTGAAGATCTTTGAGAGGTTTTTTTAGGAATGTGACTCAAGACAGCATATATTCACGAGAATTTCTCATTATTTACTTAATTTTGAACCTTAGGCCTAGATATTTTGTTGTTTTCCATCAAATTATTTCTGAGTTTGGAGAGAGAACACAGTGCTTTAAAAAAAGTCTGAGATATTTCAGTTTCCTCTGGTAAGGACCTTGGAAAATTCAATTGGAAAGACAGTACCTGCTGGTCAGATTTGACCAGTATGGTTAATAGTGACAGGAGAACTTCTGCTTCATCATTCTGCCTAACCAGTGAGTCTTGAGGAATGGTCAGTCTTATGCTTTTTTTGATATGTTGCTCCATATTTTTAAATTTGATTTTCTTGGTACACATCAGTTGAGGATAGTGACCTGACAGTTTTCCTCTTCTCTATTGCCGAAGATCTAGGGGCTCATGCTGCCCTTTGGGCAGTAGAAATTTCGACTTGTCAGAGAATGCAAACAGAATTTTTTTCTCATTTATATAGACTTTATAAAATGCTTGTATAAAAATGAGTAGAAAACATTATTTTGCAGTAAGCACTTCAAAATCTGATCTTTCTGCTCTTGACCTTCAGAACCAGAAGTGATTGCAGTCTTGGTTCCTTTGGTTCAATATCTATCCAGAAGGTCCCTGGTACTTCCTGCTCAACTATACAAGTCCAAACTGGGTTGTCCAAGGTCATACGTAGAGCTGATTCCTCACTACCAGCTCTTGTTTTGTTGGGCTGTGGGATCTGGGAAGTTCTTGCTTCCTACTGGTCTACGGAGATAATGTTTCTAATGCAGAGAAACACCAAAACCCTGTTCTTCTCTGTGTTCTGCAAACATCTCATGTAAAAATTCATTTATGTGCGTGAAAATTCTACCTCCAGGTATCAGATAAGGATTGTGTGCAGTGTACTAGGAAACCAAGGCTTAATGTCTCTTTCCTTGCTTTTTAGATTGCCATATCTTCCTGATTAAGCATTTATCTCTTTAAGACATAATTTGTGATTGTATGCTTTTCTGGCAATAATCTTGACAGCATAATCTTAGTCTTTTCTTTCAAAGATGAGGAAATCTGATCAATTACAGTTTCTTGAAATAAGGAGGCCTATATTATTATTATTACTTAAGAAAGTAAAATTCTTCCAGTGCTTTTTCTGTTGCTGTGATTTTTGACATGTTTTAGAGCAGTTAGTTTCTTCTGACATCCTACACTTTGTATCTTTTTCCCCAATAACATAATCAAAGTGCGCTGCACTCCTTAGTCCTTGTATAAAATGATATACATCTCATGCCTTGTTTCTTTTAATTGTAATAAATGGCTTTGAAGAATTACTTGCAAGCTGTGAAAGCATCCTTTTCCATGAAAAATCTCTATGGCTTGAATAGGACTATGTACATCTTTTCTCACTCTCTATATGTTCCCGATGTTTCAAAATACTAATTTAGTAATATTAGGTAGGTAATAGTAGGTAATTGGCAGTTGCTGAAGTGTTACTGTTTAAGTTTATTATGCCTTTATATTACAAAACCACAGCTTCCAGTTCTTTATTGCAATTCTTTAGTAATCTGCCAGTCTTTAGGAAAGTGAATGTAAAAATTTAAGATCCTTAAAATAAAAAGTTGAGTTGAAGCCATTGTACTGCTTTTACAACTAATTGTATGTCTTAGTCTCTGAAAGACAATTGTCTTCCTTTTCTTAAACCTGTTCTTATTCATTGTCTCACTCTGAATTATGCTACCAGCTACAGATTGCTTATGTTTCTCTGTTAGACTCTTGTCATTATGGCTATTCTCCTTGGTCCTCAGTGATTTTTTTTCACTCTAACCAGCAAAAAGGAGTTTCCTATCTTGGCAAGATTTATGCTGATCTAGAATAAAAGATAAAGTTTTTGTTCCCGTAAGAAGCAGTGAGTCAGTTCTTACTGAAGTGTCTGCAGACTCCTTAGAGCATGTATTAAATCTCCCATAGCTAAGGATTTAATCAGCTAAGCATCCCAGAGCTGTGCTCAGTTATCGGAACAACATATTAAGTGTATTTCTGCTTGGATATGTGATTGTATTCATAGACATCAGGTGTTCTTAAGTAACATTCTGTTGTTTTTTTAAATGAGAAAAATTTTTATGGAACTGTTGCATAATAATTAGTTGAAAAACCAAAACACTCATCACACTTTCAAAGAAAGCAGTATCATTGGGAAACAGATTGCACAGGAATGGTTCAGGCGGAGGGCTTTTGCTCCCTTTAAAACTGTTGGTTTCCTAGAACTGACTGGAGGCTACACCTACTCATAGGAGAAAAATTTAATTTCCCTTAAAAGGCTTTCAGCAGTTCTGATACACTCTTGTGGATTGAATTGTTTCATGCCTCTTAATTGATAAAAAGTGGTGGTTGTTTCACCAGGAGAAATTTCTTGGTTTGGGCTGTCAGCACCACAGAACAAGCAACAGACATACCTATGGGTCTGTATGGCTGTATGGAAGGCTATTTTGTGAGCAAAAACGCAATAATGGATGTTTTCACAAAAAAAAAAAAAAAAAAAAAAAAAAAAAAGCTAGTTCTTGCCAGCTTCCATTTTCACCTAAAGCATGTTAAAATTCAGCCATGGCTTTTCAAAGGCAACATAATCTATGTGTTTAAAATTTGTCTATAGAATATTCTTTGCCATTTATTTGTTTTTTTGTGTTTTATTTTTTTAAATTTGGTTTTGTTTAGGTTTTTTTTAACAATGCAAACTTATTATCTATAGTTGACACATTTCTCTGTAGGATCTGTTTCCTTCCCTGTCATCTGAAAACCCCCATCTCAAACTGAGTTGTGTTCCCCAAACTTTCAGGCCCTAGAAGTAGGGCATATCTTGGCATCCTCTTTAAAATGATTTAAACGCTGTGCAGGCCTTGATTATACATGCTCAGGAATAATAAATTTCAGTTCTGATTTTGCAGTTCTAAGTGAACAAAATAGCCAATGGAGTCTTCATCAGCAGGGTGTCACCTGAGAAACTCCATGGTAGATATGTAGGCAGAAAAAAATTTAAAACTTGCAACTGGAGACAGGGGAAATGTGAAATGCCTATGTTGGAGCATGATATGTTTTCAATGGCTGAAGTTTCTCAAACCTAACTCTTTAAGAGGTTGATTGAGGCTAAACCTGTTCTGCATTCCAAGAGGCTCTCATTGATTAAAAATTGAAGAATTTTTAATGGTACTTGAGATTCATATGCCTTCCTTTAATTGTATATTTTGGATTAATGGTTTTGTGTGGGTTGGTCTGTTTCCTCCCATGGTAGTAATGTGCTGCGCTAGCCAAGTAAAACTGTTATGCTCTATAAGGGGGAGGGAAGAGAGGTTCCTGTATATGTTACTACATGTTTCATATTCCCTAGTGTCTTTTGGTCAAAACAGGTATTCTCTTGAAGTTTCTAATTTTTTGTAAATATAGTGTTTAGGGAAAGTAAGAGGAAAAAGCCACATAAGATTGAAATAATTAATATGGAGCTTAATGAGTAAGAGATACTTATAGCCTGCAATTACCTAGTTTTCAAATTCAATATGGGGACTGCTAACGCCATGAACTGGTAATAGCGTATTGGATCTCCCATTTATGGCTGTACCAGTACAGATATAATTCTTACTCCATTTTCTGGTGTTGAAAAGCAGTCTTGTCTTTAGTGTTCCAAGCAGAAGAATTCTTTGGCCAGAAGACTTGCGCAGTCTGCAAAATCAGGCTGTTCTTGTTCTGTCCACCTCCTTCTATTATATAAATCCTCTGATTAGTTCTTGTTGGATTGCTTACACTGGTAATACTATTTAGATATTAAGTACATACGCTGTTTCTATTTTAGTAACTTGTGTTGCATCAGTTTCTACTCGTATCTTCTTTCCTTATCTCCTGATAATTTTAGGGCAATTGAGCATTTCTTGGTTTGGTAATGCCTAAATTCTCCATGGTGTGCTCAGGGTACTGCATGAACAGAGAGCGGCAAGGATTCCTGAGTGGGTTTAATAGTCACAGTTGAAACTGTACTTTGCTTCTAAATGTATTGTCACACTATCATGATTGTGCTTAATTTTGCTTTATGGTATTTTGCAAATTGATTCTAAAACTCTACTGTTTGTGGCTTCCCCCCAATTACCAAATGTCAATGGGTCCTTTTCTTCTATGTTTTTTTTTCTTGTTTGGTCATTTTTTTGCTTGTGTTTGGTTTGTTGTTGTTTGTTTGTTTGTTTGTTTGTTTTTTTAATTTGGGGGTTTTTTTGCACTTTTTTTTTTCTTTGACTGATACTCACAATCTTATTGTATTTACTATTCTATCTCAGCTATGAACTTGTTCAGTACGACTAGACTATAGAAAACAGTCTGGACTGCTGTCCTCAGAGATTTCTCCTCTTTTCTCTTAGATTTGATGTCAAATGTTAGTTTTGAAATCTTTCATGAGAAGGATCAAGATACATCTTGGGGCTTAATCTCAGAGGAAACTTTGCCTCAAGTAATTTCTTCTTCTTCCCTCAAAACACTTAGTGTTTCTCTAGGTTACTTTGATTGTAGATACTCAAGAGAAACACACTCAGCCCAGGAATTATTTTCTTTTATTTATGATTTTGATGCCAGACAACTCTAGAAGGTTTGGATAAAACTGGTTGGGAAAAATACACTGGAGTTTGCCTGCTTCTGTAATGTTGCTGATGCAATGGATGGAAGAATTCAGATCTTGTTACTTTTTTTCAGGGATTGCTTCACTGGTGTCACCTGAATCCCCCTTGAGATCTTCTGGCTATTAGTGCATGGGGACACACTTCTCTTGTTTTCACTTGACTACTCCCATGCTTTTTTCAACTGTTTCAGATGAATTTGTGTTAATTTTAGCTGATTTTTTGAGACCATTTTGTTATATAGATCCTTTTGTAAATTTCAGAATTTTCACTTCACAGGGCATGATGGGTCTTACTTTCTTAGTGTATTTTGAATTTGCCCACAAATTTTAAGAGTAAGACAGCAGCAGTAGCTTTTCTTGTTCTTTACTTTTTAATGCATGGAATACAATGCAAGTCTTCATTTATCTCCATCTAGTATAGAGCTAGATTTCTCTTTGTGCTAGATACATTTCTCTGTTTTTTTCCCCTTGACCCATTCTGGCATGAGGCTTGAAGGTGTCACTCTACTGTTTCAATAAATCCCATTTTTGATATTGTTACTGAAGTACGCCTATATGTGCCCTGTATGTCAAATACGAATGTCCAAGGTCTTGTGTACTTGTGAATAGTTTTTGAGGAGAAAAAAGAAACAAAGCATGCTGTTGCATGTAGGTGGCATGTAGTCAGCTCAGAAAAAAAATGTAAGAACACCAAGTAGTCTGCTTTTGTGATCCCATGCGAATAGAACAGAATTATTCATTCTATGCTGAAAAAAAAAATTGTTTGGTAACCCACCTTGTAGCATACATAAATAATGGAAAACCTTTTTGTGGTTTGGCTCAGAAACTGTACAGGAATGACTTTCAGCAAGCCTGAAAGCTCAAAGGTGTGATTTTGTTTTAGTTGTTATTTGTGAGGTTTTTTTGAGGGGGCATATTAAGAAAAAAATGTATCCATCTTTTATCCTTACCAGAAATTAGAAGTGGCAGGAGGTGTCACATCCTTAACTTTTGCACATTTGGGTGGTGCTGCTACTGCCTTTTTTGATGGTATTTTCCATGATTCTTCAGGGTTTTTTTAGGGTGGTTGTGTTTCCTTAAGTTGTGAAACAAATTGTTTGCAAAGGCTTTCATTCATCTTTTTTGTTGCCTTTGTCTCTTGCTGTTAAATGTGAATGGATGGGTGGAATGAATGAATTACTCTTGTGCAATAAAACAAGTGGAAAGCAAACTGTCAGAGAGGAAAAAACTTGAGCAATAATTCTGCACTTGATAGAACTTAGAAGTGTCCAAAAGTCCCCTTGGAACTTAATTTGACACTGCAATGGAGTGAGTGATTGTCTTCCGTTCAGAGTACCACCTGTGCCTCTGCTTATAACTGTTTGCTGACTCAGCTTTGGTTTATCATAGCTGTCTGACATTTAATTTTATGTAGGCTTTTAAATCATACTACTTCACTGAATGTCTGAGTACATCTAGAACTTGATACTTATTACTTCATTCTTTCTCCTAGGGTGAGTGTAAGAGAGAATAATAATTTGATTTTTATTTTATGGGGAGTGTGCAAGAGATTAAGGACAGAGAGGCTCATTTTCCATCTTGGATGTGATGTTTGTAGTTTACTTTGGCTGATGGTATGGAAAGGACTCCTGTTGCCTTATAGCTTTTTCCCGAGAAGTTATGTCTTTGACTGCATTTATTGAATTTTTATGATTCCTGAACTTTGGGTCAAGCCTTCATCTAAGAGCAGTTCATCTGATATCAGATAAAACAAATTATCTCCTGCAATTTGACCCACTGTAATTGTATTATCATGACCATGAAGTCCTTTGAAATTATATGCTCTGGACGGCAGTGTCTGGCTTGTTAAAAGTCATCCAGTTCTTTACTCTTAACGTATTTCCTCTAAGCCTTCTCTGTTGGTAGCAGAGTTATCAAATATATTAAAACATTAATATGTTGGTGTCATTTGTCTGGTTTTAGTGCTTGAGCCTGTGTCTTATGTCTTGTTCGTCTGGGACTACAAGGGATGTAGAAAGTTGTTTTAAGGCTGTTGCTTCTTTTGAGGTTCTAGAATCTGGCTCCTTTGAAATACCAAGAAACTTTTGATAGGGGATGGTAAACCATTTCACCCAATGAATCCAAATGTATTTCTTCACGGCCAGAAGGCAGAACTTGAGTTTCCTGCTCTAGACTGTAAGGTACTGCTTCATGTCCTGTAATAGAGGAGGATCTACATGAAATTCAGAAATTTGGGTTGAAGGGTCAAGGGCAAAGTTCTGCACCTGGGGCAAGACAGTCCCAAACGCCTCAGACTGGGCAGAGAATAGTTTGTGAGCAGAGAATAGATTGTGAGCAGCTCTGGCCAGAAGAACTTGGGGGTGCTGGTGGGTGAGAAGTTGGACATCATCCAGCCATGAGCACTCATAGCCCAGAGAGCAAACGTGTCCTGGGCTGCATCCAGAGCAGTGTGAGTGACAGGGCAGGGGAAGGAGATTGTGCCCTTCTCCTCTGCTCTGCTGAGACCCCACTTGCTGCACCCAGCCCTGAGGTCCCCAGCTCAGGAAGGACATGGAGCTGTTGGAGTGGGTCCAGAGGAGGCCTGAGCAAGGAGGCCTGAGCACCTCTCCTATGAAGACAGGCTGAGAGAGCTGGGCTCACTCATCCTGAAGAAGAAAATACTTCTGAAGATCTTATAGCACCTGAAAGGAGCATCCAAGAAAGCTGGTGAGGGACTTTTGACAAGGGCATGGGAGAACAGAACAAGGGGGAGTGGTTTTAAACTAAAAGAAGGTAGATTTATACAAGGTATTAGGAAGAAGTTCTTTTCTGTGAGGGTGGTGAGACCCTGAAGCAGGTTGTCCAGAGGGTTGTGGTGATTCATCACCACAGGGAAGTGTTGGGTGAGGCTTTGAACAATCTTGCCTGGTGGAAGGTGTCTCGGCCCCTTGCAGGGAGCTGGACCTAGATTATCTTTATGGTCCTTTCCAACCCAGCTAATCTATGATTCTGGAATCTAGATCTATGATTCTATGATTTCTGTGAGGTACAACACCGCCAGGACTGTTAACTCTTTAAAACTGCCTCACTTCCTTGAGAAATTGTTTTCTTCTGTCCTTTTAAATATTATCCTGTCTTTAATACCTGTAATTATTGGTTTTCCTGCAGCACAGGCTGATACAAAGTTGAGGAGGAGTTGATGTAAGTGGAGAAGGAGTGCTTTTGGTTCAGTCTGTGGGCTGACCTCTCACTCCTTAGACAGGTTAAACTAGAGGATTGCTTTATTCTGTGTGAGGAATGGTTAGGAGACCTTGAGCTTTCCACTGGAGTTTGGATCGTTACCCTGTATTTGGGTGGACGATCTTGAGTATAGTGGTCACTGCTTAATGAGATTATGGACAGTCAGAGAAGGTGTCATGAAGCTGGGGTTTTTATCTGTGCTAAACATTACTCAGGCTGGTAGTGGCTACATGCATCTACATTAATCTCTTTTCGTAGCCACAAAATGAACAGCAATCTTAGGTTTTGTCCTTATTGCTGAAGTCATATAGATGAAGATGAACCCTGTTGGGTTTTTTTTTATGTAGAGGTATAAGCACCTCAGTGGTACAGTGGTATGGAAACTGAGGAGCCTGCAACTTTAACTCACACTGTGAAATGTGGAATTTTGTTGTACTAATTTAAAGTTAAGGTATTCATACAGTTAAAGTTTAGTTTATTTATATATATCCTTCATGCTCCCACCCCCGCACAGTGTATAATTTCATTCTGGTGCCTTGTGTGTTTTATTACTTGCATTTAATTACTCCACTGCTGTTCCCAGTTGTTTCCTATTGTTAACATTATAACTGTCTTGTGTCATTGTGCCTCCCCTTCACATTATCTCTTCAAGGTTTGAGGTTTCTTTGTGCTTATGTGATCTCAGTCAATATAAGAGCTATGGAACCTACTGTGAGCAAATTTTGCTCTTTAAAATAAATTCCTTGAGTTTTATTAGCAGCTTCAGATGATTAACTAGTCCTCTGGATATAAATGTGTGCAAGTCTGTTTGTTCAAAGATACCTTAAATGAAAAATAAATTGTAAAAGGAGACCATATCCATAAGTGTAACCAAGAGGGGGGAAGGGAACAGAGTTTGAGTTGAGCTTTCAACCTTAATTCTGTATTTCAAGAGTTCTGAATGCTTGGTTTGTTAGCATTAATGCTGCACTAACTTAGGGTATTTTTCCATGAGAGTGTGTGTGTTTAACCAACTAAGCATGAAATCCCTTGCTTCTGTTTGTCCCTATTAAATAGTGGCAACAAAAGAAACAGACAGGAGATGGGTCCAGAACAAAGCAGAAATAATGGAGTATTTCACCCCAAAAAGGAGAGTGAAACGAGAAGTACAATGAGTAGGCAAAGACAGACTCAACAGCTGGAGGCAGTTTAATATGTTGCAGAGAGTACTAATTCAGGGACATTTGCTGCCCAGAGGTTCAATCTGTGATCTCAGAGTGACATATATATCAAAAGTGTTTGACCATCGCTGTTGTAAACACAATATGTTTTTCCCAGAAAAAATCTCCACAGGGCTTTAAAGGGACACTGTCTAAGATATCAGCATAAATACTGATCTGCCTAAAACCCAGAATCATCTTGTTGGGTTAGAAATCTGTAAGGAGCAGTATAACTGGCTAGTTTCTTCTCTTAACTCTTATAAAATGATTATATATGCACACGCAGCATTCATGCACACTGACAAGTAAAATGGAAGTAACTGCTGCTGTATATTGCAAAGATTTCTGCAGACTGCAGCACATATTAGTCCCAGTTTCCTGGATAAATCCATCCTTTAAAAAAAAAAACGGATCAAATGCATACATTTTTTAAAAGGTACCTTATTGTTTTATTTTCAGTACTTAAAAATATGTTTGTTCATCACAATGAGCTCCTGACTCTCACTGCCTACCTCTCTTTGCATGCCTATTTTCCCCATGCAGTGGCTGTAGCTTTGAGTGTGATATTCTCAAAAATTATGAAACCTTACATTTGACATGTCATTTCCCTTATACTAAGTAAGGTCTTACCCTGATAGGATGATAAGGCTCAAAAAAATGTTCCATTTTTGTTGCTAGCAGTGGGATCTGAATACATGACCGTATCCCAAACAGCCTTTCAGTGACTGTTCCAGCTAGCTCTGCTTGACCCTGTATTTGCAGTAGTCCAGTGTTTTCTTTTGTCTGCTCTGACACTTCCTCTAAGAGGTACTGTTTGGGTTTAGAGTTTGTTTCGTAATACCTAAAAGGCAGGATTTTATTGCCCATTGAGCAAATCAGGTTTGGGAACCAGTGGAGGGGACTTACAGATCTATATCTGGCAGGTTGATTCAAGCTTCTTTAATGTCTTTTGGGTTGACTAACTGGAGTGGAAAGTATGTTGGTTTGAGAAAGAACTGACCACTAGTTGTGAATTGAGCAACTCTCTCAATGTTTTTGATATATTTGTGTTTTGGAATTCTGGAATGACTTCTTTAGTTACTGGTACACATTTCTTGCAGTTCTGTGGTTATCAGGATGCACTGTAATATGTGACGACATCTTAAATAATGTGTAACTCTAGTCCATGGTCATAAAATATTTCATAATGCATTTCCTGTCTGCAATAAAATGCAGAATATAAGATGCAATTTTATTTGCATGGTGACTTCTGAGTTTTCTACTCTCCACAGATACTGTGCAGCTACTAGATGCAGTTACCTCAGTTGTGACAATAAAGGTTTAGTCTCTGTAATGGGTGCTTAAATGCCCTTGACTTTGTTAGGGAGCAGGTAACTTTAGGCTGCTGAGTGAACAGGAAGAGAGTGATCAGACTGTTTGTATAGTGATATTTCCAATGGGAGAGATGTTCATTGAGCTTGAGTAAGGAGTGTTGTGAACAAGTTTATAAAGTCTAAATATGTTATTACAAGCATCCCCTACAATGTGCTCTAGAATTTCTCATCTCAGCTGCTGTTAACTGCTATACACAATAGCTTAAGTTTTAGCAGCTTTTTGAAGCTGCAATATTTTTTTCATTACAACTAAACCAATTCAGTGACGGTTATTAGCCTAGCAGAAGGACAACATCATGAATATAGCAAAGATAGGGGAACTGTATCAAATAAAATACAGGAGTGGTCTGGAGGGAGCCATGTTCCTGTCTTCTAAGGGTCTGTTTGAAATTTTCATGCCTAACTGTGCTTAGTAGTGAAGGATTAATGAGAGGGTGGTGAGTCTACATATGCTACTTTGGAGATGCAAATCTAACTTGAGTTTTTGATCATGTGCTTCATCCACAGCCTATAAAGATTCTCCATACTAAGTTAGACTTAAGGAGTTTGCAGTAGAGAGATCCTGAAGTTCACAAAACCTACCTGTCACTCACAGAGGTTCCATATATATTCTGCAGAGAGCAGAAATTATCTTTCACAGAACTATATGTTATTAGATGTTGTCAGGGCTTGAGAGTCGTGTCTGGTTGCATAAGAACCAGCACAGTGGTTGGACAGAGAAGCACAGAATTCCATCAGCTCATATATTCCTTTGTGTTTTTCTGTGTGACATCAAGAAGTTGTTGCAAAGATGCCATAATGACAGGGACAAATTGAATCCTTTTAAACACTGGCTGTACAGGGTCTGACAGACAGCCTCGAGAGCTCTGGCAAGCTCTGAAGGATTATATGGGGCCTTCAGCTTCATATCCATTTTGTGGAAGCTCTATTTAAAGGAATTTATCTTGTTCAATGAACTCAGTTGGCCTGTCTTGCTTAAGCACCACAGTAGAACAGTTTGCTGTGGCTTTGTAGAACCTGTGAGATAAGTATAAACCAGTAAATAAATAGAACATCAGTAAATAAAGATAGAAGGCAAGTTTATTCCTTTAAGGTATGACAAATAAAAGAGCAAACCTTGTTAAAGAAAACATTTTTTTGAATCAAATCTTGATAGAGGCAAAGCTATTCTTTTTAAAATCTCCTGACTTGATTCAGCTTAAATATTATTGTACATATTCTTACTTCTAAAGTATTTGCTTCCACTCTTTTAAGAGGTGCTGAAGTAGTTTTGTTGCTTTCACTGAATTTATGTTTTGCTTCTTCAAAGCAATGAAAACTGTTTTGGCAGCATGTGTAATAGCTTACCATCTATACTGAAAGAATCCAATTAAAGTTCTGTGTTGAGTGAGCCATCCTTTCATAATCACATTCTCACAGGACAACTTGCTCAGAGGGTCAGGCCCCAGTGTTTGCATTAGAACCTTACTGACATCAGTTCCATTTCTCTGCTCCTCCAGTAGCCCTCAGTGAGAAAACCTGGGCAGTTGTCAAGACAAACTAGGTTAAGGTTGTAAAAGGCTGGATTTCTTTTCCCGCAATCAGTGCAGTGCAGGCTTGTGGTTAAGATGGAAATAAAGAGCTGAGGCTATGTAAAAACAGAATGGGTGAGAAAGGGCTGATTGCACAGACATGTTTTCCCTTCCCTATTAGAGCAGATGTCATCCTTTGATATAAAGGTGGCAGATACTGGGGAAAAAGTTATTTATATATATATTGGGGTGTTGGAAGTTTACCTTGGAAATTAGTGGGTAATTATGCTCTTTACATTAAATATAAACTTCCTAACTTTCCTGAAATTGTATGCTTTTAGATTTTTGCATATAAACAAAGAACTGAAGAACTTAATGAGGGCCTAAGGAACATTTTGGATGAACTTGGCCTACTTTGGCAAAATTGTTTAAGAGAAGTGAGCAGAAATCTGAAGTGGGCTTTGTGTAAGACATTTTTATTTGTTTACATTGTGATTAATTTATACTTCTCTAGGGAAAGTAAGAGATCTATCTGTTTTTTACTAGATCTATGTCCAGATTTATTTAGTTGTTTATTTATTTTTTTATTTACAAGCTGTATCATTTAAAAGCTGTTGTTCTAAGCTAAAATGCGTGACAAAGCAAGTGCAGAAAGGACATTAGTGGAGCAAAGGTCTGTGACTTTTTTCTGTGAGAACAGGTAGAGCCTGGTCAGCAGCTGCTCAGGATTGGCTCTGATATTCACACCAGGTATTGCATGAAATTGGCACAGGAAGGAAACTCATGAATAATCAGCTGCAGAGCTGTATAGGGCATGTGCCTGTCTTGTGGTGTAAGTGGTTTATGCTACTTGGGAGATGGATGTCATATTCCCCACACCAGCTTTTTGAAGTTTAGGTAAAAAGTTAACATATATTTGTTTTCTTATAAAGTTGTTCTAGATTTAGTTGAGGTGGTCTTAGTCTATTAATTGTTGACTTAATCAAAATAATAAGTTGGAATCATAATTTGCTTCTATCCAATGCCTTGGGATAAGTTTATAAACTTTCTTCTTAGAAGGTTAAATGAATAAACCTAAGAAAAGTAACGCCTTCCTTTTTTTCTTTCTTTTTTTTCCCCCCCGCTTTTCTTTTGTTTTGTTTTTTTGTTTTGTTTGTTTTGCCTTACCCTGGCAGTGTTTTAGAGCACTTTGCTGCAAGGGACCGCCACCACCACGACCTGAGTATGATTTGGTTTGCATAGGCCTCTCTGGTTCTGGCAAGACAAGTCTTCTGTCTCAGCTCTGCAGTGAAAGCCCGGAGAATATCGTGTCTACCACAGGTAGGATGCTGCCTTTATGCCATGGTATGCTGGAACATTGCCCGAAGATAATTTATGTTATGTTATGAAACACATAGCAAAAGCTGTATAGAACTAAAGCCTACTTATCTTGCTCTTGAAAGTACCTAATGGATCACTTTGGAGCTACCACTGCACTCTTTCAGTATTTGTTCATTCATTGAGGAATATTCATGAAAACATACAATTTAGAATATGTTAAAAGTCAGTGTGGTCTAATGAAGTAGAATCATAACATACAGTAGCACTATACTGTAGACACACATTAAAATGTTTCTTTCTTCTCATTTTACTTTGATTTTTAAACAGTCTCACTATATATTGGCAAGAAAGGAGGAGAACATGCTGTAAAATAGAATAGGATAGTGATGCTGTGAAACTTAAATTGGGATTTATTTCTGTACATACTTGATCCTTGCTGCCTTGTGGTATATGCTAGCAACCAAAAGAATAAATGTAATGGAAATATGATTTTTTGGTGATAATCCCAGATTTTTAGATGAGCAACAGGCTTGTTTATGTAGTAAAGGCAGATTGTAGTCAAAGAATCAATTTACAGAACGTTTCAGTGGTAATAAGAAGATACATAAAAACAGATAATACAACTACAGATAAGAAGTATCTTAAGTCCAAAAAATTTGAATAGGCATCTTGATAATGGTGAACCAGAATACCTAATACTGAAAAGCATGTTTTGATTGAAAAAAACCTGAAACAAAACCAAGCAACCAACAAAAATCAAACCAAGAACAAAACAGCTCCAGAAAAACCAGAAAAAAGCATGTGAAGTAAGAAGAGGAAATACCTGGTTTGAAAGTTCAGAAGAAGGGCAGATTATGTCATGGGGATTGAAGAAATCTAGTTCAGTGGCTGCAGCAATTATTAAGGTTGATTTGCTGATGAAACCGATACTAGGTGTTGTGCAAATAGCTTGTGTTTACAGTTATGTGGCTTTGTACTGTAGCTGTGGTTCATGGGTTTGAATTTCATGATTATGCCTTAGCAACCCTAACTAGTTTTCAGTATATGTTTTCTTAGAATGTAAGATTATTTAATACAACTGTAAGTAAAATGTAAAACAGGTACAAGAAAATAGTGTTTTTATTAACTTGTGAATAATTAACCTGTGGCCTCTATAGCAGTGTTGGTGGCAGCATGAGAGAGATCTGATGGTTGTGAGAAGGTGACTAACTCAGAAAGTTTAAAGGAAATTATAGAGTAATGAGCCTTTAAAAAAACAAAAATCCCTCTCTTGAGCTTTAATCTCTCATTAGAAATTAGAAAAAATTATACTTTAACATTTTAGGCTCTGAAAGGAATAATAACAGCAATATAAATTGAAGCATAGAGCTATCAGAGGAATTAATGAAAATACCATTAATTAAAAATTAAATTGATTTTTTTTTTTTCTGAGAGAGATGCAGTAAAATACCATTATATAATTAGGGAACTTGGAATGAAAACCAACTCTGGAGAATACTAGGGAGGCAAGCCAAAATGATGCACATCTAGAGTATTCAACTTATAATAAATCTTCTTAAATGTGGCATATCAAATAATATTGTGGAGATTCTAAGAATACAATGTGACAACTTCTCCACTTAGGTTTCAAGCTATAACATATTTTTGTTTTTTTCATCAATGCCACTCAGATCCATTCCATTTTTCCCTTTTTTCTAGCAAGAGTTTAGGATTTCTTTTAAGACAACAATCCTCAAAATATTTCATAATTATTCCCTTCAGATTTTCTTGCACTTTCCTCTACTGCATCTAGCACTGACAGTATTAGGTGTACTGTTACATCTTATTGGTCTAACCAGGGAGAAAAACCATCTTGTTTCTGTTAATGGTAGCCAATAAATGTGAAGTGAAACACATTTTCTCAAAACTTCTTTACTCAGTTCACAGGTATGTCAGTATGTTGAATATACTTGTGCTAGATGGAAATAAATTTAATGTCAGTCTGGATATTTTTGCTAAAAAAGCAGACATAATTTTTCCTATGTAAAGTATTATGTACACTTATATATATGTATGCAATAAACATGCAAAATTTAGTGTATAATACATTTGTATGGCTGGAAGCCTTTCACATTCCCTTTCTCTTGTCTGCTTGCATTTTCAATAAAGGGTCATGTTTTGGTGCTGTGTTTTTTTTTTTTTTTTTTTTTTTTTTGTTTGGTTGGTTTTTAAATTTTTATTTCAGTTTTAAGCAAAAATCAGGCTAATAGAAGATTCATAGATGTTTCCAATGTGCTTATGACCATTTTAATACATCCAACTAAGGTGTGTAGAAGGATCTTTCAGTTAATAATATTTATAGAAAGGAGTAATAATGCAGGTGCAACCAAAACTTATGAAGTTTAAGTGGAAGAATACAGTGATTTGAATTGCATGTTGTCTTCAATGTCTCTTAAAATTCACAGAATGATCACCTCATATTATTGGTAGTCTGAATTATCCACTTTAGCTCCAGATGCAACAAAAGATGATTTTACAGAAGTATATTCTGGCAGATGGTCTGGATAGAGGTTTTGTGCTAAATTTTGTGTGCCAGGTACTTATAATTGAAAATTGCTTATCCTGATTAATTCTTGTCCCACTCCAAGGCATTCCTCCACCTCTTACCCCCTCTCCATCTCCTTATAACTGACTTTTGAAACACATTGAAACAGAACTTCTCAGGCTAAATCCTGGTTCTTGATGGAAAAAGTTGTTTTTTCTGAATATATGCAATTGATTCCAAATGACTCCTTTAACAAATAGCTTACGAATGCTCTTTATTTCTCTTTCTTAGGTTTTAGTATAAAAGCAGTTCCATTCCAGAATGCAATTTTGAATGTAAAAGAACTTGGAGGTATGGTATTTATTCCTTTGTTCATAAAACATGCAATGTCTAAATCTCATCATAACTGTCAGTTGTTTTAAATTGTTAGTTATTTTAAATTTTAAAATTATAGAAAAGTACAACTGGAGTTAAAAATCTTAGCAGATAAAGCTGAGAAAAGTTGTACAAATCTGATTTCAAAACAAAGGGTAAAAAGTAGGAGGCGTGTGGTATATCTCCTTAATGTAATTTATTGTATTGCAGTGGTTAAGTTATACAGAAATACAAACTGAACTGTAATTTTAGTATGGCTCATGTGGCAACGCAAGGAAGTGTATGTTCCTTGTGTTTATTTTATGAATAAACTTTCACTTATGAGAACTGGCTCAGGTAACTATGTGAACATTTGTCAAAACCAATATATTTACTGCACCACTGAAAGTGTCTCAAATACAGCCAACTTTTAATGTTATATTCTTAGAGAACTATTCTCCTGTTGGATTTATTGGATTCTGAAGCAATGGTTGTTTTATGGTTGTAGGATTTAAAAAAAAATTCTTTATACAGACAACCTATTTGGCTCCAGTTCTGACTCTGAGTCTCAAGTGAGGTTGTTTGTTATAAGCAAGAAAACGCTCTCCTGATGAGAGTTCTTGTGGAGTCTAATGTTCTTCTAATTTAAAACCCACTTAGATCTTCTCCATATTCTATAATTTCTGTATATCTTCTTTATTATTTATGTAAATATAGTAGACTTAATATTGAGGATATTTATTAGATTTTTCAGCAAGCTTGTAACCTCTCTTAAATGATCTGGGGTAGGATTTGACTTGGTTCTTGAGGAAAGTTTCAGGAGATCTAGTTGCATGGTAGTTGTCTTACATGAACTTGTTTCAAGAAGGCTTTGAAATAAGCAGATGTGGAAGGCATAGCATTTCCTCTTTACTACCACTGGTTCATGGGTTTAAACATGCATGTTCCCATTTGAGCATGTATTCTGTAAAAAGAATAAACCCTAGTAAGTTTTCTTTCATTAAGGGACCACTCCTCAGGGATACTGTAGATACCGCTTGAATGTGCACTTGGTCATAATGTCACTTTTTGGCTTTTTTAAAAATAAGGTGAATCATTTGCAGTCTAGTCTATGCATTCTGCTACCTAAGCTATATGAAATATATAATTCATGTAGTTAAATACAATTTTTAATCAAGAATTGAATCTGTGTATTCTATAGCAGATCCTTGTTAAAGTATCTTAATTTTCCTGATCATATGACTTTTTTGCAGATATGTGTATTTTGAGAAATCTTAGTGGAGAGTTTTGGCTTATGATGAGTAGTAATCCAGAATACTTGATTTGTTGTTTTCATCCATTTATCTCTTCTCAAAAACAGAAGGATTGTCAGAATTTTTGACTACACCTTTTACTTTCTTTTTCCTTTGACTTTGGATGTTTCCATGTCTGTGTTTAAAAATTATGTAATCTGATTTCTTATATGAAATATTGCAGAAAAATGCTAATTAACTTTTTATTGTCTAGGTGAGAGAGCAAAAGAAAGCTTCTAAAAGTCTGTTTTGTTCCAAAAGTTGGTGGTCACTACTAGTAGTAGTTCTCCAGGGCTCATTGTGGGTCCCAGTTTTTTAATATCTTTGTTAATGGTATGGAAAAGGGAGTCAAGTGCATTTTCAGTTTGCAGATGACACTGAGTTGGGTGAGATTGTTGATCTGCTGTTGGGCAGGAAGTCTCTGCAGAGGGATCTGCACAGGCTGGATCATGGCTGAGGCCAGTGGGGTGTGAGGTTCAACAAGACCAAGTGCCAGGTCCTGCCCTTGAGTCAGAACAGCACCATTTATTCTCTGTTTGTTTTTTTTTTTTTTTTTGTCTTTTTACTTGTAATGCTGTCAAAGCAGAATATAAAGTTGTGGTTTAGATATTTATTCATGCCTATATCAAGATTTAAGGTCCATCCTGGTAGCCAACTAAGAATTTCCAGTTGTCTTTTTAGAATAAGTATTTAATAATTAAGTTTGGTGCCTTGTAAAAGCAGGCTTAGAAACTACACGTGAGATGCCAAATAATGAACCATGTCAAATTTAAAAGAATTATTCTGGATGTGAGCAGCTCATCTTTTTAGAAAGTTTTAAAATACTAACAGCATGATATAGGGTTTCATATTTATGTAATATTTTTATTTATTGTAATATATCTTCATATGTTTGTGTTAGGTTTTGTGACATACCCTAAAGCCATTTTTTCAAATATAGAGAGTACGTGTTGTATGGTCATACTAGAAAATTCATTTAAGACAAAAATCTGTTAAGTGCTAAGCAAGAGCCATGTGGTTAATATCAGGAATGCTCTTGTCTCCAGTTGGTTGAGCATGCCCAGGAAAAGAGATGAGAACCTGCCTCCCCACTGCTGTTGTTTCTTAAGCTTGATTACCAAAGTCATAAATTCACATTCTTAGGCTAGCTAAATTAATTGTCTAGGTGACAGCTTGAGAACAAATAGCTTTAAATAGGTTTGGTTAAACAAAGCATGTGTATTTTGCCTTAATTTGGAAGTGAAGAGCAGCAGAAAAGAGAGTAGGAGGAGAAGCCACATTGTTGTGCAGTCCAAGTTGAATGGAAAATATGAAATTCTGGAGAAGACAGCAACAGTTGTCAGGTAGTATTTGCCTGGTGAAAAAAATGGCAGACGTGGGAGAAAATAATGTTGCTCTATTACTTAGTATTTAAAGTTTAAATATTTTTGGGAAATTTCTCTCTTGGAGGTAGAATACTGAACATCCTTCTAGCCACATAGAGCAGCTAACATTTCACCAAATTAGTCATCAGAAAACTGATCCCACAAGTAAATGCCAGCCAAAGTCATCTACACAGGGATGAACTAGCACAAAGCAATAAAATCTCCATACTGTACTTGACCAAAAGGCAATTGACACCTCTACAAAATCTGGTTGTGGAGTACAAGCAATGCCATCTGTGACATAGCTGCATCCAAACAGTTTACAGAATGTCTTAGCAGATAAAATTTTTAGATGACCCTGTTGAGCTGTCCAGGCTGTGAGTCGCACAGAGACATTCCACTTCCAAAAGCATTAAAGTTAGATCTGTTTGCTATCAATCATGCTCAGCCTGCTGTTCAAATGGTACCTAAACTCAGTCACATAGTTTCCTCATTTCATAGATGAGAAAGATCGTTTGCACTTGCATATGCATGTCTTCAATGTGAGTCTGAGGAAGCTCTGATTCAGCATAGTGATCTTACCACTGTTCCTTGAAAACACTCTGCTTTTGCTACAATTAGGTTTTGACAGTGTGAAAAGATAGCCTGCAGTTTGTCTCACTGTGAGTAGGAACCATGCAAGCAATGCCTATCACAGCTGTGTAAATAGGATAAGCAAAATACTGAATTTCCTAGTTAAGCTTTTTGTGGGTGGGGACTGGTTGTTTTTGTTTTTGACATATTTCATGGAGAGAAAAGCAGAACATTTGGTTTGTTTAAAAGTCTGTCTCCTGTTAGGCTTGCAATGCCTTTTCTTCAGGCAGAATCAAAGAATAGAGTCTAGCGGCTTAGTTAAGCATCAGGAATGATACAATTATTTTAGGAACATCCACTGCCCCCACCCCCCCAAAAAAAAAAAAAAAAAAAAAGTTTTATCTTTGGTTCTAGACAGCTAAATCTTTAAACTTCTGTTGGCCAATTAGGCAAAAGGCTAAACATAAATACTCAGCCGTGGTAGACTTGCTGCTTCTTTTGTATGCCTACTCATTTGAAGTGCATAGAGAAAGATGTCTTTTGAACTTTATTTGAGGTTATCTGCACTGTTATCAAAGCTATGACTGCAGCTCAGGAAGGGTACATTTGAACCTTGCTGGGTGCTGGCAGCAGTCTTACTGTGGAGTTCTGCCTCTGCCTCTGAGATCCTGGCTGTCTCAGAAGATGTGGGAGATGTGGGAGATTGACACAGATGCAGATTATCTTGTTGCCAGCAAGTCTTTGCTAGCCCTAGAGTGCATACTGTGTACTTGTGAATTTAAAAGACAAAAAACACCAAACTCATAAAAAAAATGAAAGAGAGGGGGAAGAATGGCTGTCTGTGTCACCTGCTGCGAACTATTAAATCTTTATATGTTGGACTTAAATAGATATTAAAACATATTGCAGAGCACACATATCCTTCTCTTTATTTTAAATAATTTTTTAATTTTTTAAATGAGCTTTATAGCAAATATTATGTTCTTGAGTAGAGCAGGAGATATTTGTTTCGTATTGCAAGTTTTATTTTAACATTGTAGTATAATACACACACCCAAGTAGATCAAACTGACTTTATGCAGGCAAATGTAAGTATAATGTTTTTGAAACTTCCAAGTGCTTGTAACTGGAATGTTCTTCCAACAAATTTAAGTATCAGAGTAACACAGAGATTCAAAGTTGGAAACAGCACTTAAGTTAGCTAATAAGGAAAATACTGAAGGCTTGACTTCCAGATTAATCTCACTGGGAAAGCCTGGAAGGCAGACAAAAGATGACAGAGATGGTTTCCATAAACTTTGATTTGATAAGGAAAATAAAGTACCATAAAATTATATGCATTTTTGATTTTGTATGCTTTGAAAACAAAGGCAGAAAATTTTTTCCTCAACGTTTTGTCTTTTGTCTTTTTTTCCCTTCTATGCTGTTTTTTTCATACTGTATTTGAATTTCTGCAGTGAATATAGCTGATTCAGCAATCTCAAAATATTCCTTTTTCTGGGGAAAAAGTGCCAATTTCCTGCTGCCATGTTTTGTGCATTGCAGGAGCACACTGCCTGAAAACCTAGAGAAAGTAGGCAGTGATCATTTGGTCTTAGACCCTAGGAAGCAGAAGTCAAATGGACAATGGGAGAGTTTTGGTTTAGCATCTCTGTTGTTGCAGTAGCCATACAAAGTAGCCATAGAATGATAACTGACATTACACTCGTGAAAACATGTGTATCTCTGTATGGATGTCTATGTCAGATGGGACCAATTCCATGCACATTCATAGCAGATTATATTACACAGGATTTATAAATTTGTCTGTAATAGAAGGAAGCTAAAAATAAAAAAAATAAAAAAAATATAAAAGTATAAAAAAACCCCCAAACCCAACAACAGCAACAACTGTATATAGGATTCATTCAAGGGTGGAATACTGAGAAACCTGCCCAAGATAGATAAGGAGCAGCCACATCTCTTGAACATGTTAAGATTTCTAAAGTTTCAAGCGTCTTGACCACTCAGGAAAATACATCAGTTTTACTAGAGAGTATATGATTTGAAATGAAGGTATAAACCCTACATAGATTTAGAAACATTTGTTTCCAAAGATTTTCTTGGGGTGAGAAACTAGGGTATATTTCCAGATTTTGCAAGAATGGAAAAAAATGGTCCCTTCCCTTCTTTCCTTCTCCCCCACCCATGGGCCAGTGTTGCGAACAAAAATATTTTGTGGCAGAGTCCTTGGAATTTTTTACCTTTATGCATTTTAGAAATGTTCTGTTTAGTATCAGTAGAGGAATGATTTATATAGTATTTTAATTAACCATAAAACTTTCAGAGTATATAAGTGGGTGATATATTTGAAGTGGTAGAAAAGCTGTTTGCAGCCTGCATTCTTTCGCGTCCCCAAATTAACTATTTTTGATGGGAAGAAAAAAAAAAAGCTTTTCCCTCTATTTGAGACTATAACTTCTCCAGATCTGTGATGTATTTTGAGGTTAACAAGACCTTTCATTTGCAGACTGGATGGTGTTGAAGCAAGGGCTCTGTGACATCATTGTGCTTTCGATGGAGAGTTGCTGCAAGTCTGACTGACACGTGTAAATTTCTTTCAGTGATTTCTTTTCTGTAATGCTATGTTCTGTTCTCCTGAAAAGGAAGGAGTTGAAGGTAGCCTTAAACCACCACAATGAATGAAGATGTAAATAGAAGTATTCCTAGCTGAAAGGAAGATTTGCAGCTCTTTGTTTTGCATAATATTTATGGTAGTGTGTACTTGTACCTGTGTGTACTGGTTCACATGCATTTTAAACTGCACATAACCCCAAATCTTCCTCCCAGCTCCCAAGGGGTACTGTTAGCACTGTTACAAATAATTAACAGTGTTAATATGGGCACACTGTTCCTTTGACTGATGATAAAGAAAAAAATATTTATATGATATTTAATAATATTAAAATGACGGTCATTAAAATTACAGTTAGTTGAGTAAATCTGTCCTGTAGTAATGCTAAATGATTGGGGTTTTTAATTGCAGCATCCTGTCATTTTTCTGTAAGGAGAGGTTTGGGTTTTTCCTGTTATAAAGTAATTCATGCCTACTATTTGATTGAATAGTATTTTTTCTTTTAGAGTAAGTGGTGTGATTGTATTGTAGTTTGGATTTTGGTGGTTTTTTTCCCCTCTAGTTTTTTTGTAAATTGCGTGTTTTAGACACATTACAGGACTCAACCCATTCTTGTAAGTTCCTTCATTGCTGAGGGAAACAAATCATATGCTTATCCATAAGTAGTAGCTCTTGCTTGTGTTTGAGGAAGCTGCTACCCTGAATGTTGCATTTTAGTGAACTTGTCACATAGCATGCTCCTTAGGTCTAATGTGAATTATGTTTTTCTGATGTTTTAGAGAATTTATTTTTGTTTCTTTTTTTTTTTTTTTTTTAATTCTTAGTTTAGGCAGCTAATTAATTGGAGAAACAGGCATACAGTTCAAAGCTGTTAGAGAAATACATGATAGCAGACTGACAGAACTAAGTGCTTATTCTGTGTGTTACTATTGTTTCATGGGATGTTTTGTGTAGTAGTTAAATTCTTGCTTTTATCACATCAGTCTTCTGAGAGCCTAAGGATATCTAATGGGTACATTATTCTATTCTCGATTTCCAAAGACCTCAGACTTTGGATCTTCCAGTCTTTGAAACCTTTGGAATAGATGAAAAAAATTAATTAATAAGATAGTTTTGTTGAACTGCACCTAAAAACAACTGCTTGCTTTCTAAGGCTGTATTTGTCATGCCACTGAGTGTGAATGGCTGAAACACTATTCATAGGCAAGTGTTTCCTGCCCAGGATAACTCTACTCCACTGCTCTGAGGAAAGAAGCTGAGAGCAGATTCCATTCCCTGGATATGAAGAGTTAAGGCAAAAGAATATCAGGTTATTTGTCTTGTAGAAATTGTGACTTCCAGCTGCTGATAGCTTATGGATGCCAAGAATTTTTCAAGTGCATTGCCAGAAAAATGGTTTGAAATGGCACTCTAAGGTACTTGTTTTATCAGCCTTTTTTCTTGTCTGCTTAGTGCAAACTATTTTTATTCTTAAACCTCAGGTGATTTCCTCAGAATTGGAGTGTAAGTGATTTCAGGGCATGCCATTAGAGTAATGGAAGATTCCAAAGAAAAAAACAAGTTTCATGGTACGTTATAAGTTGGTTCTTATAACTATGCTGTGGTGACTGACCAGGGCTGGAAAGAAAAGAACTGCTATACTTTGGTGGTGGTTCTTTTGGGACAGCTGACGTGGAGGAACAAAGTTGAGCTGCTAAAGAACCTGAACGGAAAAGACAGGACCATAAGGTCAGGAAATTAGCATACTGCTTTTCTGGCTTCAATGTCCCATGTAAGGGTCCTTGAGCTGGTTTTTTCCAAGTGTCTGCATACAAGAGGTCAAATGCTCTGCAGTTCACCACAGTTTTTTTTTTATTAGAGTATGGTTACAAAGATAAGACTCAGATTCTAGCAGCTGGAATGTGATTGAAGAGTAGGTGACTGATGCTTAGAGCAAATAAGACAGATGTTATGTTGCTAGGAAAAAAAATTCCTTCAAAGAACTGATTGTGATCTTGGTGTTTAAGTTCATAGAAAGTGATTCTCTACTAGTTTTTAAAGTAGTGTGATACTTCAGATACCTGCAACACTGCTGTCTGTAATTACGTAAATAGTGTCCCTCTGGCAGCTTGCTGTTCTTGGTTCTGAAGTAGAAAGCTGTTCAGAAAGACTGGGGCATCAAACAGATGCTATAAAATCCTTTGCAAGTACAGTTGACAGATATTTGTGTGCTACAGAAACATAGAATTAGCTTTCAATGCAGTCCCTCTTCTGCATACATAATATTAGTCTTCAGATCTTGATAAAATAAATAAAACATCCATCCTGTTTGTGCATTGTTATTTTGAGTCTAGTTAAATTAACAGAGAGAAAAAAGTTCTGTGACCATTTGCCTTTAATTAGTCAACTCTGTAGGTTTCTTGTAGAAGAAAAAATATTAGGTATGACTTCAGTATTTTCTGTAGGAAAAAGTGTGTGTTTATGTGTTGATAGCTTATGCTGGGTGTGGATGCAGAAAAAAAAGGTGATCAGGGTTCCAGTGTGACTGGTAAGAAGACAAGACTAACTCCATTAGGTGAGATTTGAATACTCTTGAGTTGCATACCTAAATTTGATGGGACAAAATGTTTATTTCTTCCTTCACTTTTGTTTAGTGACCATCTTTTTTGTTGCACAATGTGTAAATTAAGTTAATATTTTAAGTATTGCATCAATATTATGGTCATTATGTTGTATTAAAATCTCATCATATTACTCAGAAATTTTGTGTCATTTTGTTCCACTGAAAAGTGAAATTTAATTATTTTCAGCTCTTGGTTCTTGTGTATATATGGAGGTTCACTTTTTTCTGTCTCAAAATAAGACAAATGTCTGCAAAAGATACCTTCTGCACATTTCTGCAAGTCACTGTCTGGCAGACATGTCAAGTTTTGTACTAGACTATTGCTACTGCTGTTCACTGTTTAGTGTTTGTCCCCATGAGTGTAGTGCCAGATCGAGACACACAATGAATAGCCCATATCCAAATCATAGTTTAGATAGTTTGACAGCTGTCAAATACAATTTTTTTTTTCCTACCTCATTGCTTCAACATATGCTGCTCTCCAGGGGAGACAAAAGCTTTCTGTTGATAACCTTAGTGCTTGGCTTCTGTTGAGATGGCTGAGTGCTGCTGAACTGTGTCCTAAAAATTACTGTGGCATATAAGCCTATACAGTCACTCATGTGTCTGCTTTTGGGCTCTTCCAGAATCCTTAGTGTGGTTGACAGAGCAAAAGTAGTTGAACTGAATGCCTTTGCATGTTGTCACCATAGCTCTGCATTCAATGTTCAACTCACTATTGTATCATCATTCTTCTCATTAAGTATCTAATTACTTTAATAGACTTTCCTGACACCTTTTTTCCCCAATTATGAAGTGGTTGCCTGATGGTTTGGAGATGAACTAGAAAGCCTCATCAGAAATGAGCAACTGCCATGACAGAAGCTGCAGGTTATGACAAGGAACTGCAGGGCAAAGTGAAAAAGAATGGGTAAAGATTTAGGTATTAGTGCCAAGATATTCGAGTGAGAAGGTAAAGGATTAAGCTGTGTGGTACTTTAAGCATGGTAGTTCTGCCAGAACTCATTAATAGAGTGGAAGCTTTAATGGAAGAAAGCTACATTAAGTCAGCTTCCTTCCTTATTTAAACAATGTTGATTTGACTCTGGTGTGTGTATATGTATGTTGGATTTTTTATTGCTCTTTTTTTTTTTCCTTTTTATTCTTTTAATGATAGTTAAGAGAAAAAATGTGGTTAATTTAAAGTAGAGGGTTTATTTTCATTCACAAGTGTTACATTTGTTAATTTATTCTTTTTTTAATTAGTTCTTATTATTGTCTTGAAAGGAGCTGACAATATCAGGAAATACTGGAGTCGCTACTACCAAGGATCCCAAGGGGTAATATTTGTACTAGACAGCGCCTCCTCTGAAGATGATCTAGAAACTGCTAGGAATGAGCTGCATTCTGCTCTCCAGCACCCACAGTTATGTACTTTGCCGTTTTTAATACTGGCCAATCACCAAGACAAGCCAGCAGCTCGCTCAGTACAAGAGGTATGTTAATGTGGCAGCTTCTTGCCTGTTTGTATTTACTTTCTGCACACCAATGATCCATTATCACTTATTATCCTGACATCCTGGTTAAGGACTAGCCTCAGTTTCTTCTTTACTGTAAGTACACAGACCAAGAACAGTCCCAATCCCTAAAAACTTAGTCCACTGCACTCTGTACAGGCTTAGTTGTTCTGGAAAACAGACAAGTAATACTTGGATACAAACAGATCTTCTGCTTTCACCATATTTTGCTTAAGGGAGAAAAGATGTTTTTAAAACTACTCTTATGAAAAACTGCTGGGACAGTGATTTTTTTATTTAGCTTGAGTTTTTATTTGCTATTAGTTTTAATTTTGCACTGTTCCGTTACTCCAGTCTTTTCAACTGCTTAAAGCAGTATGTTTTGGCCATACATTGTCTTTTTTATGTAAAAGCTTTTTCTGAACTGCTGTGTACTTATGTGAAATCAGAGTTGCAATTCCTATTCTGAAGTCCTTAACTGATCTTCCTGTTCCAAGGAGTAATGTTTTTGTCTAATTTCTAGCTATCACACAGTAAATTATGTAGCTGTTCTATTCAGTGTACCTTTTGCTCTTCAATTTCTGAGAAATTCGTCTTGTCTACATTCCTATCATGTCAGATGCATTTGAGGAAATGCTGAAAACTACTTCTGAAATTGTAGGAAGAAGTTAAAATCTGGCTGTGTCATTCTGTTCATAAATGTTATTTAAAGGACTCCTCCTCTTAAAGATTGTATGTGAAATCTGTTTGTTCTGTGAGTGCAGCAGAGTGAAAACTGTTTCAGCATCTTACTGTATTGCTGCTTTGTATTTAAATAGATTCTTTCTTAGGTTTTCTTTTTCTGAAATATGAAGTTTTAGACTTTCAGCTTAGAACAAATCTGTAGAGTAGCTGCTCTTAGTACAGAACATACATCCTTTACTTCTTTATTGCTACTTGTGTGTCCTTTCTGAGTCAAAAGAAATTAAGCTTATTATATGTTAGGAAGTGGTGTAAATGTGATTGGAGTATAGCAGTGTTTTTAAGAAAAGATTGTGACAGCTATGTAAACTGCACTGTAAAGTATTTTTTTAAATTGTTGGTCCTTTTCTTTGAGAATTAATTCTTAGGAAAAAGGACAAAAATTGAATTTGTATTTAATATATCAAGTTACATAAAAAAGTAAACAAAAATTATGCAGGGATAGAACCTACGCGTTTTAGATTTTGTTCATATAAAAAATAGACATAGAAAGAAGTAGTGAATATTTAAAGGAAATGTATGGATTTTGATATGCAGGCTTATGATAGGCTTAATAATTTAGCCCAGTTTATTATACAGCATAAAAGCAAAACATGCAGTTCTGAATCTCCCACGTAAAAAAATGACAATATCCTAAGAACAAAACTGATTTCATTGTATCATCCAAATATAGTCTATGTGCCCTGGCTTTAACTTTTTCATAGAGCAATACAGATCACATTTTTCATCCACGGAAGGGCTGTTTCTTACATAATTTAAGTATTTATTATTTTACTATATTATTCATTTTTAAAGTGGCCAAATTTTGTTCAATATTAAGTGAAGTTTTTGATAGCACATAAAATTTAAGAAATGTTCTTTGTCCAATTTCATATTAATAATGAATGCAATGACAGTTGGTTTGCTTTACAGCAAATTATACTTGTAACTCTCTCATTTTGCAGCTGAGCCTGTGTGGATAGCTGGGCCTGAATTGAATTTTTTGTGTATTTAGATTTGGCATTTCTTTTCTTTTAGTGGCAGTACCCTCATTTTCACCTCATTCTTCATTACCAGTTGCTTGAAATCTCAGTAGGGTAATAATCTCTGTATACTTATAATAGCATTTAAATGGGTTTCTACCGCATGCTTTAAAAAAAAAAAAAATCTTATAGTTTATTATCATAGCAGCTAAGTCTTGATTGCTAATGTGTGTATGAAATACAGAATACAACTGTTTTGTTAAATGTGCACAGTACATGCATATTTTCAGGAAAAAAACCCCCACATTGTATCTGGATCTCAATGACTTTGAAGTTCTTTAATTAAGAGTAGTGAAAAGCAAAATTAAAAGAAAAAAAAAAAAAGGAAAAGAAAAAAACAGAGAGAGAGAGAAAAATGTCACAAAGTTGTTATATTGCCCCTGAAAAATATGATGAAAAATATGATGTTTGTATATTCGGTCATTTTTACCATGTTAAAATGGTAATTTCTTGCTTTCTGAAAGGCTTTGCTGTGCTATTGTCCTCATTATTGAGATGTGGAATAGAAGTGAAATGATGGATCTTAAGATTATTGCTTGTATAAAACCAACGTATGTATGTAACAAATGTAATATGTTGAGCATTGAGAGTTTTATTAGACATTTTTTCAGAACTAAGTCCATTAATTATAGGTATTTTCTTGATTTTTTCATGTGTCAGAAGACAGATGAATCACAGTTGAAATTTAAAAATATGTATGCATTCTTTTAGGCAAAAAATTGCCTTTCTTTAATGGATATGAAAGGACTCCTTGGAGTATAATTAAGGAAAATGTCTGAGTTGAGTGGTGCATAATAGGAAATACAGAAAAATATTTATCTACCAACAAAAATTCTTCACAAAACTGTGAAAGTGCCAAGCAGTTTCTACAACAGATGTTAGTTATATTTTTTGTTGGGAAGTGCAGTTGCTTCAGTTTTTCAAACTGTTGTTCTTTATTTAATGTGGTTTTTTTCCATGCATTGCTTAGGTAGAAATGATACTGTAGAATCTACATGCTGTAAGTAATAAGCAATGTCATGAATAGTTCAATTCACAGCTATAATAGATACTTGCAGGAATATCCAAATAACTTACTTAATTTATGAAATGCAATTTAACCTAATTAATTTTGCAGAATATACTTAATTTTACTGAAGCGACCAGGGAAAATTACAAGAGAAGCCAAGCTGAAATGCTAATCAGTAAACGTGATCCTCTTTTGCCCTGAGTTCTGATGCTGGTTAGCTGTTTCCTAGTTATATTTTGATTTTAAAATGAATTCAAGAAAGTAAACTTGGCATGGCATTTCATTGTAGAAACTATAAATGAAGATGTCGCTAGGATTTCTCTTATGTAGACTTCTATGGTGGTTATTCTATCCTCCCAGGTCAAAGACATTTGTAAGTTGTCCAGGTGGTTTTTTTAGTGTTTTTATGGGTTTTTTTTGAGCATGACAATAGCATTTATTTAAATGTTTTCCAATATCTACTAAGTGATTTCAACTGAGCCATGCTGAAATAAAATCTGTGTATATTAACCACACCATAAAACTGATACAACTGTTTTTGTTTTAGTCGGTTTCCTCCAGAATAACCTTATTCTAGATTAAAATTACAGTAATGAAGAATTAATCATATGTAAGGCAGTTCTGATTGTAGTTTTTGGAAACCTTATGAAATAGCAAATAAAAACTATTACAAATGAAAAATAAACTTAGTTATTCAGCATGTGAGGGAAGGTGGTGGCATATCAGTTAGGCCATGGTTTCCAAAATACAGGATGCAGTTCCAAAACAGTTTACCTAATTATATGTTGTTTTAAATATGTACCTTGCTGACAGAATGTGCTTTTGCTTTTCCACACAAAAGTACTTTTGATTATTGAAACTGGTTTTGATTAGTCAGATTTCTCTTACAGGCTTAAAATATTGCAGGAGAGTAATGGTAATAGAAGTATTTCAAATTGCTTTAAAAGGGAACAGGCATTACTGTGATTATCAACTTGTTAATTTTTATTTTGGAATGTCTGCTACTTTGTGTATGAGTATCAGAAGCTGGACATTGCAGTGGATTCTTGTGAGTTGAACCAGTGTGCAAAGAGAGCCTCTTTTCTCCCAGGCTGGAGCAGCATTTAGGAGCTGCATGTGTTGGAAGTTGTCTGTAGCCACTATATTTTAGGAGCAGGCTATTCTGGACGGTTGTCTGATTCTGTTCAGGACTCTTGAAGCCATACAGGACCCGCCAAAGGACGAAACAAATTGAACGAGTTTTTCCAGTTCACTGGTGAAGCAGCTGCTTGTTTGGCAACGTGTTGACTTTCAGGTGGTTCTGTTTTTGTGTTTAATGCTCTTTTGAAGTTTGTAAGTGAATTAGAAAATAAGTGTAGGTCCACTCCATTTGAGCTATTCTGTTCTAAGACCATATATGTGAAGACATTCATAGAGTATAACTGTTGGTGGGTTTTTCTTCAGTTATCCAAAAATTCAGGCAACTAAGAAATTTCTTTCATGTATTTAAACTGATGACCACTAGTAACAGGAGAAATCATTGATGATCTGTTCTAAATTCCCATTTAAAAAATGCTAGAACTTTTTAATAGAGACTTACTAGTTAACAGTAAATCAACTTGTTCTCAGCCTTTTAAGATTATACTGTTGTTTTAAATACAGTTGTCAGGAAAAGAAGTGCTGTGTTGTCAGATCACAAGTGCTGTTTTTTTCTTGCATACAAGACCTTACATTAAAGTTGAATTGATGGGGGTGTGAAACTCCATAGGACAGTCATTTTGATTTTCCTTTTTTTCTTTGATAGACCAAGATTTTAAAAAATCTTTTAAATGCAAGCAATATTTTCAAAAGTAACTGTGAAAGGTTTGTTGCATATTTAGATGGATTTTGATTTGCGAATATATTTGATAATATATGGATTTTGAATCATTGAGAGTGTTTAATTGGGTTTTCTGCTAGCAGAATAGTGGAAGGTGACTCACCTTATGAAAAGAGCCATATTAGGGCTGTGAGGGCTGTTATCTATTACTCTGCCAGTTTCTTTTCTGTTGTTTATGTCTAGAAATAATTTACTATAAACAATGTCTAGAAATAATTACGTATAAACACATAAACAATGTCTTCTTGAAGCCTTAAATATCTTAAAGCTGAATAACCATTGCAGGAGAATGTTCAGGTTTGCCAGAATCTGTGGAGGCTCTTACTGATGGTAGGGATCTGAAGCATGCTGCAAACTGGGCCTGCCAATGGTCTAAACTGGCTATGTATCATAGACTGAATTCCAGGATATAATCACTTCTATATATTCCAATGTCTTTGTACTGTTTTTCCATAATTCATGCTGTTTGTGGTTTCTGTTAGTTAGGGGAAAATGGTTGCTCTTTGGAAACCCTTTCAGTGTATGAATTATAGATATCATTACTAGCAATTTGAAAAACTGTGTTGAACAGTGACACCTAAAGAGATTTAGCTTCAGAGAGTATGCAGTATCTTAGCTAACAGTTTTGAGCAAATGTTTTCTCCAGGCACAGGTACTGCAAAAAATTTAGACTACAGCCATGAGTGAAATTGAAAGCTTTCTCTGCAGTCTGTCCCATCCTCACCCTGGTCAAGCCTCTCAAATCTGAATTTCGAAGACCAGCTGTTGCAAATCTGTGTGCTTTGTGACAGGGACATCCAGAGCAAAGTTAAATCGGGGACAGATTTTTGGTTCCTCGAGGAACTGTTTCTGAGATGATTTTGCTTCATATTACTGCAGTAAATAGCCAAAATATAGATTCCTACCCTGTTTTTGAGATCATAGTGACCTTAGTGACCTTAATATTTGCAATCCCCTCATTGCAAATACTTCTTTTCGTCCAAGGTGTATCCCCTGATATTTGAAGATTGTTTTGGAGTAGACTCTGCTATTTTGAGTATTGGCTGCTTCCTTCACAACTGTGGCCTTTGAGGGAACAGAAGAGTTATTTGTCAGACTTCAGTTATGAACATATTTGCAGGAGAAGAGAATATTATTAAACTGGTGTTTAGACAATATTAGTTTTTCCCCATTCCATTCTGATTAAAAATTTCTTCATACCTACTAGGAAAATTACTTAGATATAAAAGGGATCCTATAATAAAAATAATATATAAAAATGCAATATAAAAAGATAAGCAATTTAAATAAATGTGAGTAGATTAATATCCTAGCTAAATGTGAACAGCAAGGAATTTCATACAGTTGCAAGACTGAATCCAAACAGTAACCACACCTTTACATGAATTTGTGTTTCAGGGCTGTCCCATCTTCCAGGTGTGACAGTCTGACTGCACAATCATGTGAGGGACTGGTTTGGACCTAAAAATTACTTAACTACCATCCTTCCTCAAGGTCTTATTTTTAAATAAACTCAGATGAGAGGACAATTAGATAACTGGTGTACAGGCACAAAGAAGAAGTGGGAGGAAGGTGTAAAACTAGAACTGATGCAGAAAGTTGTGGAACTCTAACATCCAGTGAGAGTTAGACCCTTCTACCTACCACATTACTTCTCACTTTTTTTTTTTGGCTTATCTCCCTACAGTGAATTACAGTAAAGGGAGATTATACAGAAAATACTGGAAAATAATTTTCCCCTCTTACTTAAAATGAATGTTCTAGAGTAGGTATTCAATTTTACTGGACTTGAGAGAGAGATAGGAAAGAAGCATTTATTTTTCACTATGTGCTTTGAAAATTTAGTGATTTCCAAGCAAAGAAGGAAGAGTGAAAATGTCACTCAAAGAGAAGGAATTGGCTGCAGAACTAAACACAGTGACTGTAAAGACAGAGTATAGTCTCTATAAATAAAAAGTAAATTCATGAGAGAAAGTTTAAAATTCTTTCAGATACTAATCTATATGCATATTTTAGTAAATGTTTTTAATAAATATTTGTATACATACAAATGCTTATATGATATTTAGTAAAGACTGTTAGAGAAGAGTACAGCTTCTTACAGTTCTTTCTGCAACCTTTTTTGCTTGGTAAAAAGTTGGTGTGCTTTATTAGAGAATTAAATGAAATCCTGAGGCCTGTTGGATACAAATCTGATCACACAATCATTATGACCCTTTTGAGCCTCTCAGTCTGTGATATTGCTGTTCCGGGGAATTCTTGAATGCTCAAAAATTTAATTCTGTTAGTGACATCTTATATGAACAAGAGACAGTGTATTTCTTTCATAATTAAGAACTATTCCAAATGGAGCGCAGTAGTGGCTATATAACTACTTTCCAAATACAACTCTAGCATTTTAGCAAAAATGGTCTCAGGATCAGTTGAAAAAGAATGGAAAAGTATTTAGTAATACATTGGATCAAGTTTGTGAAAACTCTTCTATTGTAAAAGTGATTTAGTATGTGTTTTTCTTTCAAATACCCATCTTATATGGATATATGTATGTGTATGTATTAGAACGAAATCTTGAGTTCAGTAATACAAGCTCCTGCTTTTTAAAAGAAGAGGACTTATCCTTCTATTTTTCTCTTTAGTGCTAAAATAAGCTTGCTGATTAAAGGCAGGTTGAACACACTGTGAACCTTGTATTTAGCAAGGAAAAGAGAATTTTTTGTAGTTGAACCACATAATTTATATTTGTTACTCAAAAGAACAGAAGTAAATTTTAAAAGAAATGATTTTCAAGTTGGTTGTGATCATGTAATCTTCATTCCATTAGAGTAGGTATGCAGTGTATGAAATTAATTTCTGGCCACAGTCCATTCTGTGGGAATTAGACACACAGATGGGAAATCATGATGAGCATCTTTATTGGTCATGTCAGGGAAGTTCAGCAATAACCACAGCAGGAGAAAATCTATCCATTTTATATTTATATAAGTATTTCAAGTTGGATTTTAATTATGTGCAACAAAAGTGGCATCAGTGGTTTCAGCTGCATCAGTACTATCTGCACTGTGACACAGCACGGGTTATTATTGTCTGTAATTACCAAAGCCCTGAAGACCTTGTTGGAAATATGCGTATGCAGAGTTTCTTAAAACCTGCATTAAATAGAAGGTGCTCAGGACTCTGCCTGAGCATGGGAAGCTTTCTGTTCCTTATTAAGCTCATCATTTCTGAAGATGCTTGAGGAGAATTTCTCTTGAATAAGAGCTGCAGAATGAGGGAAAGCAAACCTGAAAATTGAGGTGTCATTGGCCCATCAGAGGCTGGTTCTTCTTTAGATGTTTGAGCGTAAAATTCCTATGAGCGAAAACAAACCATAAACTTTTGGAGATGGAGTTGTTGGTATGTATGTAAGAATTTATGAAACAATGATATGTTCCAAAGTGACAGGATGGGAAACGGATTATCTTTGCACCAGTGTTCTGGATGTTACTGAAACAATGCTACAATTGTCAAAGGCCAGGTAGAAGACACTACTGTAAGGTAAGATTAAATTCCTTCCTATCTATTCTAAGTTTTGAACTCGTTTTTTTTTTACCCTGAGATTCTTTCAAGCCAGTATGCTTCTGGAAGAATCTTGGATGCTCTCTGGGTGTGGAAGACAAAAATCAAAGATTGTTGTGAGCTTGATTGGTGGACAAGACACTGCTGTTTTTGCAAATGGAATGAACCAGAGAGGAGTAACAGGAGGAATGGAAGGGGACTGCTGACAAGTCTCATGATCCTCTTTGCCTGTTACTTCCCAAGACTTTACTGGCAGTGAAACAGAGAGATGAGTAGAGGGCATTCTGGGGTTCAAACATAAAAGAAGAATGCAATGGAGTTCCGCAAATTCAAAAGTAGTGAAGGGCCCCACAGGTCAAGGATGATGAGGATGCAATACTATGAATTTTTGCTTAAAGAAAATTGGAGCCCTTGGAGGCCTTATTCTATAGTGATATAGACTGAGAACAGTGACCATTATTTCCTCAGAAACCACTTCTGTTCAGTGCATAATGACATTTGGTTCAAAAAGAGGAAGCCATTTTCCCATCCGCTTCTTGCAGTGATTCAGCAGCAGATGCAGACATGCTTCTGAAGAAACATGAATTACCCACTCTAGCATCTGGGAACAATTGTCTTCATAAGACTAGAAGCAGGGTTTTGAATATAACTACATTATTCCAATGATGATTTGTTGATACTGCAGCATATCATTAGTCATGCTGGAATCTTTATAAGCATAAATGTTTTCTCAAAATAATTTAAATGTTTAGAAAATCTATTAAAGCAGTCTGACATGAAACAGTCACTTCTGTTAGAATCTGAACAGCCTGAAATTAGTCTAGAAAATAACTTTGTGAAGGATCATACAAATTAACTAGATAATATATTAAAAAAGGCAAATTTAAGCTATTTTGTTACTTGAAAATATGTTCATTTACTATTCAAATTTACACACATCATCCTTATGTTTTTCCTACTGTTTTCAAAAACAAAGTATTGACAGTGTATTGAATAATCCATACCTATGACTACATATTTTCTCATTCTTTCTGTTTTATTTAGTTGTTCAGATTCTGATTAGATGCGAAGTTACAAGGTCTGAAAGCTTGTGCTGTATTAATAATGTCTTAAAAGTAAATACTCAGTATTAATGTGTGGGCATCTTTAAAGTTAATGCATGCTGGAGTTCCATTTCAAGTATTAATAGGCATCTATTACCTATTAATAAATGTGTGAGGCATCTAACAAGCTGATTAAACAAAAACCAACAAAAAGCCCAACCTGCATTAGTGAATGAGCTTTGCTTAAAGGACTGTTCATTTCATCCACTCATATCTACAGAGATAGGTAATTGGAATTAGTGCATATATTGTTATATATTTGCTACTATTGCGTTATTTTTCTAAAAATAAGTTGTTCCATCTTTCTCCCTGTCAATACAAGGTTATTCTGTAAATTTTAAAAATATTTTTTCCATAAGGTATTATTACAGCATTTACAGTCTCATTTTGGTTTTTATGTTACACTGGTAATAAATGCTAGGAAATTGTTAACTACATTATATGAAGCATTTAAGTATGTTAAGGATTTCTTTCCTTTGATTTCCTATAACTTTGTTCTGTTGCAGTAATGCTTTTACAACAGACCATGTATTAACTGCAAATCTACTACAGATATTCTGTTCCAATTTGTTTACCTTTGTTCCTTGTTGCTAATTATGCCTTTACTCATGGCTGAGGATAAAGGGAGTAAAAAAGTGAAATTTGAGTCTCTCTCTAGGGCAGGAGAAGAAGTCTTTTCAGAGCAGTAAACAAAAAGATGCTCTGTCACCAATATTGCAGGAAACAATCAGGTCCCTTTAGCTGCAACAGCATCTTCATTAGTGGCACAGTGTATATTTGTTGTTTTAGAAATACATAACTTATTTTGAACAAACATTATAGATATATTATATGTATGTATACATGTATGCAAGTGATATCTATAATCTCTGTTTGCGCAGGACCTTATTAAATGGCCAGTACTCTTCATTGAGTAATTTGATCTATTCTGTGAATCAAAATTTATTACTTAAAATTATTATTTAAAATATTTTTTTATTCGATTTGGGCTTTTTTTGTTTTTGTGGTTGTTGCTAAAAAATTGCCCATGTACTTCAAAGATGAACAGAAACCACAGAAATGGTACTGCACATTCTTGAAGTATTGCACGTGCCGGTACATCTGTCATGTACCAGAAGAGTTCAGATTATGTAGTTTTGCTTGACTACCTTTTTTTGTGGGCATGCTACCTGTATAATTTCTCATGAAGTTCTAAATGCATGATCTGTTTAAATTGAAGTCATAATTGGATGAAAATTGATGTTGACTCATTTTGGAATAGTTAAGTATTTATGTGATGGAGAGAAAATCTCCATTATGTTCTTATTCCTCTTGCTAATTTTCTCAAAGTAAATTTGAGTTTTATTGAAATCTCAGTCTTAACACTTTAAAAATACTTTTTTATAAAATCTTCTGAAAAACAAGAAAAACCATTTTAAAGCCAAAATGCACTGTTGTTACAGGAGGGGGAAAGCTTAGTATTTTTCTATTCTGATTTATTATACAGAAGGCTGTTTTTTTACAAAAAAAGGGCTTTTTTTCCCCCCCCTTCTTCTTCTTCTTCTTCTTTTTTTTTTTTTTTTTCTTTCCCTTTTTTCCCCTCCACTATTCTCAGTCTCTTTTGATCATTGATCTGGGTGACCCCACGCTCAGGGGTTTTTTCTTCATTTGACATGGACAGATTTTTGAAGTATAGCTCTCCTTTGGGAACCTCGGGCAGTTCCACTTGACTAACCTGTGATCTAATGAGCAGTAATGCAGGGTTACAGTGACCATTTTGTTTGCTTTGAGGGAGGATGGCTAGACAGAGAGTGGGAGAGAGGCGGTGTCTGCTGAGAAAAAAGATGCAGGGTGATCGAACAGTGTGAAAAAGACTTGTTAGCCCACATTAGTGTGCCTGATTTACTTCACAACAGGTCAGGAAAGGCCAAAGGCAGGGTTGTCATTAAATTGCAAAGTTGAAAATCCTGGTATTCAAAAGCATTCGAATTTCTGAAAGTTGTAAATTAGAAAGTTTGTGGTTCATGTTGAGTTTGGCAGAAAGATATACAGAAGTACCAGCTTCTATAAAACATGAATGGTACATTATAAAATCATGCTGTAAATAAGAAGAAAACCAGCTTTTTAAAGTACTTTCATGGTTGACTGTTTTACAATGAGACTGGGTGCGAAAGAAAGGCCAAACACTAACAAGGTCGTTGCACTTTCTTTATGAGCCCTGGGGACCCCTTAATTATGTGCCCGTGCTGCTTATTTTGAGATCTGTGGAGTGTATGTGCACACGTGTTTGTATAATATATAATTTTTATTTGTATTTAACTAATCCATACACATATGTATGTACACATATGCATATGTATGTAAAAATTACATTTTAGCTCATTGCCCAGGAATGTAGATTTTGAATCTTCTGCAGCATATTATGATAGTTTTTGCCCTCATATCCTTGATTGTTTCTCTTGGAGTGAACATAATTCTTCACGCCTTTGGTCTTGGAATAGGCATGGATTTATCTTAAATTTACGTTTACAAATGAAGACACACACAATAATTGTCTTTATGTACGAAAAAGTTATTTTTCCTAATAGCAAATATTGCTTTTGAGCACTTGCATTGGACTTGACAGCCTTCTGCTTTGCAATTGCAAAAACAAAAAGTCGAAGCTACCTATTGCTGAAATTACATTTACTCTTCTGTTTCATTCACTTATTTGGCAGTAGCCTGAATCTGCATGACTTGAAGAGTACAAGCAGTTGCATAACCTTTAACTCATAGCAAACTCTTGTTATTGCTATTTTTGATCTGGCTGGCTTTACTGAAAATCCAAGTGCAGCCTTTTATCTATAAGGTGCTCAAGGTACATTGTAGCAGTAGGTAATAAAACAAATGGGTGGTCTTAGGAGTAAGGTACTTTTTTCTGTCTGCTACCAGAAGTTTCACTAATTGATTCTTAGTCCTGTTGGCTGTCAAAAGGCAGGTTTTCACTATTGCTGTACAACTGTGTTAACTTCTAGATTGTACTGCATAGACAGAGGTGGTTGTCTTGATCCTTGTGTTGTTGCAATTAGAAATACATGGAATTAAACAGCTGAGAAGAGCTGACCTGTAATTAAGACTATATTTCTTACCTGACTTCAGGGGTTGTGCTCCCACTGATCATTCAAATATTTTCACTGACATTTAAGGGAGTGTTTCTTCTTGGTTGAAGAGGAGACAACAGGATGTGAGGCTTCAGTGTTCACACTGAACATTAACTTTTGGTTTTAACTTGTATTGGATTATGTATTAATATGTGATGCCAGATTTTTTTTTGTTTATCTTGGTCATCTTTTGTTTACAGTGAATATATAGTATAGTTTTACCTCCTGATAACCTGAGGTTTAAGTGCCAGTTGATTGTGGGTAACAAAGTACATTTTTTTATACTCAGTGTTGCATTTCTCAAATAATTTCACAGTATATCAGTCCTGTTTTTAACACATTGTAAAATTCACTTATTATTAGAATTTGAAATAGGATTAGTTTATTTTGAAACAGCATGGTGTTCAAAGTGGCTTAGTTGTTACTATACTCAAAGACTAGTCTCAAAAAAATTTGCCATGTTATGTATGCTTCTATTTTCTTGATTATTTTAACTGATACTTAGCTGCAGCAACTTGGTGGAGATACATTCTTGGAAACTCTGCATTGAACTAGCTTTCTCTGTAGCTTTAGGTCATGTTAGTCAATGGAAACTTATTAGGGCATAAAATGATGGGAAAATGTTTAACAAATCAGAATACTCAATCAAGGCACATATAAGCCTTGTATTCTCTTTCCATTTACTTTCTCCATTCCCTAAATAATGTTGTCTCTGCAGTCTCTATGCACTCTTTATTAGCTCTTCTATTTGATTTAATTATTCAGTTACTCAGTGTGTCTGAATTAAGTCATCTCCGCCAATCTGCTTATTACAAAGCATTTGGTCAGTGAGGAGAGACTAATGTCATCTTGCTGGACTCATTTTTGTGGGTGTGTGTTTAGAATCAAGACACTGGAGCAGTATTTCAAAATTGGCTTATAAAAAAAAGTCAGCCCAAGAGTATATTATTGATTCTGCCAGTCACAGGCTCTGGAAGAGAAAATATTACTTACTCATCTGAAGAAAAAGGAAATTTTCCTATGTTGTTTTTAGCTTTCCCTAAGATGCGAGTAGCTTTTGCAGATTCATGCTTGGACATGCTTTTAAATAACACAAAATATTTCCTGCAACATAAATTGTTTTCACATAAATTTACTAGATATTATGTGATATGATTAAGTTCTTTTTTGATGGTGATATTGTTGCTTGCTTCAGGAAGACAGCTGACAGAAGAAGAGGGGATACAGCCAAATGTGGGCTTTTGGATTTTTTTTTTCCCAGTTCATAGCTGCATTTTTCGAAAGCATTTCTTTTAAGACAGACATTTCTTTTAACTTCTGATATAGGTGCTAGAATGCAAGATGAGAAGGTTTTCCTTTTTATCTGTATGTTGTGACATAAAACCTCCAGCAAAACTTTGTTGCAGGTTAAGCTACAGTTTCTGTGGGTTATAAAATCCTTAGTAGTGTGAAGTAGTTATTATTTAATCCACATCATGGGTAGGGTGCAAACACTAAGTTCGAAGCAGACGAAGCAAGATATAAAAGTAGTTGCAGGTGTTCTTTTTCTAAAGAAAGTGGGTGTGCCTTCTTACATTTCTCTGAAGCCATTATTTGCATCTCAGGGCTATGTTTGAGAAGTATAACTCTCAAAGTGTTCTAAACTGGGAATACAGAAGCTAATATGTTGCATAAAAGTGAAGTGTTATGTTCTGACAATTCAGCTTTTAGTACCTGTAAAATGGGCTTAAAATGTTCCCCAGATGTATTTGGCTACCTCTCCTTTTGGAAATAATTCCTTCTGTGCAATAGGAAAAAAATTTGCTTAACTAAGAGAACAAATTCAATAATGCCACCCTTTCCCTGCATAAATAAGAAGGTGGGGGTGTAATACTATGTCTGGGAAAGGAAGCAAAAATGCATGCTTGGATATCCATTGCTGGCTGTTGTAGAGAGTGTGCTTGCCAGCAGTTTCTGGCAAGCTAATTCCTTCCAAATGCTCTCCAAACTTGCCAGACATTTAAAAAGTCTTTTGCCTGTTAGTCACCTTTCACTTACTTGTAGCATTAGAAGAAATGTTTGTTTATTGACTGAAGAACTGCCTGTTTTGAAATCAGGAACATTGAATTAAGTTTTTGGTTTTTTACATGTTGGTCTGTTGATATTTACTTGACAGCAGGGTTTAGTTAGGAATATACTTACAGGCTGTTAGTAACCAAATTGGGTCAAAGCTCAAAGGGTCTGCACTTGTGGGTAGTAAAGCTCAGGGTTTGGCTGATGTTTTTTGTGCATGTAAAAAGCATCAGATCATCAATCCCTGATTGATGTGTAGAGGGATGGATGCTGTAGAAGTGGACTGCATTCAAGCAATGGCAAAGTACTTTCTCCAGTTTTGGTAGAACCTAGCTGAGAGGGAGTTAAAAAATCTCCTGTCTGGCATTAGGGCATGTAGGGCCTCTTTATGTTAATTTGGTTCAGTCGTGGTCTGATGTTTAAATCCTCTTCTGTGTAATATTGATCAGTATGTGCATGGGTCTGAATCTCCCTAAGGCATTTGAGGACAAAACAAGTAGCATATGTATCTAGGCCCTAAAACAGAGACCGTTCTGACAGAGAGGGGTTGGAGGGAAGAATCAGATACAATGAAAGAGGAGGGACTTGACTATTGTCCTAGGCAGAAGCCTGCCAGAAGGGAGACTATATTTTGCAAAACAGATTCATAATTGGGGTTCTGTTCTTTCTACTCAATTTTCTTCTCATAGTTGCAAAATCTGAATTAAAGAGAGATCTCAGTTATAAGTCATTATACCAGAGATGACTGGAGTTACATCTATGACTACACTGCACCTTCCTTCAGGGTTTTTAGATGGGAGGATGTCCAGGTGTTTTTCATGCATCTTCTCCTATATTTACATGTTTAACTGAAGTAACAGTGCAGTATTGAAGCATGTCAATCTTTTAATGCAATTGCTTGTCATCTCTGAGATATGGAAGCAGTCTGCCATTAATTTTACAGTAATTTAAGCAGTGGTATACTTACCAGATACAACCACAAAGCTAATGGCCTTTTAATTATTAGTGATTCCAATGAGAGTTTGTATCTTAAGCAGGAATAAAGAGCTTAATGCTGAAGTTTGGACAAACAAAACAAGACTACTAGCACCAATGGTGCTGTCATTCTAATAATTGAACACTTCTAATTTTCTTCATTTCTGACATAATTGTTATTCAGGCTGCTTCACGATGCTTTTATATGCGTAGAACCTGATGCAATTAAAGAAACATGGTCATAAGTTGTAAGAACTGTAGTCAGAGAGAGTCCCACACCACACGTATGTTGTTGTTGTGGTCACAGTATTGTTTTTTCTCACTGTAGGAGTAATGCAAATGATTTGAACAATAAACTAGTATGATGGTCTTCTGGTCCTGGCTTTGCAATCACTTCAACTTACGTTTTCTGAAAAGCACAATTTCAAGTATTCTGAGAACCTGCAACAGCTAACTGGGAGTGCTTGAGAATACAGTGAGTATTGTCAGGGTACTGTGAAAAGCAAGATGAATTGAAAGATGATGTGAAAATGAAAGAAGAGTTGACTTGCCCTGCTCATGATTATCTGCCAGACACTCACAGTGTTAGTTGACTAAAATATATCAAATGCTGGAAAAATCTGCCAAAACTTATTAAGTTATTTTTATGCATCTGATATGCATCTGAAAAATATTTTAAAAAATTAAATTGGCATTTAAATTTTGAATTTATGTTCAAAATACAGTTTTTACTGTACTTATATAATGATATGTCACTTTATAATCTGTTGGAGAGCAATAATTGCAAATTAATTGAAAGAGGTAGTTCTCTGGCACTTCAACATTGTCATTCAGAACCTTTCTTGATGCTTTGAAAAAAATTTTGGTTTCTTTGATATCAGTTTGTAGTCTCTTTTATTGCAATAATTGGAAATAAATATAGCACTTTCAAGTTCTGAAATGGTATTCTTGAGTTTCCTGAGACATAGAAAATATAGAGCATCTTCTAATTAGTTATCTAGTGTAAAGAAATTACTCTGCATGCTTCATTCATTTCAGTATGTATTAGTATTAGTATTTTCCATGCAGGATATCTGTCTAGAAACACTTGAGTCATTCTCTGAGTTTAATGCTTTTTGAGAACTATGTTGATTTAATAGTCTCGATTTGTGTGTCATTCTCCTCCTTGTCAATTTAGCTATGATAGAGAACGCAGAGATAATCCATGGTGACTTTCCTAATGTGTAAGTCAAAGGCCATAATTCTCCTTACCTTAGAGATTTAAAATTTCCTGTTACTGTTTTGATTATTGCAGTTGTTTCCATTTATTTTGTTTGACTTTATGTTCTTACTAGAGTATTGATTCATCTTGTGTGCAAAAACAAATTGTTTCTGTTTGGAAGTATTTCAGAATTCCTATGTCAGAGTCTTGGGGCAATTATTCAGACTATTAGCATGAATATACAGAATGTAATTGCTAATAGATAACAACTCTTCAATTTTTATTAATATGCAAAAAGTAGTGTCAGCTAGCTTGTTCAGTGGAGTTGTTTGCAAGCTTTGATAAAATTCTGAATTTTTCTACCCATGAAAAAGAAAGCTGTAAATCTGAATCCCAGGTCTCTTCTATGGAACTTAAATGTTCCTTTATCAGTTTCTTAGTTCTTAATTTAAACCTGTGGTGTGTTTCAGGAGGCAATGCGAGTTTTGTTACAGACTGCTAAAAAGTATTACAACTTTGTGTCAACTTTATCCCTCTTAAAGGAATTTGCTATTTTAGCTTCACGAAAGACTCACCAAGAAACTGATATAGTTCTACTGAAATACAGGAGAATTTTGCCAGAATTCCACAGGATTCCACAAAGATAGCATTTTTCAGCTGACTGCCCTCTGGACAGCTACCCACCCTCTCTAGCAGTGATAGGACTGATCAGGATCATCAGTTTAACAACCTCTATCACAGTTGTCTCTCATACATCTTCAGACTTTATTAGATGGATGCTTTGTGCAGTGTTCAGAAATAGTGAAATGTTTTCTTATCTGCAGCTTTTTTTTTGCTGGGACAGATGTGATTATTCATTACCAGGATGTTTATAACTGTCTTACTCAAAACCACTTCGAAAATCTAAATTTCAGCTCATAAGAGGAAAATTGAAGTCTGTTCTTGTTGAGCAAATGTTTACTTCTTGGCCATTGAAAGACTTTCAAAGAGAGTTTGGTTCTGTCACCTTATTACTTAAAATCTCTCTGATTTTAGTTTGGCTTGCTAGATATTGTAGAAATTCCTGATTTGGAAGGGACTATAAAGATCACCCAGTTCCAAACCCCCTGATGTGGACAGGTGTGCCAGCCACTAGCCCAGGTTGCTCAGGGCACCATCCAGCCTGGCCTTATCTACTTATTTAGAGGAATACTTGCTGTTCCTGCAAAGGAAGAGTTATGGCTATCATCACCATAAACTTTCTGTTCATGAGCATTCAGGTGCTGAGGAAAATTTCCAAAATTAAACTTTATCATAGTTTTCTATGACAAGCATGGATCAACACAACCCTTCCAAGTCCCTCAATTTTACTTCTTTAAATTGTGTGCTTGGTACTAGATCTACAAGTTTTTCTGTACTATGGCATGATATTTTAGGACTATATCAACTTTTTTGTATTTCATAACACTAAGAAAATATTATTTACAGATAGTATCCAAAGTTTTGCTTTAGAAGGGCCAATCTACATGTCTCTTGTAATGTGTTTCTGAGACTGGCAGGCTATTGATAAAAAATACAAGAGAAAATACAAGAGGGTGGTTTTTTTTTTTTTTTTTTTTGTCATGCAGTAGTAAGTTCCTGCTTGTCTTTGCAGACTCAAGTTTTTCATCTTAAGTTTAACAGGCAATAACAAGGGACAAGAGATGAGGAGGAGAAAAGCAAACTAGAGGCCTAGAAAACTCCTTTCCTTTCTTTTTTCCCCCCATGAAGCTACTTCTGCTGAAAAAAATATATTGACAGACAGGGTGTGCCAGCTAATGTCACCAAGCATTGAGTGGAAAGAAGAATACTAAAAAGCAGAAAATTAGAGCTGTGCTTGCCTGTTCACCTCCCCAAAAGAATTGAAATTGTCAGTGTTTGGGACTCCTTGTCAGAGGCTGAGATCCTCACCTGTCTGGTGCTCTGCAAATCTGCTCCGGTGACCGTCATCCCTCAGAAATGTGTGTTTGAGAGCAATTAGAATTTTACCAAAGAATACTGAAAAAAAATTTAGTACATGTATGTCATGTAGTTTCTGAATTCTTTAAAGATAAAAACAAAGGCCACCACAGAAGCAAATTAAAGCCCCTGGGAGCTGACATGGTTATTGAAAGCTTTAACAGAGCTGCCCTGCCATAGAAACCTGCTTTCCTATTGTCATTCATTTTGGTTTCTGAAAAGAAATTTATGATCAAAGTTTTGTTTGAGCACAATGTAAGCACACAGATTAGATTTTGGCAAAGTTAGACAGGGATTTAGATATTTAATTTTAATTTTTTTCCTTTTTTTTTGGGTGCTTGTCTTCTGGTGAGAAAAATGTTTTTGCACTTAAAATGTTTTGCCCTTAAAACAAGAGAGTATATGTTTACAATATTTTCTTGAATTACATTAGATCTCTGTTTCTTGTTTTGTATTTTCTACTACTGTTTCATGATAACTAGGGCATCTAGGGCATCTTTTGTGGGTTATGTAAATGAAAATATATAAATGAAATAAAACCTGTGTATGTTTGAAATATTTAAAGTCTTAAGTTGCTTCTATATATAAAGCTTACACCTTAAGGATTCTCCAGCAAATGCCCACTATCCAATTTTTCTGTTGTTATTGGCAGAAAGAGGTTTTATTTTTAACAGAATACTATAGTATAATGCTTTCTGAGCAGGAGAGCTAGTGGTCCACGGTTTTGTTGCATAACTAATGCAGTTTGCTTTAATCTGAGGGGATCTTTTGAGGGAAATAAATTAAGGTCAGAATTAAGCATCGTAGAAGAAGTCATTACAATTACTAAGAGGTATGAAATACAGGTTAATTTCTTGTATTTACTGTTGACTTGCTCTGTAAGACTTTGTGGGAGTAGGTTATTTCTGCTCTCCAGCTTATGTCCATATAGAAGAGTCTTGTGCTCTAAATGATAATGAAGATACAAAGTTTTGAATATCTTGGAAATTCAAGTACAAGGAGGAGCATTAATTTCTGTTAAAGATGAAGTTTCTTCTCTACAAAAAAAAGTCTAAAAGATTGTGACAGTGAAATTCTTATTGATAAGAGATAATTTAAAACAAGGATCAAGAAAAATCTGAATAAATAAAGTTCCCTTAACTTAAAGTCACCCTGGTATAGGCTAAAATTATAGAAGTAGCTTTAGAAATGCTGTCTCATGATGTGATCAAAGCAACAAGCACAGTCAGCCGCTTTGAGTCTTCTGTCTTGAATACCCATGGGAAGTAGGAGTATTAGTCTTGTATATGAAGTTTGTAAAAAGAATGCACTAGAAGCTAAATAACGGATTTAGAAGTCTGCCTTTAAGATTGTGTTGAAAGAAAGAAATCACAATAGAGGTTCCCCCTCTGCTGGTAGAGAGTTCAACATTCAAGACATTTCAGTGTGTCTAGACACAGGTAGATTTGGTTGAGTCTGAACATATGTATGCTAAGAGCCACTCTTACACAATATAAACTGTTGCTGATCTGTTAAAAGAATTTGTAAGTGAAATATAGTACAACTGAAGTTATCAAGTTCCAGGTTCATTTATTTTAGCTGGCATGTAAGTAATTAATGTCAAATGCCCAATAGGGAGCATAAACTATTGCGTTGTCAGTACCTAACCAGTGACTGTTCAGCTTGATATTTACTCATTTCAGTGCTGTTCAAGATTTTTGTCCTAGTAAACAAACCCTTTTCACTTATCCTTTTTAAGAGATTTTCAGTTTGATTTAATTAATCATCTGCTTAAAATATTGCCCTATGCATGCTTGTCAGGAGAATTTCTCGACTCCTTCTGTGGTGGGAAGTGCCTGTGCCAAATTTTGCATATTTACTTTGAGTACTTGTGAAGAAGAGTGAAAACTATATAGGTACTGGAGACAAGAGAAGTAGATTATGTGTGTTGAGAAGCAGGTACTGTTATCTGCTAGAAGGTGAACTAACAGGAAAGTAGAAATGAGAAGACAAACAAAAATCCGTCTAAGTGAAATTCTGAAAGATCTGGTGAATTCACATTGCCTGGTATGTTTGTCTCAAGGCTGATATGAAATCTGTTGTCCCAGTAACCCTAACAGTGCAATAACTTTTCCTCTGCCTCAGGAGGGCTTTCTTATCAGGAAGGCAGATAATTCTGCTGTCTCTTTTCTGATTTCTTCCAGCTTCTCTTTCTTATGTTTGACTAGGTTAAAACTCACTCAAAGCAACAGATACAGTGTTCAGTAAGGTGGTGAATCAGTTAATTTTTAAAATTTTAAATATTGTGGCTACTTGTTTACTTCTGTGTGTGTGTGAAATAAAATGTTACTGCTTTTGTAGAAAATATGCCAAGGTTTCAGGTTTTAAATATGTAATGAAATTTTGATATTTTGATGTAGCAAATAATAATACAACTTTGAGTAGGTATTTGGAATAAATGTTATGACCTATCTTAAATACTTTCAGTTTCTTGTGAATGTAATTAAGGTTCTATTGCAACTGTTAATCAGAACCTTTCTATTTTCCATCTATTCATATACTAATATGAATATAAAAGTTAAATTTACGCAGGCTTAAAGTTGTCTCTCCATACATCTAGCCAGTGTAAGCAAGACAAAATGAGGTTTAATTCCCTCAGAGATGAAAATCATGAGACGACCATGGATGAGTCTCTTGATCATTGAGCTAAACCTGAGTAGAATTTCTTAATACCAAAGAAACAGCATCATCAAGCTAAGGGGTGTTCATCTTTTAAGAAATGAGTAGTCTTGGAATTCTTACAACATGTTTTTGTGGTTCCTTTTTCATTAAAAATTATAGAGAGTGATAATACTTCTTTCCCTTCTCCCTTTTTTTAGTATAAGCTGAATGATTTATTGTGTAAGAAAGCAACTAGGTGTTTTGCCACAAACTTTGATTTTGTTTTTCATGTTTTTAAGATACTTATGGATTTATAAAGACCTTTTTTGATCATTCTTTCTGTTTTTTTGTGAAAAAAATTGCTCTGGCTTTTTGATAATTTTTTTAAATGGAACTATTGTTTTCTGTTGCAAATTTTAATCCATATAAATTTCCTTTTTTGGTTACTTATCTTAGATTTGAATTAAGAACAACTTCTTCAGTTTTATGCTTGCATTTCAGTATGGTTTAAGTTCTCCCTACTGATAAATCCATTACTTAGTTTCAAGTAATAAAATTAGATATATTTTCTCATTAAACTATCACAAAAATAATCTGTTACTGTACAAACAAATTCATAATTGAAACTTTTCTGATAGCTACATATTACTTCATTTTCTTTAAACTTAGCAAAATATCATCTAAGTTTTGAGGCTGGGTATTCAGAATTTCACTATATACCCACTTTATATATTAAATACTAATACAAAGTGGTGAAGAGTAGAGTTGATTTGAAAATTTGGCTACTCCTATAAGCATGGTAAGTTAAAATTTTTCCCTGTTTATACAGCCTTTGGCAATTTAAGCAATGTGTTTTGTCACCTGTTTTGCTGTCTCGTGAAGAGCTGGAACTTTTATGAAGAAATAGAAAATATGACTTTGAATCCTTGACGTCTTTAAATAAATGCACATATTGATAGTGACAGATTGCTAAACTTGGCGTTAGACATTTAGTTGTGTTTCTTGCCAAAAGTAATCCAGATGTGCATAATTTATCCGCCTGCCATATGTGCACTGACATGTCTTTCTATAACCAACTGCCTATTGAGTATTGTTAAATAGTTAAATATTCTTTAACAACTATCTTTTTGAACAATGCTAACAACTCCTTTAAGGAGATAAGAAGCAGCAAGACCATAAAAACAGCTTTCTTAAACTGAAGAAGGCAACTTCAAGTTTTTGATTATCCAAAAGAGCATGCAGTTTCAGGAGAAAACTCTTGGTAAAAATAGCGTATTTAAAGCCAGTATTAGGTGATGTTATACAACTAAGGTGGATGCATGTTTTACGTAATCTCATTACGATGGGACAGATCTTTGTTGTGACTGTGTAAAGGAAGTTGCTATGGAATAATAACATTAATTAATAAGGATTTTTTTTGTATGAGGTGCTTGTTGAAAGGAGAAAATGAACTTGACAAGCAGTAACCAAACATGTCCTGGCATTAAGTTCAGAAAGATTTGTAGGAGGACATTTGTGTCATTTGGAATATTTCATCATATCATTGGAAGAAGCAACTCCCATTTTATGGCATGTTTTGCAATGTGTGTTTGTTCTTTGACTGTCTTCAGCAAGTTATTTATTGATTAGTAGAAGCACATGACCCAAGTGGAAAAATTCCTATGTAAAAAGAGTTTCTATCCAATGAGTTTACTCAAAAATTTTGTTTGCCAACAGAATTCTGTTTGAGCCATAGAAATAATCCCCCTTTGCTTCCTATAAACTTATCCTTTCACCTCATTGACAGAATGTTATCAGAATATTAGCATGGATAATCTCACATTCATCAATCTCTGAGTCAGATCCCAGTGTTCACCTTGGAGGTATATAGGAAGGTGTATGGTGGTCATGTAGAGCAAAATGCACAGTGTCTCATGGTTTCTGAGTTTTCCCTGAGGAGAAGGGTGTCTGGCGCTGTCTGATGTTCCTGTGCATACAGGTAAGTATTTATCCCTACAGTTATATAGATATCTATCTGTTGTACATAGGCCTGTCTTTGTAGCTATCTGCTTTGGTTTTTTGAACTCCCCCCCAGCAGTTGCATAATTTGTGGCATGATTAGCTGCTGCTCTTCATCGTCCTGGGAGGTCTCAGTCATGACCTTTCCAACTGCTGATCTTTGTCATTAAGATGAGAATAGGTGTACATCAGCTGTTGAGAGCACCAACTGTGTGATTCTTATTTCCATAAGGCCATCCACATTTGAACAGCTCATCTTAGTTTGTACTAGGAAGAAACAATAATGTCCTGAAATTGGGTTGTCATGTTAGATCAGGTAATGCAGCGATAGAAGACCATGTTTGAAGGCAGCTTTGCTGAAATGGTCTGAAGACACTCCCTAGTTTGTAGAAGCATGCTACTTGGTTGTAAACTTTGCTGTTAAAAATTTCGGCTTAACTGTCTGACCAATTCACTTGGTCTAAATTGAAATACTGATTCCGTGCTCCGAGGCATTACACTGCCGAAGTTCAGAAAGATACAGGCTATGTGGATATGGTGTGGAAGAGTACTGCCATAGAAATGCAAGCAGGAAGGTTGGGAAGCTTCTTTAGCCAAGTTTGTTGGGTGTTGTTTAATATTTTGAAATCATCTTAAGTTGCTAGGGCCTTACATAAGTTGTTCGTAGATTAACATTGATCCATTGCTGTTTGAAACTGTGCTCATTATACTGTGCTATAGCTACTCTGTTAGAAACTGTCCTTTCAAAACAAACAAGTCAAACAGCTAAATCAAAGCTGTGTGGTGTGCTCTTAGCTACTTCTGAGAACTAATCATCATATGGAGCTGTTTTCTAGAGAATGCAATTTGTGACAAATTATTTAAGTTATATAATGTTTACTTGTCTGATGAAAGAAGCATTCAAAGTACAGGGAAGTACATTTTCTGAAGATATTATCATTGTTTCTTATGAAGGCATGGCTTTTTTGCACTTGAGAAATATTGTGGAATCTATGTATCCTACAGCAAGACAGCAGTTTGCACCTGAAAGGAAACCTAACTTATTTTAACAGCTATTCCTTGCTTGTAAGCTTTCTTCAAAAGTGTAAATGTCGGGTTTTGAAATTTATATACTTTGGGATTGAAAAACTATTGATGCTTTATTCTCTCATTGTTTCTTGGTGTTTTGTCCTTTGTTATAATCCTTAGCAAGATGATGTGAAATTCATGCACACATACACACGTTCATTAAAAAAAAAACAAAAGAAAAAATCCAAAACCTCACACATTACCAAAAAATTGTAACCTGTGATATTCCTTCAGGCAACGTATTTCAGGGATTAATTCACTCCTTTATTAATATAGTATACATTTAGTGTAGTACTTTACCTCAGTTTTATAATTATTTACTAAAATATACTCTTTGTCATTTTATAACTTCAGATTGAAGAGAACTGCTTCTCTTCAAAGAATTCCAGGTGAGAAAAGATGTGTTTTCTTTTCAGAAAATGCTATTGTGAATTCTCAGATATGTATTGATGTTTGCATTTTATGAAGTTCTGTGATATTTTCCATTAATTGTATTTTAGCTAGTTTTCTAAACCTCTGATAATCCTTTAGGCTCCACAAGCCACATGTCTTGTATAAAAAAATCAGTTTTGTTCTGATTAGTTATATCCTGAATATGATAGAGCTGTCATTGTTATCCAAAGAATTATGCTCTGGAATCTTAATTAATTTTCTTTCTTAAACTCTTTCTGTCTTAATTCTGTGACCAGAAAGTATTTTGGAAAAAAGTAGTTCAATAAATGTTACTACAGTATTAAGTTACATGACCATCTGAAAATTAAAAACTGGAGCATTTTGAAATTCTTGTCACTGATCATTTGGTTGGTATCGGTGACATCCTGGCCACTTCTAATGTGACAGTTTTGATGTTTTGGGGAGTTTGAATCGGAAAGATCTTTCTAAATTAATCTGGATGTGTGTGTGTTTACATACATCTTCCAGACAGTGCTGCAGTGATTATAATCTGAAATAGTGTATATGTGTGCACTGTAGTTCTGCCATCCAGCAGCATTTAGTCACTTTAGTTTGTCTTCAGTTACATTTACCCAAAGACTAATTAAAGTACTAGAAAAGTGGTTTTGGCTCCTGAAGAGCAAGCCTGACAACTGAACTCTCATTACATTTCCATCTATCTGTCTTGCTAAAGTAGGTAAGACCCTGGATTTACTCTAGTTTGAAAGGTTAGTTGAAAAGATTAGAGGTGACTTGTAAATGGAAAATGGCAACTTTGCACTTTTGAATTCTAAACACATCTGGTCTAGTGTTCTTCTTGCTAAGTGGTAGGTCTGCCAAGACTTGTTGCAGACTTTGTAGAGCAGTAATAATAAACCTGTTCAGAGGTTTAAAAGAACTTGGCATGCCATATGACAGGTTCTTGAGTAGCTTGTCAGAAGCCAAGTGTACTGTAATAGACCCTTTTAAAATTGCTGGCTTACATGAAAACTAGAGGTGTCTGCATTTTCTTCTTTTTTCCCCCCTTCCCTTGAACTACAAAAGGTAGATGAATTTATTAAAATGCTTCTTAGTGCATGTTATTGATCTGTGAAAGAGACCAATAGATAACCATTATTGTAAGTTTGCAGATGCAGTCTCATTTATGCCTGTGGGCAAGATAAATTTATATACTTATGTTAGAAGAGCTTTAATCAGGTAATCTGTTATTGCAAGCAGTTTAGATCATGAAGAGAGTAGTTTTTCAACAGGCCTTTACAATGTGTGTAGACTTTGCTGGTCCTGTTCTTCATCATGAGAAACATGAGACACAGTCAGGTGTAAGGAAAATAAGCAGTACACTTTTCACTCTTCCCTTAATAAATTAGATGTAACTGCAGACATATACAATATTTCTAGAGGAATATACAGCCCATAAAATATTGCTCATTATAATACATTGAAAACAACAGATGTTTGGATAACAACATTCTTCTAAAGAAGTAGGGAAATGCCAGGAGAACTGAACTATGTACAAATAATATCACATTAAGAGTTTTGACCCTTTTTCTAAAAATAAAGGAGATTATGATTATAGTAGAGGCCTAAGCCTGTAACATCCAGCTTGAATTTTCCTGTGTTGAAAAGATGTGTGCTTTTATGAAAAATGAATTGTCTTTCTGTGATGTACAAGTCAGTGCTGGTCTTCATTTCTGGTCTTTTTGCTAGTCCTACAGAACTTGCACTTTACACAAGAAAACCTGTGGTTTAATATATAGAAACCTTAATCCCTTTGACATCCTCTACTTCTATTATGGAAAAGTTAAGCTTTTCTGAGAGCATCTTCATCTTATTCAAGGTGAAGCAAATAAATGCCACACATAGTTGCTTTAAGTCGTTAGATGGAAATTTTCTCTGAGAAGAAATTGTATGTTCATGCTTCTTTCTTCCATGCAGGTCAACTAGTTGTTGAACTCCTGGTGCAGGAATATGCAGTTGAGCAAAAAGCTTGGGACAGAATCACTTCAGTCTAGCTGTGTCACTTATCTTGGTTTTAGTCTTCTTTCCTCTCTGTGTGATGGGGCGGTCCCTAAAGAGAGCAAAACTTAGAAGAAATCAGGGAAATCCCAGACCTTATTTATCTCTCAGAATCAATCTTTTTAAAATTGTATTTAATTTTTAATTTTTTTAATTGCAAAGTATTTATGTACTGTGCACGGTAGATTTAACAGTCTTAATTTTCCCAATATTTTCAAATCCTATTGCTTTCAACATAGAGTATCTCCTTAATAGCACTAAGAAAGTTTTTTGCAAGTCTTTGTTGTTGTTTCAGGTTTTTTGGGGGCGGATTGGGTGTTGGGAGGTTAATTATTGGGTAGATTGTTTTCAATTCTTTTAAGCCACTGAAACTCCACAAGTGACAGGAAAAATCACATTATCATGCCAGTAATGACTGTTTGACATTATAGCATCCTGAAGAAAACTACTTTCCAGCTCAGTATAAATGGGGGACAAGACAGCAAGGGAAGGAAAAAGGAACTTGAGAAGCACAGGAGATTTTAGAGGATTAAGGGAAAATTTGAGGATTTATCAACTAATCTGCTCCTCCCAGATAATATAAAAGAGAAAACAGGAGTACTCCCAGCAGGAGTACTAATCTATAGTAATTGCAATTAAACCCAAACTATTAATGTGTTGCCTCTCAGAGATTTCTAATGATTTGGTAATTTATAGTAATTATTACTTTTTAATACAGGAAAAAAAAATCTACTATCCATTTTCCTTTGATCACCTAGAAAAATATTCAGGAATACAAAAAATACCCAAATACTCAGGAAAATTAAGACTGGTTAACAGGCCTCTATTCTTCCGTCTCTTTATCTCCCAAACCTCCCAAGTCCTTCTTCTCTCAGTAAAATGTAGACTACTATAAACTTTGAGCAAATTGAGCAAGATTTTGCACTCAGGCAGAAATGGCAGGCGTGAACAATGGAATCTGAACAATGAGTTTGACTTGTGAATGTAATCTGATTCATTCAAGAAATTTTTAGAATAAGGTTAAATACATCTTTCAGTATGAATTTTGATTGAATTTTAATAGTATCAGTTTCTCTTAAAATAACTTGTAATGGAAATCTGCTCTTCAAAGAAAGTTTTTCATCAACATTCTTAAGGATTCTGAAAATGAAGCAAAATGCACAAGACTTGGGCTCAGGTTTTAGAAAATAATAGGGGGAAAAGTTTTCTGAAGGGATCAGTCAATTGCATTTATTCCAGTTGTGCAGCTGCTTGGCTGCTCTTCCCCTCTCTGCCCAGTTCTGACATGGAGAAGAGAAACAGCATCTCACTGGGTGTGAGAAACCATCTCTGCTTAGGTTCCTTTGGAAGGATAAGGATGGCATACAGAACTGGACTGAGATTTTTGGGTCCAGTGATCAAAGCCCAGAGTAAATGCTCTAAGGAACTATGGTTAATTTACTTGCTGTGTTACCTGAACTTGGGGGAGGTTGGGGGGCAAGTACAACTGACAACGACAGGATTTGAGAAATGAATAATCAACAAGCCCCAACTTTTGTTCATAGTATAGTTGTAGAATGTCCTGAGTTGGAAGACACCTCAATAGTCATCAAAGTCTAGTTCCTGGCCCTGCACAGGGCAGCCCCAAGAAACACTCAGTGTGCCTGAGAGCATTGTGTAAACATTTCTTGAACCCTGGCAGGCTTTGTGTTTTTAAAATAGTTTGTCTCTTGGCTCAACTCTAGGAAGAATTCACAGAAAGGCTGATTAGATGCTGGAATGGGCTGCCTAGTGGGGGTGATGGAGTCACTGTTCCTGGAAGTGTTTAAGGGAATAACTGGACATGGCACTTAATGCTGTTGACATAGTAGTGTTTGGTCATAGGTTGGACTACATGATCTCAGAGGGCTTTTCCAACCTAATCGATTCTGTGATTCTGACTTTCATTTGGTTTTATATGTATGATGGAAAATAGACAGGACAGGGTTTTTATGGTGGTGTTTCTGACATGGTTGTTCTTTCCCTGGGTTCCTATGTCCCTTCTGTTCTCCCTGAGCCTTCCTAGCATATTCTAATCTCATTTATTTTTACTGTATTTTCTTTATTTGCAAAAAGAGTATTTTGTGGTCAGTATCAATACCAAAGTAGTACTACTTTCCCAAGGAAAATTCTGTTTAGGTTCTAGTCTCTTTTTTTCTGGTCTTCTTTTTTAGAACCTGCTACAGTGCTTTGGTGGATTTTGTGGAGATGAAGTGTGTCAAGACTCAGTTAGTAAACCAAAAATGGAAACGTTTGCATATAAGGGTTTTCCAAGGGTCTTGAAGTAATAAACATACAGTCATGATCAAGGTCAATCATAATCTCAGGTCAACAGATCAAACTATTTTTAAAGATACTTGATCAATTTTCCAAGTGGGAACAGGGATTGTTATTACCTGCAGGAGAGAAGGAATGGACTTGGTTATCCTGGATGGCTCTACACAGTCATCAGATCCTGCCCTAGTTGAGAAACTAGTGGGCAGTTTAGAGCTCAGTAAAATATATGTGTATTTGATCTTACTCTTTTCAGAAGCCATTGATGTACATTTATTATGACTGGAGGCATCTCACTTTATGTAGCCTTCAATTTGCTTTGACTAGATCTCTTTTATTCCTTTCTCAATCTGAATCATGATCAATATTGTTTAATTTTTATCTATATAAGAATACATAAAGCAATATCAATATTTATCATTTTTATTGAAATATGCATGTTCATTAATATCAGCAAAAAATATTTTTGAGTTTATTGTTATCTATTCATTAAAAACATACACAACTGATTTTCACACCCGTGTATATGACATAATAGTTCTGTAAACTCAGCCTCATTACTTAAAGCAGTGGCTTTGTGGCTTCCCAGTGGTTTCCTGATGTATGAGAATTTCACTGGGCCTCACTTATAAGAGAACTTGATATGGCATTTATTATGCAGAATATGAGCCATCCGTATGATGTAAAGCTAAGAAAATAAAAAAACATTCAGAAGTTTCCTGCAACAACCACTTTTCAGTGTTCCACCAGAAAAAGTTAAGATATCTTATAATATTTAAGATCAAATAAGAAATAATGTGTAAAATCATCCAAAGATGAAAAGCATATCTGCACAGTGTTTTCAAGCTGCAGGACTACCAGCAGACCAGGTGTCATGCAGCCACGTTGTTGTGCCACTGGCCTCAGGATGTGCTGGCACATCGCGCACACGCATGGCAGACACACACAGCAGGCACTCCTCTCCTTGGTCTCTAGTCATGACTTGGCTATACATAGTTAAAGCTCAGGCCAGTCTTCAAGATAGACTTTGGATACTTAAATAATGATCATTGCAATGTACTAGTACAAAATACATGTAACAGTTTAGGATTATATTTCTGTGAATATTCTAATGGAGCAAAATGAAGATCATCTAGGCGTGTCTTGCCTCAGCTGAAAGTTGGAGCCACTGTTTTGATTGATGTCATTACTTGATACATACTGTGAAGAGACTTTTCTACTACTGGTCTCTGAGCCAGTAATTGAGAACAGAAGGTTACACTGCATTCAAAGAAACAAATGTTTTGCAAAGCTCAGGACTGACAGATGAGTCTGCGCTGCCTCAGCAGTGCAGCCATTTGTGAGGGGAAACTTCCACGGTCTGAATGCAAGGCTTGGTGCTGTGTGTGCTATTGCTATCCAGCACTGCTTCAGGGAAAAAGTTCATTTTACAGAGAGATTGAAGGGTGTCTTCAGTGTGAAAAAGTTTATTACTTTATTATTTACTTCTCCAGAATGTCTTCTGAAGTTAAAAATGTAGCTGTGTAGGAAGTTTGAACCTTCATATTGGAATGTTAAAACTGGACACTGATAGGCTGGATTTTTTTATTACTGTTTTTCTTGTGCTTTTTTGGAAGTTCTTTTTACAGCTAATAGTAATTCCTATTTGTAAAGAATTTTAACTTTAACGTTACTTTGCTTTTGCTGGGTTTAGCAGCCTTGACAACATTTGCACAGAGACATCCAAAATCTGGAGATGCACATCTGGGGAATAAAACAAGTGTTGTGTTACATTAATTGATCTAGTTTCCTGTCATGAAGCATCACTGCAAACATAGGTGCCTTGTGATGTGATGTGCAGCCTGCAGATAGCTAATTGACTCTGATCTCTGTTAATTAGTGCAATTAAATCTTATAATGAAGCTTTGAAGAGGTCATCTGAATTAGATGAAAGCTGAGGCTTTACTCAGTGTCAGAGCCTTGATGTTAATTATTGAGTCCTGTGACCCAGCAAAAGGAAGACTTACTGATAATGTGGTCTTAATACAGGAATTTCTCTTGTTGTTGTATTTTAAAAATTGTGTGATTGGATCACCGCCTCTATTTCACTATAACTGTACTTCTGCACATGATGTAAAATAATTAGACCTGAGGGCGCCCCTGTATTGTACTTAAGACATAGTATAAATTCTGAAATTAGCTATTCTAATATAAAGAATAAAATGAAATCTTAGAGTAGTGTATTTATATTAAAGTAGCAATTTTGGGACACAGAAATGAATCTTGTGTGACTGAAACAGCCCTTGACTTTTTTTTCCCTCCCTGAAATCAGAAATTAATCTCTAAAAATGTCACACACTAGACTGTTCATATTTCTATTTTATCAACCTAACCTTCAAGGTGTAGGGAGTAATACTTTGTAAGCTACAGTCTCGTATAGATGTTATTTTTGATAATTTGTTCATTCTATAAGAATGCTCTTACCTAGTTTTATAAATGAGCTACATGATGTTAAAAAATTGCCAGTTCAAGTGTCAGATTTCAATAATTTAAAAAACTGGAAAAAGAAAAAAACCAAAACAACCCCCAGATCAGCCTTGGTGGGGCCTCAGCTGGAGACCTGTGTCCAGTTCTGTACTCCTCAGGACATGAGAGACACAGAGGTCCTGGAGTGGGTCCAGCTCAAGACAATTTAGAGACCGGAATTTTTCTGTTATGGATAAAGGCTGGACCTGGGCCTCTTCAGCCTCAAGAAGAGATGATTGAGAGGGCACCCCATCAGTGTCTGTCAGTGCCTGCAGGGAGGGGTCAGAGCATGGACCAGGCTCTGCTCAGAGGCACTGAGCAACAGGGCAAGAGGCAAGGGGCAGAAACTGATGCACAAGAAATTCCACCTGAACATGGGGAAGAAATGCTTTACTGACCATGGACTGGAATGGATTGTCCAGAGAGGTTTTGAGTCTCCCTCCCTGGAGATATTCCAGAATCATCTGGACACAGTCCTGTGTCGTGTGCTCCAGGATGACCTTGCTTGAGCAGGAAGGTTGGACCAGATGACTCACTGTGGGCACTTCCAGCCTAACCCATTCTGTGAAAACTGAAACTCTCAATCCCAAATAGACATTTTGATGGGAGATATTTATAAACTTTGATATATTTAAAAGATTTAGGTATTTCTCAGAGTACAACCTCATAAAGACTGAGTGTCATATGAACACAATTGAACATGATTGTAGATCTTCCTTTCTCGAAATTCCTGATGATAGTGTTTTCTTTCTGAGACCTAGTAAGTAGAAATCAAAATCTATTATGAATCAAGCTGTGCCTTCTTTGTAGGAGTTAACTAGTGTGTGCTAGACAGCAAAAGATTAGGCTTGTAGCTCTAAGTTAGATAGTGTCTGTCTGCTCAAGCTTGTTGCATTCTTTCACTCAGATAGGCTGACTTTGTTAAATTAGAGATGGCCATGTGAGATACTCCTGTAGTTTCAGGATTCTTTTTCCAGAATTTTATGTTTACTTCAAGTGTCAAAGAAGTAAATTTAATAAAGTAATAAAGTTATTCCAGAAGAGTTAGAGAATTAAGAGCAATTTTAGTGGACTGATTTTTAGACAGTATTTGTATTTAAAATGTTTAGAGAATTGCCACAAAATAATTTATGAAGTCGCTTTAGAATGTAGAAATTATTTTTCAGCTAAGTTCCCAGCATGTATTGATAGTGGCTTAAAGGACCAATTACTACCTGTGGAAATTATTCGAATTTCCATGTATAATAAAAGATGTTTGCACATCTTGCTTGTTTGAGCATTGGAATTGTCTCATAAAACCAGTGCTTGTTTCAAGAACACTTGAGTACACAGAAGATGTGGGGTTTATTTTCAACATAACAATATAAAATTAGTCTTTATAGCAATTGGTAAATAATATATATATTTTTATTTTGGTTAATACCAGGAGTCAGTGCTCATTAAGGTAGCTAGCTAGAAAAACACTAGCGTGGAATACTTGTAGATAAGTGTTGTTGATTAAAATTATATTTGTACATGTATAATTTCTGTCAATTATTACAGATAAAGGATTTCACTGTAGAATTTTAGTTGTTGAAAAAAGACACAGATTTTTGGCTTCCAAGCATGTAAGATTTTCTAGAGAAAATTTCTATAAGTTAATTAAAATACTTTGTGTAAAATAGAATATAACCAATGGCAAAACAGAGATCTGCCAAAGGACAGTGGTGGAGTTTCCTAATATAGTGGATAATATTGTATAGTGAAGATATGTGGAAACTTCCACTTTTATCTGCTGTGTCATAAAAGGTATTTTAATATAAATACTATAGCCTTAAGGAATTTCATAGAATATGGCTCAAGTTGCATACCTGAACTGTTAATAGAAGGACAGAGAAACATGCCCAGCAAAAATGCACTTTAGTGAAATGTATTCTTTATATGACTCAGCCACAGCTGGGAGTGTTTCCTTTTGTATCATGATGTGAGATGCATCCTTCACTGAACCTGTGACTTCATTATATCTTTAGAATTTGCAGTGTGAAGGTTATGATTATTTTCTAATTTTTCCTGGATCATTTGTCCCCATTTTGTTCCGATGACCTGATTGCCAGACTGAGGAAACAGGGTAGGATAGGACAAGTCCCTCAAAGTAGCATAACCAAGTCATCTGATGTGGGAGCATAAAGTAACCATGATAAGTCAGGTAGCTGTGTCGTTTATGAACACAGGGATAGGGTTGTTTCTTTGCCTGTCTGCATTGTGTGTATGGATGTTTTTAACCAGATGTCCTCCTCAGAGATGGAAACAGCTGCTTTCTCACTGCAGTAACAAAGTAGTATCTGTTTCCTCTGCTTTGAGCTCCAATTTTGCCTGTTTTAATTAAAATTATGTTAGACAATTTCCCCTTTACCAGCTGAAGATGGGTTGCAGTTTTTCTCTTTAGCTGCAGACTGGACCTGGGGACATTTTGAATTTCCTTGGCTATGTCCATAGTAAAAGTTTTACTGAAAAATATCCTGATTAACTTGATGCCAAAACCACTGAGCTAATTTCTGGATGCTGTTTGGTAGTCAGTGTTCCAAGGATCATTCCCTGAAGACCATTTCTGTGAGGCCACTCTGTTTTGCAGACTAAGGGAGTTTACCACCCTAGACACATCTCGTTTTGTACCAGTTGGCCTCAGTTCCCTGGAAGTTACTCTTGGACATGTTTAATTTACAGTTACAGATGTTTCTGAAAGGTTTGTTGCATATGAGCCATTTTGGCTAAATAAATGCAGTGTGGTACCATTGTGGTACTATTTCATGCTGATGATGGGTGACAGTGAACAGGTAGTGGCTTCATTTGGTTATGCATCAAGCACCTTCATGGGCAACAGGAGGAACTGCTCACTTGTGCTGGATTATGTAGCCAGCAACATATAGAGTGCTGTGCTTCTAACCTGCACAACTTTTGCATGAATGCTGTTGCCCTCTCAATTCTCTGCTAATATCTTGCAGATGTGTGTAAAATATGTGAAGGTAATGATTTCGCCTTTTTGCTCTTTAGGAGGTCGCAGTTTTATTGCTGCATTTTCATTTGCTCATTTTAGTTGAAGTTTTCTCCCTTTGATTCTCATGTGATTATTAGAATCATGCATCCCAATTCAGATGAGCATACCTATTCCCAAGACCTTGTCATAAAAGTATAAGATTTTAATTAAACAGTGAAAGATCTGTTTCAAATACATTGGATTTTAAGTATAAAAACTGTTTTTAAAACTCTTGAAGATAATTTATTTTAAGATATTAAACTTGTCACCATTCTAAGCGGTTTCAAAACCGGAAAGAGTAAATGCATGTAGACATTGCTTTCTTGTTTCTTGTGTATAGGAATACAGGTAGCACTAGGGCTTGAACTCCTCTGTTCTTTTGCGTAAGAACCAGCTGTCCAACTACTGTCACTGCCTTGGCTGTGAAATATATGGCTGGCTTGGACTCTAAAAACTGTGAGTAAATTGGTCTTTCTGCAAGTTTTATGTAAGCAAGAGTTAAGCCTTTGGTGTAATATACATAAGTTAGAAGTAAACAGCCTTTGATTTCAATGCTAGACACTGCCTTAAGGCAGAAGAAATTAGACTCTCATACAAGGGATATGTAGCTGTTGCAGTTTTGGTATTTGATTTCTTCATTGTCACATAGTTGAAAGCTGTCCAGGAGAGGAAGAAGTGTAAACTGACAAGGAAGAAAATGTCCAGCTTATGGAGGATATAGGAGTGAGGAATAGTGTATATATATATATATATATATATATATATGTAAGAGTCATTTGTACTACTTGCAGTTTTTCTTAAATATATCTGTTCATTCTCAGAGAAGGTATTGGCTCCCAAGGATAAAATGCTTCAAAAATTGCTAAGTAATAAAGACTTAAAAGGCTTAAATGCTGATTAAATATTTTAGCAATCATTCATGAAGTTAGTTATCATCTGACGGATGGTAGTGCACTTTGCCATGAGAAAAAGATGTATTTTAATAACAGGTATGGCTTTTAATACATAGCAATGGCTGTATTGAGTTTTGAAGAAAATTCCTGGAAGTATCCAGTACTGGCAAAGGGTTTATCTGTAACAGCTCATGAAAATATGTAGTCATTATGCTTGTCATTGTGTGTTTCTTCAAAAGACTAGGGGTATTTTAGATCCAAGTTTATAAGTTGGAGATAGGCAATTTATTAGCAGGTTCCTTTAAATATATATGCTACTGCTAATGAATGAGCAAATGGATAATGAACTTAGGGAAATGTATCCATAACAACTTTTAAAAAATGGTAGGAGTAAACACTAGGCATATGTAATTGAAGCTATCAGCAAATATTAAGAAATCCTGGTAGTAGCTGCCAATAAATCTCACTCAGGAAGTGAAACATATCTGACCTACCCAAAAATGAAGTATGTGACAGTATTCAAGATCACCTTGCACCTTCCAAACAGATGCTTTTAAACATCTCAGCAGCAGGGCCATAACTGCCTGCATTCTTGCATGCAAATTGACTCCACATAAAAGAGGATGCTGGGACTGGTTTGTGAGGGATGAGTAACAGGGCCCAGTGAGGTACATATAGGCTATGAAAAAACTGTTTATGAATTATTGGCAACTAACAAGGAAGGGAGGGTCTGTTTTGATTTCTGTAGTAATTGAAATTAGTATTGAAGACATTAAAAGATGTCTCATTTTGTGGGATTCTTTTCTGAAATGATACTGAATGTGTTGAAGGAGAAATGGTGTAAAGCACAGGAATTACAATCTTTAAAACCAGAGCAGGAAAAATTCAAGAATCTTATTTTAAGAAGTTGTGTTGGGAGGGTTAAGCAAAATACGTGTCCTTGAAGATACTTTGCTCTAGCTGTTTTGACACACTTTTATTTCGTTTTTTTCAGTGTTTCCAAAATACAGTGAAAAATTACTCCCAGTAGTTCTGCAAGGGAACTGAACATTCTTCCTTTCAAACTGGGGTGAAGAGCGTAGTAGGAGGCTAGGGTAAGGGAAAGAAGAGGTGTAATGACAAACCTACAGACTTGCCTAAAGAAAGGTTGTCTAGGATATCTGTTAAGTGCTGGCTGAAGCTCCCTGTTCCCGTGTAACTGTGGTAAAATCACACCATCAACACCTCTGCTCCTTTCATTAGGAGCAATATAGGGAAGTAAATATTTAAATTACTACAGTTCATTCCATTCGCTGGAAATCCTTTTTTTTTTACTGTACCAGAAAACCATAGTTGCAATAATATTTTCTTATAGGTAGTTTTTGGGCTCTGAATTCCTCAGGCAAATCGATTGTTTTAAAAAACCCACGGTTTTGCTGAATTCAAGGGAACTGACCAAATTCATTCTGTTTGGGGAACTGATACTAGAATAAGAGCAAAAGGAAAATCTGCAGAAAATATTCCTTGGACAAAGAGAGCTAAATATATAAATAACCTACCAACATCTCTGCCAAGCATTTTTTAGTTGTAATTGTAATATCATATAAAACTACGTCTTTTATAATGAGGGAAATCATAGAGTATGCATTTTGAAGTCTTTCAAAATTATGAGAGGGAGCAAAACTTAATGGCAAGGGATGTGCTGAGTACATAGAATATCACATAAATGGGTTTGTTTTTTTTAAATGTAAATTAACAAGTTAATCCCTGTACTTTAATTTTGGAATGTATTTCCTGGTTGTCTTAGTGCATACTCAGGTTACCTTCACTGAAAATATTTAAGAAAAATAGCAGTTGAATCTATCTTTTGTATAGAGTCTTAAATTCTTTCTTTATTGCTGGGAACAATTAGTTGCAGAAAATATTAAGAGACATCCCTGTCCTCCAATTCTGTCTCATCAGTTGTTGCCAGTGACTAGTTTATAAACAAATAAACAGACAAACAAACAAGGCCTCAAACCAAACAAAAAAAGATCCTCAAATACCCAAACACTTTCCTATTATATAACTTGGTCATCACCTTTTTTTGTCACAATTTCTTTCTTAAGTATCAGGATATCCCATAGAAACCAAAAGTGTTTAGTCAGTGTGAATGAGTCCTGTCCCATTCTTCCCCCCTACAAACATTGTACTTCTTCAATTTATCCAAGTTAGAGTTCCGTATTTTTACTCTAAATCTTATAGTAATTTGACATGTAGGAAAGGTTTCACTTCCTGCCACTCTCTGTTTTGTTAATGGCAGACACATGCTGCATCATTCTGATAGTTTTACAATAGTGAAGATCTTTCACTGCAGATAAGAAGATATTTTGCAGCAAACTCACATGACTCCTATCTGCTATTTTATGATTATTGTTTTTAAGCCATAAAAAGAGAGTTCTATCTTCCAATCATGTTAGTGTTTTCTTTGACACCTCAGGTCTCTGGAAGAAGGAAAAACAGAACAACTTTCTTACCCTGTCAGATTTGGGCCATCGTTTTTTTTCTCACTTTTGCATCTCATGCTGTCTGATGAACTGTGAAAATACTTTCATCTACAGATTGACCACAATTTAGTAAAGAAGTAAACACTTCACTGGATAACAATTTGTTTTCTAGTGTCTGAGAATACTAGTTTGCTTATATACACTTTACTATTTTCTCTGTAGTTACTATTTCTACCTAGCTAAATTGTCTGATGAAGTTGTACATTTCTGTTGTAGAAAATTAACTCTTGAATATTCATTAACTCAGCTGAAAAAAATGTTTGTATATATATTATATATGCATAAATAAAATATATGTTATTTATGCTTTTTAAAATTATCATTTTAAGGCCATCAACATTAGTATGCAATGAAATAACTTATGTCCGTCTGTCTTATTAGCTCTGTCAAACAGTGTCTGTCATAATCATTTAACACATTTTCAAGATGCTGGTGATGTGCTCAAACTAATTCCTTTTACGTATTTTTCATAATTACTCTGTCATTTAAATGACGTCATCATCTAATATGTAACTAAGTGCTAAAAAATACAGACTTCAAGCTTTATCTTGAAGCAAAGACTAATAAATACTTCAGTATCAAATTACATGTTTCTTACTAAATATTATCAAGGCGTCACCAAACTGCATTCAGTTCTGCTTAAAAAAGAAAAGCAAAGAGAACATGTTGGGCAAATTTTATAATGGCAAAGTATATAGGCACATACTGTTATGGTGCATTTAAGTTATGTCAAGCTCAATGAGGTAGATGGGATAGTCTGGTGTCTTTCCGAAACAAGAAAAAATGTATCTAAAAATTGTATGGAAACTCATTTTAATACCCTTGTGTGCTCACAAATGGTGATACCCTGTTTAAAATGCACCTAAGTTTGTTCCTGCAGCTGTCTTCTTAGAAACGGAGTTGCTAAGATAAAGTCTTAGTTACCAACCTTTTTTCCAATGTGTTTAGCGTTTGAGGCTATCATATAAGTAATAAAAGCAGTTCCATTGCTACTGCTTTTCATACTAGTTCACACTATACAATAGTATGCAATAACATTTCAGAAATTCTTCAATTTATACAGAACCCATTACAAAAATCTCATGCCTTCTGCCTTCCTCATTTTGAAGGCAACTTGAAATGTTTTTTGCTTGGCTCAATTGAGAGGGTGGAATCTTTTTAAAATTTTAGTGAAATACATTCAGCAGTTGTTCTGGGAATTTGGGAATTTGATCAGTCCTTAGCATCCAGAAACAGAACCATCTATACAGTGACTGAAATTATTTCTTCTGGGGCATTGGGTAAGGTTGCAATACTCAATTTCAATTACTAATATGTATTTGTATACATTACAAAAACTGTGAAGTGGATTAAAAAAATGTTAAATGTAAAATGAAAAATCCTGCATGCTTTAGAAAAATTGTCAGTAGGAAAAAAGAACCCAAAAAATCCTTTTATTAAGAACATATTGATTTAAATAAATTCCAGGATAAGTTGAACTAGAATAGTCCACGTTGAGGACTCAGTCCTTCTGAGAATGGAGCATTATGGTTTAGAAGTCCCTACAGGTATTCTCCCAGAGAACTCTTACATAGAATAAGTTGCAGTTGATAGATTTCAAGGTCCTAGGATGGGGAGTATATTTAATCCAGAATATGTGTTCTAGAATGATCACACTTAGGTAGAATTCTAGGTGTTATTAAAATACTATTTCCTGAATAGTACTGAAGGATCACAATATTTCATTATTTTTCATTACTAGTTTAGAGGATTTCTGGTCTTTTCTGTTGTGTTGTCTGGGAATGGTGTGAGGTTTTTTTATATTGCAGAACCAAATGTATGATGATCTAGCTGGAGCTCCACAACTTACAGCTCTGCCCTGCCCCACAAAGTGGCAGCAAGGCCTTTCTGAACATGCAGATAAACAGTAAATTTTAAAGAAGTATAACTGTGATAATATTTAGGTTTTCAGGTCTGCCTTAGAAATGCCCAGCAGCAGTATTCTAGGATCATGCCTGCACTTCCTAGAAGGAACTACCACGGTTTTCGATAATTTGCAGTTATTCTTATAGGAAAAAGTACTGGAAGAACATGCAGCCCCCTTGCCTCCCCTTTTTTAATTTTCTTTTGTGAAAGGTATACTAGGTAACAGCTAGCATCTTTATGGCCAAGAATTATGTATATCATAAGATAACGTCAAAGTGACAGGAAGGGGGAAAATCATAGAGAACCAGAGATAACAGATCTTAGATTTTTTTGCCTTCCTTTGGTCTGAGAGTAGCATTTTGTCTGCAGAATGTTTGTGTGAGAAGACTGTGTACAATCAGAACACAGATAAATGCAGTACAATCATGTAGTTTTCTAGATAAAAACAAATGGACAAGAGGTTTGGGCAGTCTGTGCACAGGCTACTGTTGCTTTGGAGCATGACCACTTATTAATATGCACCCCTTTTACCTGTGGTTAGTTTGAAACTGGACTTCTCAAATTATTTGGTTGGTTTATACTAAAGATCCTGATGTCAGTATCTTAGAGAAAACTAAGTCCTGCACATGATGGAATAGGCAACTGGTTGAATAAGAGTCAATTCCACTAGTGTTCTTGGCAGTGAGAGGGCTGCAGCTTCACATGCTGATGGTCAGAGCTGTATGTAAAGCCTCAATATATGAATATGGGAAATTAACACGTTACTATAAAAAGGAACTTGGATTGGTTTATTGGTTGGTTGGCTATTTGTTGGTTTGTTTTGTTTAGTTTTTTTTAAAATTAACTTAACAAGGATATTCTATTAACATGTTTGTTTAAGGAAGAAGCTCTTCTTTTTCTCCCTAGTCTTCCCCTAAGACTTGTTTTCCTGCCTTTATTCTCCCATCAAACATACTGGGCTTTTAGTTAAAAATGTAAAAACCAGGGTAGTCTCTATTAAAGCCTTGAGTGTTGCTCTTATTGACCTTGGTAAAAAAAATATGCTTTGAAACTCAGTAAGAGGATGAGTTTTTTCATTAGCCTTTTATTGCTCACTACATGTGTTTCCAGACACAGCCCATAAGGAAGTTCCCAGGGAGGTAGGAAAGAAGACAAGGTGACAATCTCCCTAACAAGAGGAGGATGCCACATTCCCTAGATGCCCCATTTGGGCAAGGCGGGGGGGGTGGGTAGGTCATCTCTACTTCTCATTTTTGGGCTTGCCTGCATTTTTTAAAAGTCTGCTTTGATTTCTTCAAAGTTTTTATAAACTATGGCATGCTTCAGGAATTCATCTCAAATACTCCTTGTTCACTGCTGTACAAGACTGCATCAGAAACACCTTATGAAAATCCAGACTTACTCCTGGTAAACGTGGGTAGATTTTTTCAATAAAAAAAGAAATTGAAACTTAAATACTTTAATTAAAGTTAAATAGTTAAAGAATGTAGTTTATAAAAGCCTCCTAGTCTTGCCATATAAAGAGAAATAAAATACATTGTTTTTTATATAAATAAGAGGTAATAATACTAAGGGAGTAATATTGTTACTCTTTTAGTCCTTGTATAAGACTTTCTTCTTTTTCAGGTTACTTTTAGAAGTTTGAAGACCATCCAGTGAAAACTAGTTGATTTTGGATTTAACATATTACATTATTGTGTAATTACTGTTACTGGCTGTACTGTTTGAACTGGGTTTGTCAGGTGGTGTCTGTTGCCTCCATTCCTTTTTGCCATAATGTTTGTTAGGTTTTTTTACAAGCTGGGACATACTGCAGCTGTTGGAGTAAGAATAAATGCAAAATTTAAGGGTATTTGATAAAATAATTGGGTGACAAAACTTTACTCTGTGCGTAGATAAAAATCAAAAATGGGATGTTCTAATATTATTTTGACAATTTAATTAATTACCAGTTTATGATTCTGAAAGGGTTAGCCAATTATAATAATGTATGAATACTTTTTTTTTGTTATGTCAGCCTGAAGAATTTGACATTCAGATATGTACATTAATTAAATTAGTTATTCCTGGACCTTAAGTTTGAGAAGAACAGAGATGAGGTCTTCTTCTTCACCTAGTCATTTCCTTGGTCATCAAGAGTGCATCTTTCTGTAGTTATGGTGCTTAAGCAGAGCACTCTTCTGATCAGCCTTGCAGTTCCCTTCCCAGTTTGGAATGGTTTCTTTTTCAGAGAGTAGGGTCTTTCTGTCTGATCTGTGTTAAGCTTCTCCTCCTAGAACTTGACAAGCTATAAAATTAACACATGAACTGTAAAAAACACTTCTCTTAACAGGACAGTTTGCTCGTTCATATATAAATGAGAGGCAAGAGAACTCAGTAAGTAATAGCTATTATTGCTTTTTTCTTGTTTTACTGCTGGCTTCTCTATTTGCTTTTCAGTGATTTTGTATTATAGGGTGTGGGAGTACATTATCCTATGTATCCATTTATGCTATGAAAGAACATGAATTGCTTTATTCTTCTTGTTTTTAAAATCAAAATCAATTCTCAGTGATCCACTGTTCCATTATACACAAAAGTCATTATTGACAGAGATGACTGTGAATCTTTACAAAGGTCTGTAGGAAGGAAAATGTTATGGTGGGAGATCAGCTGTTAAAACTGAAAAAGTAGGTGGGCCAGGAATATAGAGACTTTTCTCCATGTTAACAGTACTGAAAATTTCAAAGTACATAAATTACCTCTTCAGTCAGACTTACCTGCCTTGGTAACTTGTGTAATAAAAGATATTCGAAATATGGAATTGTAATACAATTATAAATGTAGACACAACATAAAACTTGCTGCTTAGCTTTTTGAAGCATTTGTGTCCAAAGCTTCTTTAAATTACATTTCAATGTTAAATTAACTTTCCTATGTCTAGACAAGTATTTGTGCTGCACTATTCTTTTGAAGCTTTTTCTGCTCTATTAGTTTAAGAGAGCTGTCCCCACACAGCCACACCATTCATGAGCATGCATCAATGAAATCAGGTAAGAGGAGAAAGTCTGAAGTGTTTAGAGAAGGAAAAAAACACACTAAAGGGATGAAATAAGTGAACATATTGTTTCATTTTGTCAGTAAATAAAGGCTTTAATAACTAATAGTTTGTGCTAAGATAATCAAGGACTGTCAGCATTGAATCTTCTGTTTTTTTCTTCCCCTATGATTTTAAACTGTTTAAAATCTGGACACAGTATAGGACTACAGTTAGTGTATCACTACATACTGGGTTGAGACACTTGCATTAGTTTATGCAATGCCTGTGTAAGTAAACAAAAAGTTGATTTAATGACCGAAATATCTGGCATTTCTAGATGACGTACCTTTTTTTTATTGTTATTAGGTTTCCATACAAAAGCACATATATTAACTGACTATAAATGCCTCATTTGCCCTTTTTGTCAGTGGGTTGATAGATTTTTTTCTGAAGAATGACTGTTTTGTTTAGTATTTGCGTGTTTTCAGGATTTTGGAAACCTGAAGTTGAGATATTGACTGATTTTTGAGGATATTTGCCTGAAATGTGCAGCACAATCTAAACATCATCTCTCTTATCTTCCTGATTCAAAAGAAGGGAAGGTCTGTGGTTTAGTATATGTCCATTCACAGTTTTATATTTAGAAATATTAGTCTGTTTTCCTTTAGTAAATATTTTTTCTTTTCTTATTCATGTGCTCTGTCTGGCAACACAAAGTAGTCTCAGACTCTGCGGACTGCTGGAATGCACTGAGTCCATAATGGTCTCAGGTTGACAGAGGGTGAATTGACAGCTGAAAGTATTAATAGAATAATAATTTTTGAAAATCTAAAGGCTGAAGCTTCTTGAAAAGATGTTTGCTCAAAAGAGATGTAGGGCTTGACTGTGCTTCTAATGTAGACTGCCTGAAAACTATTGAAGAAACATAACACTTTACCAAAATAATATTGATGGACAAAACTTACTCTTTACAAAAAGCATGAGAGGAAACAAATTAAAAGGCACATGCTTTTTGGGCCCCATAGAGTGCCAGTGGAAAACCTCTGTGGATACACCAGAGACTACACTGTGGCAATCTGGGAGTAGAACTGAACAGTTTGCTCCCCATAAGTATTTTCCATGGGCTAGAGAGGGAGTTCATAATTTGGCTGACTTTAATAGAATTAAAACTAATGAAAACAAAGTCTTTATAGATTGGATTTCCCAGTGTATTTTATAAATTGCTTATATTTTGTTCACTACTGAATTTTCAGTTCAATGAATTTTGACATGTATTTTAAAGAGACTCGTTGGTATTCATTGTAGACACATCTAAATATAATTAATCTCCTTTTGGCAAATTCTGTATTCTGTAGTTGAGTTAAAGATACTCTTTGCTATAGAGCCTTAGGGATTACACCTGAATTTCATTAAGGAAGTCTAAATAATATCCAGAGGAATCTCCCCATGTAAAATTGCTCTGGACTGGTTAGGACAAGATGGGATGCAGCTTTTCCCCCAGCCCCCAAACCAGTTGTATTGTTTGCTTTTTGTAAGGATAAAATTGTATTGAGATGAACAGGATATTGTCTGTGAATAATTCAGAGAGTGAAGACAGATCTATTGTGCTGGAGTTTCATTTTCAAGGCACGATATGTTTCATAAGCTTTTTTTTTAAATAAAATTGTCATATTTTAACTGAATACAAAGAGTTGATGTACAATACAAGATGTTGGGAAATAAGTTAGTTATAAATACACCACTTAAAGCCTAGCCTGCCTAGGTGACTGAAAATTCGTGGGCTTTATTCACTCTTCGTATTATGTGCATTTATCATCTGGAGAAAAACTTCCATACTATAGGTTCATCCACACAGTTTATTAATAGGGTAAAGATTTGAAAATGCTTAAGGCTTGTATTCCATACTAGTTTGCATTTTTGTTTTCTTTTTATTTAGGGGCAAAGAGTCATGATCATCTTAATCTTTTCTTTTCCTCCTAAACCTACTGCTGTGCGCACAGAGCCCACTTTAAGAAGTGAGTTATACATGACAAGTGGTAAGAGTATTACCTGTGCTTTATGTACTGACAAATTTGGAACATAAGAAGAAATGTTTTTCTTATCTGAAACTAAATGCTTGACACATATTTTGAGGTATTTGTTATTAATCTTAAGTCCTGCATTTTTGCTTTGTACCATATGCAATGGCTGTCCTGGCATTTTACAGTTTAAATTTAGAGAGTTGTCAAAGTCCAGTAGATTAGTCTATTGGATGCTGTTGGCAATCAGTCCAATGCTTGAGTTGTCGTAATACTTTCTTTCTCACAACTCATTTCTGCACAGTATAGAACAACTTTTGTCTTTGTCAGTTTCCTCCTGAGAACTGATAATGAAACTGCTCAAGCTCACTCACAGGCAGTAAAGTACCTGGATCTGAAATTTCTAAACAAATTTCTTTTCTGGGAACACTTATGGTGTTTGTCAATTTGTTAAAGTTTGGACTAGACACAACTTTGGGATGATAGTTGTGCAAATGTATTCCTGCAGGCGAGACCTTTAAAAGTTTACAGAATAATTCCGGTTCTGTTTAAGGTTCTAACTAGGTCAGTTCAAGGCTTGTATAGAGAAAACATTTCTTAAAAATCATAGCTTTCCGATGGCTTGGCCAACTGTTCCAGACTATTGTGCAGTAATGTATTTCCTATCATTAAACTGATTTCTTCTGTAACTAAGTAGATTTTTTTTCTCCCTCTGAATTAAAATGCCTTGCAAAAGTATGGCATGTAGTGGTAGTTTGTGATTAAGGGCTCTTTATATAAAGTGAGAGAGTGATAGCCTCCTGAAGATTCAGGTGGACCCTATTTATGTCTAGTACTGTGTATGATGTTTCAGAGTTATGAGGATCTCTATACAATTAGTCATTCTAAGTAGTATTCTTGATAGATAGATTTATTACCAGTGGAACAAGTTCACATTAGGGGATCCTCACATTTAAAGCAACTTCTGGCATTTTTTAAAATGTCTTATCAGAACTGCAGAACTGGGATTTTACATGATGAAGGTTCATAAGGGTTTTGCAGGCTGATAACTGACTATTATAAGGAAGTTCTGCTGCTGTTTTATCATGCAGATGGTGTCTGAATTTTTCAGGGGAAGTGCAAATTTTTTGTGCTATTGGTACTTCTTTCAATATTAATATTTCCTGGTTTGAAAGGATCTCTTTTACTTGCAGCTACTTCCTTTCCTGAAAAAGAAAGGTAGAAAGTGGGGGGAGTCTTTTGCTAACTCCTTGAAAAGTTTTGGAGAGTTCAGCAAGTTATAAACCGTTGAAAATTGTCATAGTCTGCCTTGCTTTTCCTTTGTACAGGGTGTTCCTGGATTACTGCCAAAATCACTAAGCATTATTAGCACACTTGAACCATCTTAGTGTCTTGCGTCAGTATGACATACACAATTTAAACTCCAGACAGGACACAGATAAAATAGTGGTGGCTACGGCTGCAGCTGCTTTCCTCCCTCTAAATACCCTTTGGCCCAGACAAAGGTGTCCTGGGGCAGGTAATCAGAAAAGTATGAGATCAGGTGTCATGTCTGCTGACTGATGTTAATAATCTGTGTTTTCCTAATCACCCTTTACCGAGGAAAGAATTCTGACCTACCCAAGGCTACTTGCTGTGAATCCTCACCAGCATCCTTCTTCTGAAGGTACCTAAACACGCTGGCTCTTAAACCAGGACTAAAACCCCCAAACAAGGGCTTCTCAGTCTGTTTTGCCCATGCATTGTTCCCACTGTAATTAACTGCCTTATGGTAATGGTTAATTCCAGTGCAAAAAAAAAAACTAAAATTGAGATCTTCTCTCTTTCTAATTGGAAGATACAAAAGCAGATTTCGGCTTTTGTCACAGGGTGTCATGAAGATTGCATGGGTTATGCTTTCTTCATTAGATCTAACCTGCACATGGAGATGATGAACTCATTCTCCAGAGGCTGCCTGGAATCAAGTAAACATCTTTTCAGAAAATAGGGCCTTACTGATGAATGTAATTATTTTTATATTTTAATGACAGTTGAGAGGACAAAATTCAGTCTGTATAAACTGGTCTACCCTCCCCTCCCATCCCCCCATTTCACTTGCTTCTGCATACTTGCTTTTATAACATTATTGAAATTTCAGGAGCAAAGGATGTTTATTGGTGTGGAGTTGCCTTGTTAACATGTGAAGGGACTTCATTGCTAAGACTTGGGTTTTAGAGGAAGAGCTCTAATCTTGTTTTAAATAGCGAGACAGAGACAATGTTCTGGCAACTGGTTTGATGCACAATCTATTGGTGTGGACTGCAAAGGAATGATGTTCAAGCCAGCTTGGACCCAGAAATTACAATGGACTCTTGGAATTTTTTTTTTATTTTATTATAGGAAGAATAAGCCAGTAAGCAGTGCCACTGCTGACTAATATGAGTGTGTTCTTTCACAGGGGACATGCTAGTTGGCTAGTTTAGGTTTGCATTCTTGCACTTATGTTTCTCTCACCTACAAATACATCAAAATCCTGTAGGCCAGATGAAAAGGTTTAGTGGAATGATGTGTCTAGGAGGCTGGAAGCAAGAAGAGAAAGCTTCAATTATTAGATTTGAGAGTTAGGACTGCTGTGGTAGTCTTCTGCATTTTAGCAACCAGGTTGAAAGTGTAGAAAAAAAGCTGTTAGAAAAATCTAGAAGCCTTTAAGGGTTTGGGTGGGAAAGAGGGAAGCAAGAGAAAAAAGCTGGACTGTAAAACAGCTAGACATAAAATGTGTCTATTTCTAACAACATGTAAGTGAGTGGATGAGGGTGAAGAGAATGAATAAACAGCAGATGGAAATCATGCAGACTGTAGAGTCCAAAAAATAATCACTTTGTCATGGTGTATGACTGCATGTATCTTTTTTCAAGGCTTCTCACGTCATGCCTTTGCGCACCTTCTCTAACCAGGTCATGAACAGCCGTGTGATGATGTCCAGAAGAGTTTTGTTTCCTGCAATGCCCCATTTGTTGTCATGTTGAGGACATTATTTTAATAAATGGTTTTACATATTTTGGCCTTACCATCCTCTGAGACTGAATAATTGATTTCCAGCAGACCTGCTTTTTGTGTGCTCAAACTTAGTTTAACATGTTGCGAAACAACAGTGATTTGCCAATGTCTCTTGAAATTGTTTACTGAGATAGGAAAACAATGATTGTGTTGCATCTTTAATGTATGTTGGGATATATTCAATGATATATGTGAAACACAAGTAATTATTGCAATTCCATATTAAAGGTTTCAAACTTTCAAGTGAAATACAATTATCTTTTAATGCAATGTTGATAATCCCAGCAGATAAGGATAAGACAGGATTATTACATGGGAAGTGAAGGCTACCTAGTGATACGTTCCATTACTTTGACTGAAGTAGGCTGGCTGGCAAAGTTGGCTGCTTTTGAAAAGAGTGAGACATCTTACTTACCTATTTTGTAGTTTCTCATTTGACAAGTGTGAAATTACATTTTATTTCTTGTGTTTTTCCTTTGGAGTCTATAATTTGCTGTTTTCTGTCTTAAAGTTACTGGAAGTCTTTCTCTTGATGGTTATATCTGCACAGTTGTACATGTTTTCTATCATCATTTCAATGCACTCTATTATGTGTTGGATTAGCAGAACAACTACTATATCAGAATAGGTAATTTTCTATTATAAAGGTGGGGTAAAAGAACTATTTCAAATTGAGTCCTAAAGATTATGTGTTTCTGGAGTTCTAAATACATAATTTCCTAGATTGAAACAGCAAGTTTCAGTGTTTGTTTTTTAAAAAGAATACAGCTAGGGAACTTTCTTTTTAATTTGGATGGAAAATTTCCTTGTACAAAGGAAGAATATTAGTGTCAGTCTTCAGGGTATGACAAAGTAATGTTCAGAGTTCACATTTTCTATACAAATGCTTAATGAAAAACTTTATATACACAAAGCCTTCTATGGATGAGAAGTATATAAGAGTTTAGAGGACTTGGGATAAAGGATACCTTTGTCTACCCACAAAATTGTTTACAAAAGACTGAAGAATTGTGGTGCATGATGTAACATTAGGAACTATGCCAAGAAAGGTATCACATAAGGCTTGTCTACATGAAGAACTAGCCCAAAATATCTGTCAAGGGGTAGCTCTTCTACAGTAGCTCTCTGAGAGAATGTTAAGAGTGTTTTTTAGTCCACTTTGAAAGTGGATTTAGGTAAACCACAGGAAAACTTTTAGTAAAAGTCTATGGGGGAGTTGGATGGAATAGGTGTATTACTCCTATGTTTTCAGAATACCCTCCCCACATAGATTTCTCTTTGCAGCAGTTTTGACCATTACTAGGAAAATTTTCCTTTTGGGTTCATGACAGCATATACCTTCAGAAAACCTTTTAAGTATATTTATTAAATAATAAGCATACAAATGAAGGCTCTTAAGAGTGATATTAATATAACAATGCTGGTCATGAGCAATTAAATATGTTGTATAAACATTGATTATAAATTTCTTTCTCATACTTGATAGCAGAAATCAATTTAACCTGTACAACTTTCAAGATCATAAAACTCTTGTATTTTTGGCACAGAAAAGGCCAGAACTTTCCCAAACAAGCCAGATGGAAAATCAGGTTCTGGAATCCTTCAGCTTTTAAGGCTGAATGTGAATAACAAAGCAAAACACATATCATGGAAATGGTCAGAAAGTCGAATCAACTTTAGCAGCAGCCTAGGAAAAATTTTGTTGCATGTTTAATGCTCAAAAAGGTGGTGCTTAGCAGTGTTTCATCAGAAGAACTGAAATGGAACAGGATGTAATTCAAGGTGTCATCCTTGTCACAATGATCTCAACAGATTGTTAGTAATGTTAGAAGATGTAATTTTGTAAGTGCTTGCAATATAATGTTTGTCACTCTCATCAGAGGCTTGTTCTATAGATATATTTTTGCATTTTCACAATAAGAATAAATAACTTTATAGTAAAATTCCCATGTTTAAATCATTTATCTGTAAATACTATACTGAAGTTTAAAATACGATACACCAACAGAAGATGGTAAAATTCGTTATGAATCTTTTAGAGAAGGTGGGTTTAAGTGTATTCTCCATGGGAAGGAACTTTCTTTGTAATCCGCTGAGTATTTCACACTCTGTTCTCATGTTTTGCTCTGCCTCAAATGGGGTATTGCTGCATCTTCCACCAGAGACAGCACATGTGCTGTAAGAGTTCAGCACAAACAGTACTGTGGAGTTTCTCAGAGAAATGATATACCTTTCTAATATTGTTTAGATTCTCACCTCCTTGGGAAGGATACAGCCCCTTGCCTGTATGTACTGTGTGAAAAGTATTGTGTCAGAACTGGGGGAAACATGGCAGGTTTTGATGTTTGCAGCATGTCACCTGCCCTGGCTGAAGCACCCAGAGGCTCCTAAGAGGGCCCTGCAGCTGCTTGTGGCACAGGCAGCTGGGTCTGTCAGGCTTCATCTGTGTGGAAACCCCTCAGCTGCAGAGAGCCAACCATCAGCCTTGCCTGCCTTTTACATGGTAAAATATTTAGCCTCTGGTTTTGTTTGCGAAATTGTTTTGGTAAATGTATCACTTGTATCTAAGAGCAAGTCTTAGCAGTAGGACAGGAATAGCTATTCATGACTGGGAAATTGTCAAAGAACAAAGCTTAGTAAGAGCCAAAATAATAAAGAAATTGATCCCATTCCTCCACCAGTTCAGTCTGCACATATTATCTGAATGTGGTGTCAAAACAGCATGGGCAGCTATAAGATTAAAACCGCTTTTTGTCTTTCTTTTTTTCTTGAAAGACCAAACTTTTCTGTTACTGTGTTTGTGACTTTGCTTCAAGGACATAGGGCTAGACTTTACGGTTTGTTTAGCTATGAAGGGATGACAGACTAGGGGGGTGGTAAGGGGAGCTTAGTTTTGGAATGTAAATACATGTAGAGCTCTTCTCCTTTTGTTTAGCATCTCTTTAAACTAAGACAAAAAAAATCAGTGAATGAATGAATAGCAGCATGGCGAAATACCTAAATGTTTGAGTTAAAATTTTTGGATGTTTGAAATCCTATTTGGATCCTTTTCCCAGATCGCAGTGCATTCATATGCACTCAGCAGGAAACTTCATGGAGATGCACATTTGGGCAGAAGGTCTTTGGCGGTGCCTTTTTCTTAACTTGCGTCTTTTCTTCTTTTGAAGAAAGTAATGGCTTAAGTCTGACTGAAGAACAATCTTTTTTGTATGTTCCTTATACGAATTTACTTATGGTTCACAGATTTTACCCACCATCTATGTCTGCAGTCCTTTGGATTTAAAACAGCATATATCCCTCTGCAGACAACAGGAAACGCCAAATTAAAGACTTAATGACATACTGCTGAAAGAAGACAAAAGGTGACAAATTATAAAACAGCCAGCTAAGTTTTTAAAGAAAACGCTGGAAAAAATCCCACATTCAAACAGCTTGAAAAGGATACGGATATTGTTACACTTGCAGACATGTTAATAGAAATTAGAGTGAATCATGCTGGATATAAACTTAAACATTTAAAAATAACAGGTTTCAAAAAATAGTATTTTCCTAGAACAATGAAAACAGCTTCTGAGTTAATTTAAAAAAGTGAATAATATATTTTAACCTTGCTTATTGGATGTCTAAACCATAGACTCCATTTTTGTAATTGTGAAGCCAGTGAAAATGGGACTTCTGTCCTTTAAAAATTATTAACCTGTGTTGCTGATGTAAGTGCAGTTGTGTTGATTTTCCCTGCAGTTGTGGCTTGGCTGTGTTCTCCAGACTGGCAGCCTCTAGCTTGATTTACTATGGGTGCAACATCTTTTGATCTCCTGTTGAGTTCTGGAGAGATGGTGGAAAAGGAGCAAGATAAGTGAGAAAGAGAAGCGAGGGAGAAATATACAGATGAAAAGTAAAGTTGCAGACATTTCCTCCCTGATCCTAGGGACCTTAATCTTCTGATTTATTTAATAATTTTAATATTTACATTCTTTGATGTTTTAGTATCCTTGATGCCATGAAATTAATCTTGGAGTGTAGCACTTACTAAATTAACAGGAGGTGCTGCTTTTGGTCAGGAAATGGCAAAAATGTGAAAAATTTTCAACTGGTAGTTTTGAGAACCGTTGTGTTGTATTTACATTAGCTACTACTGCCAGTTTACCTTAAAGATTTATACTTAAAGGGTTACCAACTCCGTAGCTTACTCATACAAACCGGAAATCAGATCAGAGGGAATCTGTCAATAGCTTTCCAGCAAAGAATCATCATGATAAGACTTGTGAATCTTTTTATTCATATGATCTTAAAATTATGTTTTGGTATTCCTGTCACTGTAATGTTTAGAAATACACAGTAGAAATATACAGGACCCATATATGGTATCCATTTGACTGATAAATGCTGTTTGATGCATTGAGGGGTTTTGTTCAGTGGGTAGTTGGTTTTGGTTTTTGCTGTTTTTTTGCAAGGGGGGCAGGGGGGACATTTGGTTAGTTTGGTTGCAGGGGGTTTTTGTTTGGTCTTTTTTAGAGGTTAAAAAAAAAAGAGGATTGATTGGTTAGGGACTCCTTGCAGAATCCAAAGGTCTTTATTCATTACTTTAGTTCTCATGAAAAGAAATAGGAATTAATTAAATAGGAATGTTGCAGGCCTATGTGAAGTGTTCTAACTCTTTATGGTGAAAAAGTCCATTGCTGGCCTAACACTTAAAATAAGCATCTTCATCCTCTGTGTATGCCTCAAAAGAAGTTTGCCATATATATTTGTTTTATGTAGACAGATATAGAAGACCCAGTTATCTGCCACTGTGTTGAGAATATTCTGACCCACTTTATCTCATTTTTGGAATTTGTCTGCATCCATCTGCTGTTTTTGTTGTTACACATGCATTTTAAGCTGTGGGGCTGAGCCTCTGTTCTGTATGTATCTATTCTGTACGTATCTGTATCTATTGCAATGGGTGTAAGTCAACAGCTGTGCATCATGCAATGCAGTAAAACTGAATAATTATCGAGTGTGTGTGTGTGTGTCACATGAGCTGTTGTCATTATCAATGTGCAACACTAAAAACACTGTGAGATGGGTGGAACAGAGGAGACCCACCAAGTTATTTTTTATTCTGATAGTGTGAGAGATTGATTTAATTTCCTTGGCTTAAAGCTAAACTGAAACGTTTACGCCACCCCTTTCCATGTGAAAAAGAGAGTTTGCCATTGCAACAGCACTCCTTTTTTGACTGCTTCAATAGTTAAAAACTTGATTGATTTTTAGTTGGGCTTTCTTTTATAAAAGTGTTAAAAGTCCATTTGATGTTTGTCTTTTAATACACTACTCAAAATGTTTTTATGCTGAAGTGCTACTTAGTCTTTAAAAGAATACATGAATAGTCAAACTCAAATCATAGTAACTTCTTGATAGTCTGTGCTCTCAAGGGTATTATTCAGGCTAGTTTTGAAGAACTGAACAGCCGCATTGTATTTATGTGCATCATAGGAGAAATACACATTTGTAAACTCTCTTGGGCTGTAACTGAGTTCTAATAGATGTCTGTACAGCACATCATGCAGTGGGGCCCCAGTCTCTAGTGGGGTTTGTAGATTCTAGCATGATAAAAAATAATAAAGGAGAATCTTCTTGTATAGATAATTTAACCTCTGGATGTTGCCTTTTTGTGTATGCATGTGTACACACACACACACACACACACACACACACAAACTCAGCTATTCAGTTGTTAGCAGTTCAGCCAGAATTTTTGGTTTAATATCTACAAAACCATTAGTTTCTCATTTGAAATAGAGGAATATTAACATTTATAAAAATATTCCAAATCTAATTTACAAAAAATGAAAAGTAAAGATGAAGTATATAAAATAATTTTCTTTAAAAGTATTTGTTTCTCTTATTCATATGATGGAAAATATTAATTCAGATATTCCCAAGTGATTTTCAGTATTTGGTAGAATTGGAGCAGTGCTTGAAATATGGTAATCTTGCAGAATGAATGAGTAATCACAAACAGTATTTAGCAAATGAATTTTAAGTTTTAAAATATTGTAAAATCCTGCCAAAAAGCAAAAACAATGAAGCAAAAAATCAGTAATCTCAGATAAATCTGATGCTAGCTAAATCGAAGGAAGTTTCCTGATGGGAGTACTACCTTCTGACAGCAACAAGGAAAGGGCCATTAATCCCGCAAGAGGGAGACAGTGAATGTGACTGCGGTTGAGGTGCTTGGCTGGCATGGTGTGGAAGCAGCAAAAGAGTAATGGGATTAGGTCGTTCCTTCTTTAGGACTTTCCACCTTTCCATTTGTGGTTGGAGGAAGATGAGAGCCAGCTCTTAGCTCACCTCGGTCTTTCAGAAGCCTCTGGCTCCTAAAATTAAACTTTATGGGTGTGGAGGACATCTTTTTGTTACATTTAGGGGCAAGCAAATAGAAGTCGTTTGTAGGTTCTGCTGAAAAACAAATAATAGTTACACCCAAAGCTAATTTTGTGTTAAAGTACATACTTTCTGAGCAAGTTCAGGTATAATATTCCAACTATACTAGCACAAAATTAGCTCTCTTTACAGCTATAGTTTCTCTTGATGCAAATATTATTTTAATCTTGGTTCCGGCTCTGTGGAGTGAGCATGATGGTTAGTCCTCAAAACTGTCCTGTGTTTATGCCCAGAAGCTGTCTTCCCAGTGTGTTACAGCCATGACTTCAAAAGCCAGTTTGCAGAACAGGAAACAGTGGTTTTACTCCTGTGCCACTTCAGCCTTAGGTCTGAACTGCAGAGCTGCCAAAATTTCTAGTCATCATGGTAGTGTGAATCAAGGGGTTTGTTTCTTTATTACTCAGAATGCCAGCAATTTTAGAAATTAAGAAAGACAGTTGACCAGATTTGCACAGGCTATCAAACTATTGACCTGATGCCATCAAAGGGCATCAACTTTTAGTAAGATATGGTCAAAATTATCTTCTGCAGGAAATCCCCAGAGACATTGAAGGAATGATGCTGTGAAGAACAGACCTGCCACTGGCAATGCTCCAGCCCTGCAGATGTGAGGCGGAGGAGGTTCTGCATGATTAGGGGAGTGGAGATTACACTACATTCAGCCTGAAAACTCTGCCCTCATTTACAATCCTAGGTTGCTTAATATGGGTAGAAGGTGGCAGAAACTTAAAAATATTTCATAAAATTTTTTAGGCAAAAAGTGAAAGCAAAAGATAAAAACAACAAAAGTTGAGCTGTGTTTGGAGTAATTTAGAAAGCGATCATAGTTCAGGCTATGTACAAAAGGGCTTGTCACTTCACAAAAATGCTTAAATAAATAAAAATCCATAATCTTAAACTGGCCCCATGAAAACTGTCAAACTGTGTTTTGAATGAATGATTTTAATGGTTGGTTTGCCATGCATTTTTGATGTCATCGAAACGCAGCTCTCTTGTGGTGCACCAGACATTTTAAAGTGGTTTATCACTGTTATCTTGGCTACCACCACTATTCTGTATTGAGCCAATGGGACTCTTCACCACTCCAGTGAAGATTTCTAACCACTGAAATGCAACATAATATAAACCACTGTAGCTTACCTTATACACTTCTTGAAATGGATAACGCAGTTCCTTACTGCCTTGTCTCATTTCTCAAGGGAGGAGGGGTGGATTTGTGCAGTTTTTCTTGGGTTTTTTCCTCTTGATATTGATCTCCCTCCATAAAAACCCCTTGGACTCAAATTTCTTGAGTAGAAAATTTTATTTTAAACTTAACAGTATTGTTTTATAAGTAGAATGCACTCATCTAGCTTTTCTCTAGTTTTCTTGCTCTCCACTATGAGCCTTTTTGACTTTCCTTACAGTATACCTTTTCCTTGTGATAGCCTGCTCATAGGGATGTTCCATTTAGCTGCCCTTCCTCTGGAAGTTCATACCCTGCTCCCAGGCTTCTTCTTCTTGAAATTTGCCAATTACACAGCTCGAGACATGAAGTAGCCATTTGTTACTTGGCTGGTGTCTCCTTCTTTTCATTCCTCCCAGATGATATGTGTTCCTCTTGTGTTTTCACTCTTACTGTGTTTGTGTAGCACTTATCAAAACAGACCTAAACAATGTAATGGATGTTATGTGTCAGTGATAATCAAAGCCACAGTGTTTAAACTGCTTTGTGAAGGTTTGAGTTTCCTCAGTGTTCTGAGGTGTGTTTGGAAACAATTAGGTCTGTTTTTTGGAAAGTGATCCTTCAGAGTAGGAACAGTTTTTCTCAGTCCACGCTGAAAAATTCCAAAGGCAAGTTTTTTGTTGAGTGGTTTAAATAGTTCTGGGAAATGACAATCTAGATTAATTTTTCTACATTCCCACTTTGCAACTGAAAGATACTTTTACTGAAACACAAATTAAATAACTAATGTAATAGCCCTCAGACAAAGGCTGAGTTTAATAGATATGTCTATATTGTAGTTTTGTCTCTACTGGGACACAAGTTTCAGGCAGCGTTTGTCATATGTGGTATGTATGTTTTGCTGAAACCATTTGCAACTAACTGCATCTGTTAGCTATTGGTGTTCTTGTTTAATTGGCAAGTTTAAAATAGCTGCTTATACTTATGTGCTTCTGATTCTTTCTTTTGCAAAACAGATGAACCTCTGTATTCCAAGAATTGTTCCAAATAATATTTTCTGGCATTGCTCCTACCTCTAGCCATTGTATGAATTAAAATATGCTTTCCAGCTCTTGCCTAAGTTGTCAGAAAAGTCTCCATAGAATTGACATGCAAACAATTTTTGCAATCTTTTTTTTCTTTTTTTTTCTTTTTTTTTTGTTGTTTTTTGTTTTTTTTAAGCAATGTTAAATTTGCTTGAGCAACATCTCTTGTTTTGACTAGTGGAAGATCTAAAAATACACTCTGTATTGACTGAACTAATTACATTTCAGATCTAGCCACTACCATCTGGATCTCTCTCTTTCTGGTTACATTTTCATTGCACAGATTGCACGAGTGATTAGTACCATGAATGAGTTGTCCAAATTTTGTTCTGGGTGTTAGCAGCAGCTCTGCAGAGCTGCACACAGGTTCCTGTGCCCTTTGTCTTCCTCTGTGGGTACTACATTTCAGTCAGGGAGTCCTCAAGTCAGCAGTGATGTGGAGAAAGTGAGGAGGATCCAGTGTCAAGCCTCCTGGGAACCAGGACCCACCTTCTAATCAAGAGAGACTGCAAGGAAGCGGAGCTTTTCTAGTCTGGCAAAAAGAAGGCTAAAATGCAGTAAGAATACTTGAGAAGCAGTTAGAAAGATAATGAAATCAAACTCTTCCTGGTAAAGCCAGGTGACATAAGGAGTGATAGCCAGAATTTGTGTGTTAGGTGGCTCAGTCTGGGCACTGGGAGAGGATCTTCCCAAGGAGAGGATGGTTGCACTCAGACAGAGGAGTTATGGAGTCTCCCTGCAGGGATTTTCTAGACTCACGGAGATAAAGGCACAACTAACCTGACAGGTGATGGTGGTATTCCAGGCTTCTGCCTGAAGACACACTGAGTGAGCTACAGGGCTTCTGTCACTCTTTGCTGGGATTCCCTGATGCCCATGAACAGAACCCGAGTGAGATCTTGATTCCTACCAGTAAATCACGGGCAAAACTTTCTGCTCAAGGCAAATGCTCTGCCAGGCCACAGGTTTCATCCTTGGTAAGTAGCTATTATGTAACTGAAACTTCCTCAATATTTTGAACCTGCATGACACTTAAACTGGGAATTTTTCATTCCTGACTGTAGTGTATAGCAAATACCTGAGGAGTACAGTTTAGTTGTGATAGATTTCAGGCTAATGGGCATGTTGCCTGAAGGAAGCCTTGCTGAAGCTATCAAGTTGAGTTCAGGCTGAAGATCTCCTGCACTGGAGTTAAATATTCTGTACCACATATACACACTAGGCAGCAATGCTTGCATGAAGTCCTAATGTAACTCTTGACAATACTATACATTTCTCTGTTCTTTCTGTTAATTTCCAAGATCATTTAAAAACAGTCTTTTCTGTCTCATCCTTGTAACATATATCTTTTTGCTGTTAGCAGAATATCACAGGTGATACCCTGTGGATAAAACACTGAAACTAGAGAGAAGACTGGATGGCATGGCTGCCCTCATCCACAAAAAACAAAGGTCTTTTATTGACGTACGTAATAAAGAGTGAGCTAGTGTTGCTTTTGAAAGATCTGTGGTGAGTTTTCAAAACATAGGAGGGTTTAAATTCAGCCAGTCCAAGTCACATGATTTGTTGTAGAAAGTGTTCAAAAAACAGCAGTCCAAAGCCATGCAGTCCATCAGTATCAGCAAAAAAAAATTACCTTTTTGTTTTGGTTTTTTTTTTTTTTTTTTTTTTTTTTTTTTTTTTGCTTAAACCAGCCAATAATTTAAGAAGAAAGAGATTTTAGGGGAGGCTGTCAGTGGGTTGTGCATGTGATGCATGGGTTGAAAAGATGGAGAAAGTTTAAGTTAGGTACTGGATTTTACAAGCCATCTTGATTTTTTTTTTCTTCTTTTTTTTTCTGCTGACCATGTCCTTGTCCAATTTTTTTCTCATTTCTAAGCTGCAGATTTTTGTTCGCAGTGGAGGTACTAACACTCCTGTTGGAGCTGGAACATAAAGATATCTTTGCTGTAAACAGAATCAACGAAATTCTGCATCTTTCAATGTACCTTCCTTTTTTTTCAGAAAGAGATGTTTGTTCTAGGATGTTTCCATGGTCTTTTACAGTGCACTGTAATATGGGAAAGCTATAAACTTCTTCAAGTCATTCTGTTGCAGAATGAGGCAAATGGGATACTTCCCAAGAAGTGGAAACTTGCACTAGTTCTGCTGCCACACTGCTAGCTGTTTTCTATCCCATTATACTGTTTGTCAGTCAATGCTACATTAACATCTAATACCATTTTCTTCTCCAATTAATTTCCTTGTGTTTACAAAGTAAGTCTAAAACATTTTTTATTTTTGTATAGGTCTGTTTTTTGTGTTTAGTCATTGGGCCAAAGCAGCTTCTCTTCAAGAGGGATCAAAAACAGTTTGTCAGTGATAGCATGAGGTTTATGACCTGCTCCATGGGGCATAATTAAATGTGGAATTCAGCCCCTTCTTGCAGAATAACTTTGACACATCTGGTTTAAACAGTTTTAGTGCAGTGAGGAGATAAGTCGAAGTTTCTTTGCACAGTAGATTAGTTTCAGATGAGGTATAGGATCCTCTGAAATTCAGGTTCACAGAAGTACACCAATGGGACAGCCACCCAAGGAAAGTACACAGTCACCCACTGAATATGTTAAAATAAATGGTAGGCCTGCAGTGCAATAAAATAAAAAAAGAAAAAAATAAATGTCTTGTCACTGTCCCAGAAGGACATGTAGGGTAATTGCCCAGAAAAGGAGAAGAAACAGTGCTGAATTCTTTTACAAAATCCTTATTATTTCCCTGCTTTCTTTGCCAGAGCACTTCTGATCCAGTTTTATTCCATGTTCCCCTTCAGTATGTTCATGTTTTTACAGATATAGCACGTTTTATGGCACCCACTAAAGTTATCTGCTGTGAAATTCAATTATTTAAATACTTTGTCCTTTTGTTACCCTTTTCTATTGGATTGCCAATACATATTGCTTTCTCATCAGATACTGATAGTCCCTTTAGTAGACTTTACTATTCTATAAAATGGTGATGAACACACAATATGGCTTATAGGTAGTGAAGTACAAAGTAGTTGTTTCAGCACTTTGCTCTCAAATAGAAAACACAGTTTGTTTCTGCTTAATATTCACTAGGCTATCCAGTGTTTAAGGCATTTTTCTGTTAGGTAACTATGACCATTCAAACATATCGTTGCTACATAGATTTTACAAACTTATTTTTCCTCATTTTGAGGACAAGATAAAAAAGAGAGGTTTAGTAATATATGTGTGTATTAAGGGAGTATTTGTGAAGACCTTATGAAGTCTGAATATGATGAACTGTGTGTTTATTTGTGTTAAAAATACATGGCATGAATTGCTGACATCTGGAAGTTAGCAGATTGGCATAAATAAAGTGTGGCACATCAACACCCGGATTAATTTTTATGTAAATTATTTCTAGTTCACCTTTTATTGCTTAAGCAGTCTTTAGCTGATTGTTTTGTCAAAGACTAGTTGAGAATATGAAAAGTGTGATATTTAAGTGGTCAGTTGTAAAATCTGTGAAGTAACTCAAGAAATATCTCATTTTTACTCAGACAGCAGAAATACAGTAGTTCTTGACCAAAAATTGAAATTATATAAAATATGTTCAATTAATGAAAGTGTCCTAGCAAAATCCTTTGGTCCCCTCTCTCAATGGAGGTGGAGGATGGAGATCTATGTGGCAGCAAAGGCACAAGGGTTATTGATGTGTTAGAAACCATGGACCTTAGGAATGGTCGCAAAGGACTTAGGGCTTCTTTCCCCCAAAAGGCAGTGGGATTAATAGTCCAAGTACAGGTACATCAATGCACACAGCACGGGCAACAAACAGAAGGAGCTGGAAGCCTTTGCACAGCACAAGAGCCATGACAGAGTTCCCATCATGGAAACATGGTGGGAAGACTTGCACAGCTACAGAGCTGTAGTAGAGGGCTGTAAACACTTCGGAACAGATTGGCAAGGAACAAGAGGCAGTGAGGTAGCCCTCTACCTTAGGGCATGCTTTGGTTGTCTAGGTCTTAACAATGGTGACAAGAGGATTGACTGTTAATGAGTAAGGTTCAGGGAAAGATGACAAGGCAGATAGTATGCAGAGAATCTATTAGAGATTGCCCAGCCATGATGGGGAAGCAGATGAGATATTCTATAAATAGCTCAATGAAGTCTCACGGTCACTAGCCCTTGTTCTTGTAGGGGGCTTCAGCTTAGCACATGTCTGCTGGAAATTCAGTACGGTGGAAAGGAACCAGCCTAGAAGTTTCTGGAGTGTGTGGAAGACAACTTCTTCACACAGCTGGCGTGTGAACCACTGAGGCAAGATGCTCTGCTGGACCTGCTGTTTGTGAGCAGAGAAGGAATGGTGGGTGACGTGGTGGTCAGAGGTCATCTTAGGCACAGCTGTCATGAAATCAAAGAGTTTTTAGTTCTTGGACAGGTAAGGAGGGGGTTCAGCAAACTGCCACCCTGGACTTGCAGAGGGCAGACTTTGGCCTAGTTGACAGAGCCCTGACTCAGGGAGTCAGCCCTGAGGGGCAAAGAAGTCCAGGACCACTGTTCAAGGAGGAAATCCTGAAGGTTCAGGAGCAGGCCTTCCAGTGTGCTTAAACACGAGCCAGTGGTGGAGGAGACAAAACTAACTGAACAGACGGCTTTGGCTGGAACTCAGGGAAGAAAAGAGAGTTTATGACCTTTGGAAGAAGGGGCAGGCAATTGAGGGGCACCTACAAGGATGTTGTGAGGTTATGCAGGGAGAAAATTAGAAGGCCCAAAGCCCAACTAGAACTTACTCTGGCTACTGACATAAAAGGCACTTAAAATGTTTCTGTAAATATCTTAGCAACAAAAGTAGGACTAAGGAGAGTCACCATTCTCTGGAAAGCTCATGGAGCATATCATTTGAATGCCATCATACTGAATATGCCAGGTATTAGGCCCAAACAGAATGGGTTTAGGAAACCCTAAGGATTTCTGTGCTTAGCCAGAGGTCCTTGCTGATCTCCTTCTATGACCAGCCTACCTGTCTGCTGTATGAGGGAAAGGCTGTAGATATTGTCTACCAAGACTTCAGTAAAGCCTTTGGCACCATTTTCCACATCACTCTCCTAGGAAACTGGCTTCTCATGGCTTGGACAGGTGTACTCTTCACTGGGTGAAAAACTGTCTGGATGGCTGGGCTGGTGATGGCTGGTGATGAATGGGGTTACATCCAGTTGGTCACTAGTGGGGTTCCCCAGGGCTCAGTGTCAAGACCAGTCTTGTTTAACCTCTTTATCAATGATCTGGATGATGGGATCAAGTGCATTCTCAGTCACTTTGTAGCAGACAACAAGTTGGGTGAGAGTGTTGATCTTCCTGCTGGAGAGCAGGAAGACTCTGCAGAGGGATCTGGACAGGCTGGATCGTGGGCTGAGCTTGAGGTTCAACAAGACCAAGTGCCAGGTCCTGCACTTCAGTCACAAGACCTCAGGTAGCACTACAATTTTGGGACAGAGTGGCTGGAAAAAGGACCTGGGGGTGCTGTGCCAGCAGTTGAACATGAGCCAGGGTGTGCCCAGGGGGCCAAGAAGGCCAATGGCATCCTGGCCTGGATCAGCAATGGTGTGGCCAGCAGGAGCAGGGCAGGGATTGTCCCCCTGTCCTGGGCACTGCTGAGGCCACACCTCAAGTGCTGTGTCCAGCTCTGGGCCCTCAGGGCAAGAAAGACACTGAGGGGCTGGAGTGAGCCCAGAGAAGGGCAATGGAGCTGGGGCAGGGTCTGGAGCACCAGGGCTGTGAGGAGCAGCTGAGGGAGCTGGGGGTGTTTATCCTGAGAAAAGGGGGCTCAGGTCCGACCTTATCACTCTCTACAGCTGCCTGAGAAGAGGTTGAAGTGATGTGGGTGTTGACCTCTCCTCCCAGAGAACAGGTGACAGGATGCTAGGAAATGCCCTCAAAGTTGTGCCAGGGTAGGTTTAGATTGGATACTAGGAAAAATTTCTTTGCCTAAGTGGTTGTCAAGCACTGGAGAAGTGGTCCATAAGTAGTGGACTTGACAGTGCTAGGTTAGTGGTTGGACTCAATGATCTTAAAGGTCTTTTCCAACCTAAACAAGTCTATGATTCTATGACTTTTAAATTTATTTGAGAGTGCTCATGGTTTAAGTCAGTGTAGGTGGTCTAAGTAAAGCCATTTCAGATGCGGAAAAGGGGTAGTGTTTTCGTTCCCTTGTGCTGTATGTACAGTATCATGGTTCAAGCTAAACTATTTCAAAAGTAATTGGAACATGAGGAAGTTGGTTACTAGCAAATTAATTCAACCCGCCTCCTGTTGTAAATCTTTTACTCTCTAGAGAGGATACATTTTATTAAAAAAAAAATTTAAAAATTTAAAAATTTAAAATAGAGAAGTAAAGTAGAAATGTGTCATTCTATTATGTAATTAAGTTACTGACTTCTTTTTATGATAATACATTTGGGTGGTCTGTTCTTGAAACACTTGATTTGTTAGGAAACATTACCATTTCCGCAAGCAATCTCTAAGTCCTAAATATTTTGAAAAAAATTTGCATTGCGGTATTTCACCAGTGCATTACTCACCAGTTAAACACTCTAAACTGCTGTCACTTGGCATTGGAGAGGGCTTCCAGGTTTTTTTTCTATCAGCAAAAACTTCTATAAATTATAATATTGCTTGGCAGAGTGTAAAGAACAAATACTAGAAAACCAGATGATTTAAGAGAAAATAAATGGGAAGACTTGAATCTCATTTTACTTTTCCCTGGAAATAGAAGTCTCTCTAGTTTACAAAATACAGAAAGTTTGAAATTGCCTTCAGCCACAGTGTTTGTTTAGGTGTGGTGACCCTTTTGTATCCTTGTTGTAGATTCCTCTCAATCAGCACAATTCTGATTGTCCCCACTGGACACTGAGGAGATTTAGTGGCTTGCTTGCTGTAATGAACCTCAATGATTTTGAGGTTAGGCATGCTGCCACTGAGACTAGCATCGTTCTAACTGACAGTGGTAGTAAGCTGCTGACTTTTTTTGGATTGAAAAAAAAGCAGTTCAAATATACTAAATATTGTGCTAATGTTATAGAAACTAATAGGTTTAATAGCATTATACAACCAAAGCAACCATTTTTGTAGTCAGCTGACTGTCTAGTTCTCATTCTGTGCACAAATGTTTAAACTTTAGGTACCAGCAGGAAACAGCTAATGCACTGGATACTTCCTATAGTTTATAGTTGGTGAAGGGTCAGTATTAAAGTGTTTCTATGTTGCAGTTGATGAAAGCAGTCTGTGATGATTTTTCCCAAGCCTGATTTGCAACACCCTTGCTTTACTTTTCTAAATTCATAAACATCTGTATAATCAATTTTTGCAAAAGAAATATACTCATGGAAACCAAACTGGCCTTTTTAAAAGCTACAAAGGAAAAGAGAAACAAAAATAAAACCCGAATCAAATTATACGTATTTGCTTATAGTTTTTTAAATATCAACATTCTTCTCAGTTTATTTTCCATGTGGTTCCACTGCTATTAAGTTATAGTTTGGGTTATAAAATAGAAATGGTGATTAGAATTGAAGTAATTTGATGCTTGAGTTATTAGAAAATTTAGGACACTGTTACATTTGCTTCTTTAAGACATTCGGGAATCATTATGCTATCATCTCTTTCTTCCAAAGAAGAGTGAAGGCGGGATGTGAAATGAGAGCCCTTTGCTCCCCTCACTTTTTACTCCATGCCTGCTGCTATAGCAGCAGCCAAGCTCTGTGGTGTGAGTAGTTAAATGCCGTGACTGTGTCCTCAAAATAGGGATTTGGTCTCTTGCTCATGTGATCTGAGCTCACACAGTAGAAATGACCTGACAAGCACTTAGAAACCTATGAAGAGATTATCCATCTTGTTCACAGGTGGGGACTGTGCTCAAGAGAGAAGTCTCTCTAGAGAAAAAGCAAAATCCTCCCTTGTCATGGCTCAGAGACATGCTCATGCCTCCTGCTAACACTCAAGTTTCTGCTGACTGTCTAGATGGTTTCCATTCGGTAACTCTGCTTTTGTTTCTTATGATGCACTATATCTGCAAAGACCGTACTGATCTCTGGCAAGAACATTCTCTGTGGCTTGATTAAGTCAAAGTGATCAAAAACTGTAGAGGCAGGTTTTCCCTGTAAGATTTGTCTCAAGTCTGTAATCATATGCCTTCAACTAGTTGTTCATCATCCTTGTAGTTAGGAATAAAGGTTTTGATTTAAATAGGAAGATTTGACAGTGCACAGCTCCTACTGTTCACAATGATTTTGCCTGTGCTGAGGGGTGAAAATGCCAATGCTAGGATCTTGGTAACTCTTTAACTATATTATTTCTCAAGCCAGTAGAACTTGAGTGTGTACACTATGCATTGACTGTTGTAGATGTTTGGAAACATCCACTCCCACTCCAAAAATCCACTCAGACTATGAATGGCTCTTGAGCAATATCTGTGGGAGCTGGTAATAAACCAGATACTAGCAGTTCAAGGAGATGTAATTTTGTATTTGAGATAAGAGAAAAGGAGGAAATACTGATGTCCTGTGAAAAAAAAGTTTTACTTTAGCTGCTGCTAATCTTAACTTCATTTTTCTAAAATCCTGGACTCATAGGTCACCTGATTATAACTCTCTTTGGGAATAATACTATTAATTTTTCTTTTAAAATTAATTTTTTTACAATAATACATATATCTTCATAGCTTCGTTCCCTAGTACCAAGAGAAGATAGTGTGTGTTTGTTGTAGCAAAAAAAAGACCATCTATCCTACTGTCTTCAACTTGAAAAAATAATTGCAACAACCAAAATGAAAGTGCAGTCAAGTCAGGTTTTGTGGGGAGCAGACATATGCTGTTTGAGAAGTTACCCAACAACACTGATTACTAGCCCTGAACTGCAATGACATATCAAGCACTGCAAGTGCTCCTCTTTGGTTTTGAAGCAAAGTAAAATGTGCTGGTGAATCTACTGGTGAAGACAGTTTAAGCTAACCTTTTCTTTAAGCTGACATATAGTAAAGCATATATAACTAACCTTTTCTTTAAGCTGACATATAGTAAAGCATATATAATTAACTATTTTATCTTGCTCAAATGACAGTGTGTAATGAGAGTAGAAACATCTGCAGCACAGTAACTCTACAGGCACAACTGTTGAGCAAGAAGGTATCTCATTTTCCTCGGTTCTGTTTATATCTGAAGTGTAAAAAAGAAAAGTGCTTGGTTCCTACATCAAAAGCTGTGCAAGAGTGGGGATATGTAATGTCAATCATTATAAACCAGCATCCTTAAATATTCTGTTAATCTTCCTGTGATATCTTGGACCTAGATAAAATAGTGTCACTTACACAAATATAAGATCCTTGGTTCTGTTTTGGATTGTTCATAATAATTTTATTTTCTTTTAATTCTAAAATACATGTTATTAGTATTTTTAGCCTGTTTTAATGCCTTCGTCTTTTACAATTATAATCCATGTAATTGCACATGAAATGCTCCAAATATATGTGTCTTTTTTTCTTTGAGTTTGCCATGATTATATAATTAAGATACATTTAGGAACTTAATCAGTCTCCTCTTTCGGTCACTTACATTAGTGCTGCATAGAAATATTTCTATTTGGATCAGATAGCTTTTTATATTGCCATAGAAATGTCTTAATGTGAATAGATGTGGGAAAGCACTGTGCCCTATGTCTTGAAACTGTACAGGCAGTAGTGGTTCTGAAGCAGTTGGTGACAAGGTTTTGTGACATGCTGAGCTGAAGCAGTGGCCACTTTGGCAACCTGAACATGTGAAATAACACACATCAGAGACTTGCAAGACTGCTTCAGGAAGATTAATCTCTCATTTTCACTCCACGCTTCTGTGGCTCTATCAAAGTCACTTGCTTGAGCTAGGACACCAGACCTGCAACTGAGGTCTGCTCAGCCTGTGGGTGTGTGAGTGTGTCTGTTAGATGGAGAGCCTGCAGAAATGTGCTTGGGGAGAGAGGGTTCACTGGTGAGTAGAAATATATTGCAGCTGCAGTGCTGCAGTCTTCCTCTCTTACCGCCTTTTGAAGCTGCATACTGAACACAGAGGAGTAAACTAAGCCTCTTCCGTCCTTAAACCAGAATGGCTTCATGTATATGAGCTCACTGGCATGGTGCTGAGAAATTAGTTTGAGCTGTGCAATGTGCAGCACCTGAATTAATCAGCAAGAAGGCAAATGTGTCAAATGGATGAGTAGCAATGAGTTTCCCCAAAGCAGTAAAATGAAATGTGACTTCAGACAAAACTTGTTAACTTAGTTGGATCTCAGCTGGTGGCAGTAAGCACTGTTCTGTTATCTGCTTCTCTTTTTCATGGACAGACTGCTCTTAAGGCTTTGTCAGATAGTTCAGTAGATGCTTGCCTTTTTTGTACAACAATTTGTTGTACAAAAAATATGTTCTGATCAATTATAAAACTCCAGCTGCAGACTGGTGCCTGGATACTGTTAAACACCATATATGAAACAGCACTGTACCTCTCTAAAGGATCATTTGTATACCCAGGCATGCAGCAAAGCATTAAGCAGACATGCAAGTAAATCTCTCGCATAAAAAAGATATTGTGTTATATTGCATATGACCTGTAGCCCAAGACACTTTTATGAACTGCTTATCCACTGCCATCCCAAGCCTACTCCCCTGTCTGGTACCAGTACTCATTATAAATCATCAGTGTTTCTCTCTCTTAATAATTTCCTGCTCTAGTTAAGTTCAGTTTTTAAAATAATACTAAATTTGATATTAAGAAAAAGATTATTTTAAGAATACCTTTTTCTTTTTTCTTTTTTTTTTTTTTTTTTTTTAACTGGGTGATTTCCCTGATTTTAGGGAGAGTTAGGGTAAGAGAACTGCTGCAAACTGTCTGTCTGGAGTTAGTAAATGGCCGAGAGGGTGTCTGTCTGGGTAATCTGTATTCAAATTGTGTCATCTTATCCTCATTATCTTTTTGTGTAATTGTCTGGCAATTTTTCTGAAGGATTCCTTTAGCATAAATCATAAAATATGATTCCTGATACTTCATTTTTGTCTGTGTGGCTTAAAACATATATTAAATTTGGTCCTTGAAGTCCTCTTGAGTCATTCTTTTTTGTATCATTATGAATTAAACCCTTCCTCCATCTTCTTTTTTTTTCATCCCTGGATTATTTGTTCATTGGAAAGAGCTGATGCCTGAAACTTAGAGGGGGGGTGTGTTGCCCAGGCTATCAAAGTGTATTTGTGTTAACATTTTAATGTGGATTTTTTTCTCACATAATCTAATGATGGTGGCATTTTTAATGAGTTTTGAAGGACCACTCTGAAACAGCCTGTGAAATTTGAAAAATGTTCCAAAAGGAGCTGTCTGACTAGGTCTGAGATACTCATTAACAAACATCCATAAATTCATAATTGCAGACTGGCTTCCTTGTTTACCATTTTTCTTTCATAAGGACAATGAGACATGACAGCTAGACCCAGGGGATTACTGTGCTTCTCGGCTGGTTGATGTCACTATGCCTTTAGACCTGCATCTTGCAGAACAACCAAGGGAATCACTGATCTCCTGCAAATGTGCTACCTGTCACGTCTTATTGTCTTAAAACAGCCCCGATTACTGAAATGGAGAAATATTTGTGCATGAGCTTTTAAGCACATCTTAAAAAGACTGCCTCTGCTTCTGTAACAGATCCAACATTGAGATACAGGTCAAATTAAAATCACGAGAAAAACATATTCTTTTTAAAGATTTCATTTGTGAATCTGCATTTCTTTATTTGGGTGCTGGAAGAAACTACCAAACTGTGATTTCTAAGTAGATACGGGTCTTCTACTCTAGCAGAACTCTTCTCATTTCATGTTTTTTACTCAATATCTACCGAAAATTAAAATTCTGCTTCTTGATTGATAATTTTTGAAGATGAAGTGAAAACCCAGTTTCAGACTTTCTCAAATGTAATGGGTTTGAAGTAGAATCTGTTTAGAATTTTACATCTGGGTAAATGCAATTGTTTTTTTGGCCTTTATATTAATGTATTTTGGTACATTTATTATGATTATTAAATGAATGCTGGGTTTGTGTTATAAATTTTTTGGTCTGTTCAGGACGTCTCCAGATGCTTCTCTGTTGGCTGCTATGTTCTGGATTCTGGACTGAATTTTAAACTGGTGTTTGGATCTGTTCAACTGTGCCGCTTAAAATCTAATTGTCATTTTTGGACTAGAAGAGCAAGCAGGATTTTTCCCCGAAGGTTTGGATGTGTTCATCATTCAGCCTTAAAACTGTTAAGCTTGCAAACAATTTGAACTTGATTATTCTTCTGCAGAGCTGTGTCCTCCAAACAAAAAATTAAAGGCAGAAACACTTTTGAATTTTTCTAGAAACAAAATTAGGCTCTTACAACCTCCTTCCATGTGTTCAACTTTATGAGTTTTGCTCGGGATTGGTATTACTCCTTTATTTGCAAATATATGCAAATGGTCTTTGGTGATGCTTTGGTCTTTGTGCCACATGTCTGGCTAGTCCACCAGTATGACTCTACCAGTGAAGAGCAGGTTTAGTCACCTACACATGAGAATCCCTCCTGTGCTAGGAACCTCCAGTGTGGAACTGCCAACGTGGACCAACCCCCCAACAGCCCATCTCAGGATGTGCAGCTGAAGGCTTCCCATAGTAGAAAGATGAAAATTTCTTGTGCTCAAAGCTGGCTTCAGTTTGGTCAGTAATTTAATGAGCACATTACTTGCCTGACTCAGAAATAATTTGCATCTTGCTCTGCATACTGAGATTCATCAAGTTTCTTGTGCTGAGAGTTGTGAAATTGCATATTAATCACTCCAAATGCATTCTTGGAGCCGCTTCCCATTTGCACGTCACAGTCTCACTCTCTGTGGCTTCCATCAGCCTGGGATTGTTTGGGAAATGGTGTATTTTAATTGTCAACTCCATGGATGTGTGAGGCTATGATACTTGTGCAACTCGAGGACGTGTGTGTCAGCCCCTTCAGGACCCTATATTCGGGGTTCCTGTTGTGACATGGTGTCCTATGCCAAGCCCTGAGTGGCCATCTCATCTCTCCCCACCTGTCACTGATCAGGTGCACTGCACACACCCTTTTACACAGAGACTTGAACTGTCTGAGTTCTTTTGTACGATTGGCAAATTCTGCATTATTCTTCCACAAGTACCTAGTACTTCTCTCAAATGTTAGATACTGAGTCACTGAAGTAGAAATAAAAAGCCCTAAACCTCATAATCATAATCAAGACAAGAAACAGTTACTTTGATTAGTTTCTAAATATTTACTTTTATTACTGATATAATAATTAGTAAATTATTAGTAATTAGTAAGATGACGCACACTTGTTGTCTGGGTTTGACAGATTTCAGGAAAGATAGCAACCTTTGTCTGGAAAAGTGACATTGTAAGCCATTTCAGCTCCATCTTTAATTATGTGAAACTGGCTTCTAACATGAGAAGATGTAATCATGCAAAGCACAAAATATCTCCATAATTACCAGTTTTATGAAGTATTTGAAAATGGTGAGAGGAAGCATATTGCAAATCTCTAAAAATAAATAGTTTGTAAAGTCATAATCATTATAAAACAGATTTACTTGAGGAGACAGTATTACACATGTTAAGGGTAGTCTGTCACTTACGGAGTGTAGTACATATGTGACTTGAAAAAGCAAGGCAGTAAGAGCTGTATTAATGATGAATTCTATTTCTGTTATGTCATTTTAAGGGATGAAAAAATTGCAAAAATTAGAAAGGAGTTCATAATACTTTAAAAAATTTAATCCTGAGAGCATGTCTTTTAAAGAAAGTCTAATTTTTGGAAACATGAACCCATTTGTATTTTGAGAAAACAAAGCAGAAGAATCCCCTTCACCAATAGGTAATCTCTCATTTTGACCACCCCAATTGTTGTTTTACTTTTTCTTTCATTATTTTTAAACTTTAATTTCTATTGCTGGCTATGTTGGAAAACTACTAAAATACTATCATTTTCCAGATAATGTTTGTAACTTTTTGGCATATGTTCCTTCTTTCAACCCCCTTAGGATAATCCACAGTTCCACAAAAACATGAGTCAAATACATTACAAATTTCCCTCAGAGAATCTACATCTTTTCCAGCTGTTTGGATAGTCTGTCTAAAACCTGACCAGACCTCTCATCTCCCAGTATTGTTTTGGGCTTTTTTTTTTTTTACTTTGATTTGTTCAATGTCAGAATTTCTAAACTGAGCCAATAATTTCAGACTCTTTGGTTTTCTTTAAAATACTTACACTGGACAATAGAATTATCTTTTATCCAAAGAAAATTGCATTGTTTTCAACTATTTCTATTTACAAGTGCAAAATTTCTTACCCATGTAAATGAACCCCCTTTTTAAATCCTCCCTAGGCAGTTTCATGTATTATTTATGGATTAAAGTATATCTCAGCCATATTCCTAAACAGACTTCTACTTGTTCTGATTGGTTTCAGATAGGTGAACAGAAATTATGAGGGGTATATAGAGCTCTTGGTAGATGTTCCATTTTAAATATGGTTCTGGCAAATGGGTAACTTGTTTTTTTAAAACAAAAAAGGGAAAAAAGTATGCATTTGTAATCATTCCAGTTAATTCCTTGTGTATTTTGTCTGGCAAGGTAGTATAAATCTAATTGTAATAGTGTTAAAAGATTGGCAAGCTACATAGTAAGCAGCCTAAGGTGGGAATTGGGCCTCAGAAGTTTTCCATCTCAATTAGCAAAAATAAGCTTATCTCCCAGTCTATGTACCCATGATCATTTGTTTTCTTCTAACTCTAATAAACCTTCACTGATGATGGAGACAGAGAATGATGTTAAGACAGTCCAGAGTTGGACAAGTTAATATCTGTGAACAATAATATTTCCTGCTCTACTTTTAATTTGTTGCCTGCAATTTGTTGCCTTCCCCCTGCCCAGGGAAGAAAGCAAAGGAGGTTATAACCATAGTAACACTATGTCCCAAATCTCACAATATATTAGATCATACTTGTAAAGTGCTGTATTAAATACAATAGCCAGCAAAGAGGAAAGCGTTTGTTACTTGAGTTGCCCAGGTCTCTCTCAACGGAGGCACTAATTGTGTGTTTGTGTGTTTTTGTGCTTGATGATGGATGTCAGCTGCTGGTTCCTCATGAGCATGGGGACTAACAAAATAGTGGTGTTCAGCAAGCTGAGAGGCTTGTGGTTGTAGGACATGGTGCTGCTCTGCTGGCAGCCCTTCCAAAGATCCCAGCTCTATGCCTGGCCCAACTCTGAAGGCCTTGAGCTGTCCTATCAGTGCTGGATTGCTGCTGGTGCATGTCAGTGGTTCCTCTTCCCTGTCTGGCTGCTGATGCTCCTCTACAGATGAGCAGAGAGAAATTAGCCAGTTACCCCATCTCACTCTGCTCACTCTGTTTGCCTCTCTGCTCCAGGATTCCCTGACACTATCCCTGCTGCAACCCATGTGGTTGCTCATTACTCCGATATCATCTCTAGGCTTAACATTTGGCAAAAAAATAGTTTTGAAACTATACTATAGATGTTGAAGCTACCCCAAGCAATTCTAGCGGAACTATTTAAGCAAATAATTGCTCAAGCAGTTATGCGAGCATACTGTAGGGAGAGAAAAGCTCTGACATGCCAGGGAAGGAGCTGGCAGGTGGCAGTGACAGCCAAGTTAACATATCAGTCTTCTCGTGAAGCTCAGCTATGGGCAGCAGTGTCAGCACAGGCACTGCCCAGCGCAGGCACTGGGCTGCCTTCTGCAGTCCCCAGCCCCACAGTGTGCTCTGTACCTGTGTGCTGCTATGTTCAACCACAGTCTCCTATGCTTGGAAGGTCAGCAGTTTCTATTTGTCCATTGACTTTTAGAGACGTTTAAAAAGTTGGTACCTGTGTCTGGCCTCCCAAACAAACAAGCCTACAAAAAATAAAAACCCAAAACTTCTGTGGAAAAAAGGTCTGGCAAACTGTAATGAATCCTTGCCTCCCTCATCTACACATAACACACTTTCTTTTGCATCATCTATAGATAACTCAGCAAAACTTGGGAGTGAGTTTAGGAACTGCCTAGATCACTCTCTGTAGTACCCATGCTCTCTGAGCTTCCCTATACACCATAATTTAAATGTGCTGCACATTGAACAGTGTGTGTGTGTGTGTGTAGCTCAAGTTGAAGATATCAAAAAAAAAGGGTAATTTTTTGAAAGAAAAGCTGTTTTGAAGAGAGCTTTTCTGCATTGCTATGGAGCCTGAGATAAGTATGGTCACCAAGCCTGGACACAGTGAACATTACCACTTCTGCTAAAAAAGTTGCGTGCAGATATCCTCATGATACTCTTTGCATGTGTATAGAATTATGTGCAGATCTTATGTAGCAGATATTCTGTTTCTAAAGTGAAATGTAGAATGAGTTTTGTTTACAGTGAAAATTTGAACCTACTTGTCAACCCACAAATTATGCAGGTGACTACTCTGTGAATTTAGGGTGTCTAACAAAATTTTATTTAGTACTATTCTTAAGGAAGAGGTCAGAGTACGGACCTCTTACCACTTCTAAGAAAGTGAGTGCTTACTATTTGGTAAGACTTTGAACTAAAAAAAAGTACTGTGATAACTGTTTCACAGAAGAGGTATTTTCTGGCTCTTTGAGCTGTGAGAAACTATTTGCTAGTCTTCAGCATTTTCAGTGCTGCTGGTGAAAACATTCTTGTTTTGTGAATCTAACTGATTTACTGGAGCAAAAGTTATTATTAATCTTTCTTATTATAAAGACTGCATTTAGCTTCTGGCAGTATGCAGAAGTCATTATTGTCACATGTTTCTAATTTCTGAAAATTAATGTTTTTAAGATAAACATAAAAAAAAAAAAACACTCTGGACACTTCATTAATAGGAAAGTAGTTGAAGTTCTGCCATAAACACTTATGAAAAACTGTATAATACTGTTTGGCCCCACATAATTTCCTAGGGAATTCAAATCGTTGAATAAGTAATACTAGTTTTATAATATTCTGTGACAGAGAATGCTTGTTATGTAAACATAGTTACTAAAGATACTAGAACAGATGTGTTTAATACTATAAATTGATCTTACTTGAGCATAAAAGTGACTGAAGTTCCTTTGAATACTTTTTAATACACCTAATGCTTATGCCAAAAGGCAGAATTTATCTGAACCTTTGACCTTTATTAAGTCTTTTTGTCTTGAGTATGCATTTCTGAGCTTTGTCTAAAGTTGCAGGCTGCTTGCTTTAGAAAATCAACCCATAAGCTTTTCTTAACATATAACTGAATCTCGTTTCCAGTAAGAAGAACAATAATACTAGGTGTGCAAGATACTGAACACTTGAGGTGGTATGTTTCTTATGATATCTTGAGAGAAACCTGGATTCTTGTATTTTCAGTGTGTTATGCTCCGTTCTGCAAAACACGTTCTTAAAGAAATGGCTGGTATTATCGCACTTGCCATGAGGAGCAGAAAAAATTGTTAGTGTAATCTTGTAATGAGTCATTGCCCCCCCTCCTCTTAGAAGAATGATGATGCTGTCTAAGGATCAGTGCAGGACTTTGTTCTCCCCTATGCCCACAAGGTCTTCATATTGTAACTACTGGATAGTTCCTTATCTTTGTTTCTGTATTTTGGAGGGGTTATTATTGCTACTGTAGGGTTTTGAGCTTGCCTATGATTACATAGCCACATCCTATTGGTTAATGGGTGTTATCTTTGACAAAAGCAACTGACTGATTTTAAGGATGACATATAAATCTGTGTTTGTAGCAGAAACTTCTTTTGGTTCCTATGATCTGGAAAGGAATTGATACTGTCAACTATTTTAATAATGAGACTTTTCTAGCCATGCCAGTGTGTGGTCTAACAATGGCATGTTTGCAACTTCTGGGTTAATAGTGACTGTAAACATGCTAGTGGCAGATGTCTTTTTGGTTGGGTTATTGCACCTGCTGCATAGTAGTTCTTCATCCAGCTCGGCTGCTGTATTTGGGTACGGTGGTCAGGAAGTTTGAGTGACTTAGGTCTTGAAAAAACTTAAAAAAGTCCACCAAATTATTATGTTGAAAAGTTTTTGTTTACAATAGAAAGAAATCTTTTGTTGAAGCTGAAATATGTTGTGTGAACTAGTCAGTTTAATGATGAAGCTCTGAAAAAGCCCAATACTTTACTTTATTTTATGCTGAAAAGATTGTTCTCTGCAGTAAAGTAATACAGAAGATGAAACAAAAGTATTCAAATAACAGCTGAAATGTTGTACTTCAAAACAACAACAACAAAAAAATAAAATCTAGCAACTTTCTCCAACCAGTAGGAAATTATTTTCTTTTGCACTCCCACAATCTTGGTTTTTTAAATAATTGCTGTAAAATGTCCAAATATTGTAACTAACTAAAAATCTTCTGACAACACTATTGTACATTTTTTTATTTTCCTACTGTTGTATGCTAAATAAGACATGGTCTTTATAGACTAAAATCTATTGAGATATAAGATACAATAGTGTTTTCTTCTCTGAACCCAAATGTAACTGAAGATTTAATACAGTAGATATGATAGTGAAGTTCCCAGGTTCTTCACAGGAACTCATGGCAGTCAATTGGAGTCATAGAAGAACCACCTTTTTTCTGCCCAATCTTCTTTAGCATAGTACTGGGTGGGCAGTATGAGTTTCAGATTAATTAATTTAAGAGAGTTGAGCTCTGTGGTACCAAACCACTGAACCTCAGTGTTCCTTCTATTACCAGTATTTAGTTCTGGATTAGAAATTATTCAGCCTTAGAAATGCCTCAATGCTGTAGAAAATTGCAGCAAGATGGCGTTTTTCCTTAAAATTTTCTACTCCTTAGAACAGCATTTTAGATTTTTGTCCCAGGAATGTGATGTTAAGTCTCATTATTAAAGTATGTGATTCTTTATTATTGTCATGTCACAAGTGAGGTTTTGCTTTAAAATAAATATCCTTTGAGGAATTGTTTTTGACTGTGTTTTCCCAAGAAAACAAAGCTCATGTGATGGTGTTTTCTGCATGTGAAAGCCTGCTTGTGTGCCCTACTAGCAATAACTTTTGACTCTTGTCCAACTTCAACATCTCTGTGCAGCCTTCTGAAAAACAAGTTCACCTCAATAACAAGGAATCAGTGCAGGACATGGAAAACCAAATTTTATTCTTTCAGCTGCTTATGGAAATGCTTGATTCATATGTAACATATGGGTTTAATTTGCTTCCTTTCCAAGTTGGGGAAGGTTCTTTTTAAACTCAGGCTTACATGACTTTGTCTTGGTCCAGACTGGTTTGTTTTGATGGGAAGTTGTGAGATGACAGATTTAGTTGTCATACAGGTGAACAAGCCAGGAGATCTGGCCCTGTTTGACATAGACTGTATGGATTCTGTTTCCATTTTCTTTGTATGATATAGCTTGAAAGTGTGAACCCTTGTCTGATATTAGTGGCTATATCAGCTATTCTTTTTATTTCAAAAAGGTATTTTAGATTTTCTGTAATTTTTTTGAGGATGTATTAGATGGTATTGTGAGCATGACTGTCTGCTGTCCAGCCTGACTAGCAAACCATTTATGTTTCCATCCTTGCCAGCCCAGTTATCCACACAGAATTACGGAATAAGCTGACTTAGAAGGGGCCCATCAGGATTATCTACTTCAACTCCTAGCCCTGCAAAGGACCATCCCCAAGAATTGTGGGTGCCATATACCTGAGAGCATTGTCAAAATGCCTCTTGAACTCTGTCAGGCTGGTGCTGTGACCACTGCCCTGGGGAGCCTGATCCAGTGCCCAAACAACTCCCGGGTGAATAATCTTTTCCTAATATCCAGCCTAAACCTCCCCGGACACAGCTTCATGTCTTTCCTTATGTGCTATTGCTGGTCACTACAGAGCAGAGATCAGTGCCTGCCCCTCCTCTTCCCCTACCAGGGAAAATGTAACTGCAGTCAAGTCTTCCATCAATCTCCTCTTCTCCAGGCTGAACAGACCAAGTGATTCAGTCACTCCTCATACAGTTTCCCCTCAAGGCTCTTCACCATCTTTGTTATCCTCTTTTGGACACTGTCTATAGCCTAATGTCTTTTTTATATTGTGGTGCCTGAAACTGCACACAGGACTTGAGGTAAGGCTGCACCAGGTTGGAGCAGAGAGACCATATCTACCTCCAAGCTTTAACTAGAAGGTAAGCAGAGGAGAGATGCACTTCTCCTTTGAACTATGCTTACCTTCTGCTTTCAGTTCAGTGTATCCCCTGCGTTGGTCTTAGGGAAGCTGGGAGAGCTCTGCGGCTCCTACATAATTGTTACTTGTCAGTTTTTGTCTTGTTTTTGTAACAATTTTATCCCAGACATCCTGGTCTTCCACCTTGACAAGTGTAATGTTTCCCATGTGCCTCTGCCCTCCCCAGGGGCAAGTGCAGAGCTTGCAGGGATCTCTCTTGTGGCAGCCAGGCAGTTACAATGCACTCCCTCTCCTGTGTTCCTCCTCTTGACCTGTATTTTCTCACTCACCTTTGCCTCAGGCTATGGACTTTCTTTAAAAAGGAACTACTTGTATGGTTATGTGGACGCTATTGTAATCTGCTACTTAAAACATAAAGGAATGATCATTCTGAGTTAGGTTTTTAGCCTTCCCAAAAATAAATTATCCATCAAAGAAAGTTCCTATTATTAGAAATATATAGCTTTGCTGAACTGTCAGCAAAAAATAGGAATAGGACTTTTAGACTTATTAATGTGAAACTTCTAATTGCTAAATTATTAAATAATACCTGTTCAGTAATTTATTTTGATTTTTTCACATTGAAGTAGTACAGAGTTGTTAATATCTGTGATGAGAGTTTAGGGAAAATCTCTTCCTTACTGTTCAAATCTGCAGTACAGGGTCCCCAGGCATATAGTCTTTTTTTCTGCTCCTTTCATTTGTAACTACTTGACATGAATGATAAGGAGGTTGGTAAAAGTTTTCTGATAAAATTTTGTTGTTTGACTCTTGAGGATGTGTTTCCAAGATACTGCTCTTCAACATAAAGTAGTCTCTTTCTTTTAAACGTATGCTGCAGGTCAGACTCTGAATCCAGGTTGCACTTAGCACCTTGATGTCAGGCTTGTTCTGTTTGGTTTAGTTTTGTAATTTTCTACCACAGCTAAAACACTAATGTTTTTTCTAGTTAAAAATGTGCTATGAGCTTCTGCAGGAAAAAGTATGTCTTGTTTTGTTTATAGGTTTTATGGATTATTTCCTCCTTTATCTACCATCTGTTGTTGACTCCTGTTCTCTGGTAGGTTCTTCCCACCCAACTCTCCCAAATATTTCCTTTTTTAGCAAATACATCTCATAGCTCTTTTTTTGTATGACCCTGAAGAATTCAATCAGTTGTTTAGCATATTTGCCACTTGGATAAGAAAGTGCCTGAAATTCAGTTTCAGATTAGGGTTTTTAAAAATAATTATCTTGCTTTAGACCCCTGACCAATACCCTCTGAGTGCCTAACATCTTCTCCCGGAACTGAAGGGATTTTTGTTTTTCAAGAATCAAAATAAAATGTCTGTAGAAGAAAGTGGGAAGAGTATGTTCATTAACAAAAACAAAAAAAAAATTGCTAATATCTGAACTAATTTCTGAGTTAGAAAGAACTAAATGTAAAGTAAGTTCTTAATACATCTGGCTTTGCTCATTCAACTTAGAACATGGGCTATGTATTTTGAAGACAGACATAAATTTTAAAAAGTAAGTGCTTGTATATGGCATGAAATAGTTGAGAATTTTATTTCCTTCAATCTATAATTTTAAAAGGTCAATTTTTATGTAACTTAGTATTAAATATAGATTGACAGGTATTTCACATTACTGGAAACAAAACAATAAATATAAATTTGAGAAATCTGTAGTTACAAAACCTTAACTGAACATTTCAATGTAATTTCATTCATTCCAGTTCATTGTACTAAACTACAGGAAAAAACTTTCTTTGATTGACATCTTCACATGTTGATAGCTTGGATAGCTCTGACATAAATTTAACTCTGGCATTAACAGGAGTGAAAAATATATTAAACCTCCCCCCCTTTTATATCAAATGGGAATTTTGATTCTTACATCTGGGTTATACTTTTTCATTATAGCTGAATCCTTTACAGAAATGCTGGTTAAATAGTCATATCTAAGTATTGGTTTGGACAAGGACTAGATACAAATTTTGAGAGAAATGCTTTAGGAACTGTATGTGATATTGTATTTCAACTGCATGGAGGTTGAGTGTGGCTTCATTTACTGTTGGCGCAGGTGAGTGATTATGTTGCTTGTCAAAGAAGCATAATTATGAGAGGAATAAGTCTTAAATTGGAATGGTGAAGTATTTTTTATCAAATTGCAAATAATTAATGTAAAGGAGGATTGTTTTTGAAATGACAGTTGTATCCTCTAATATCCCTGTCAGTACATCTTACTTTACTAAAACCATTTTGGTGTTAATCTGCTGTACTTACTAGAAGAAAGTGGTTTAAATTTACATTTAATCTAATTGCAACTGTGATGACAAATGTTACTTGTTTGAATGGTTTTACATAGATGGTTATGTCCCCTTGCCTTCTGGAATGATACAGAAAGCATTCTGCTCAAGGTACTGAGATTCAAGTAGTCAAATTGGCATGAAAATTTTGAATATTAAGCAAAAGTTGAGGTGAGATTTAGCTACCACCACAGTACAAAGCTGAACTTATGTGTCTAGTTTTTGTTCCATTGTTAATGGGACAAAACTTGCAAACCCCTCTCTGTGGAGTGTGCTGGTAGGCTGGTACCTGATGAGTTGGTCTGGCAGGTGGAACAAGATCTGTCATGTCAAAGCAGGGGGTTATGCAGCCATAGTCATCAAATATAGATGAAGTCTACCAAAGGCATATAAACAGACTGGTGAAAGATCAACCCTGCATCAATAAAGACGAAATGTCAAAGACTGCATGCAATCTGAATAGGTGTATAATATTGCAGGAATTACTCTTATTTTTAAGCTATACTATACTTTTTGAGTATTCAGGTGTTTAAAAATAACAGTCCGTAGAGCCTTACAGCTCTAACAGATGAGCATAGACAACTTTTTATGACAAACACTTCATTTGTTAGCAAATTATTTTTCCAACTTGCTAGGTCAGCATCTGCAATCACTGAGGACTTTTGAGGGAACTTTCTATTTTTTACTAGAAGGAATGTATATAAACACAAAGGGCCAATCTGGGCCAACTACTAGTTGGTTTACATCTACTGAGACCTTCCTATGAACTCCATGTGGCAAGAACTTCTGCTGAAGTAGTGCATGAGTAAAATCTCGAGTTACTACTTTTTGGATCCACTGTTGGGTGAATGACAGCAAAAGGCAAACAATGCCAACAGGAGTAAAGTAAAAAAAATTCCACTGACTACCATTTTCTTTTGTCCATGTGTCTTCAATCAGGTTTAGACAAGCTTAAGAATAGTTTTTTTCCTCACAAGTTTGCTTGTAGTGAGGCAGGTAGAGGCAAGCAGAATTAGTGAGTTGGGAGGACTCCTAAAATGTCTTTGATGCAAGATACCTCCTACTTAATGAGAAACTTTGATTTAAGCAAATTAATTCCCCTCATATGATGGAAAAAATCTAGTGGTTAAAAAAGCAGGACTCTATTGCTCTTACCACCCTCACAAAATCATTAGCAGTTCAAATAGGTAAAGCCAGTGGTGATTTCCCAAAAGTCAGGACCAGGCAGGTGATGTGCGTGGCTTTTTTTGTTCACTTTTCTTGTGAAAACTACAGCAATACACTTAATGGAACAGCAAGAAAAAAATATTCTTTGAGACAGCTGGTATAGATGAAAAATGGAGGAATCAAAGGCATTAGAGAAGATCAAAAGAATCTGACCATGCTTCAGACATAGTGAAAATATTCAGATGACAGAGATATGGCAAGACAGAGACCTGGAAGGGAGGTTTTTTTCTAAACAGTTCTTTTTATATGAGGATGAAAAAACTCTTGGTGTACTTCCTTTAGCAAACAAGCTTGTTACTCTGCTAGCAGAATAGAAGTCATACCTAAGTACAAGGTAGGACTTGCACAAATAGCTGCCCTTCATCAAAGTGATGCTGATCATCCAACTATCTTAAAATGACTGCTAGAGCTGTAAAATCTTAAAAGTTTTCCCCTAAACCTCCCATTAACTCTACTTTCTCCCAATACGAAGAAGAAGAATCTGACATTTTATCAGTTGTCAAAAATGAATCCAATTGAGTATTAAGGACTTCAGAAGCAACACATATGAGCAGTGTGATCTAGTTGAAGGTGTTTTGCCTATGGCTGGTGTTTGGAGCGAGATGATCGTTAAGGTCACTTCTGACCCAAGTCTTTCTATTATTCTGTGATTTATTGTTTAATATTTTATCAAAAGAGTAAAAAATTGTTTATATCATAAATGTGAAACTTATAGTTAGTGTGATTTACCAGGGTTAGATGGAGGTGTGGATTGCAGAGAGCTTGTCTCTCTGACTAGGTTTATGCTTCTATTCTCATCCTATAGTTTTTTCAGTTACAAACATAAAGGTTAGACAATGCAACGGAAATTTCCTAAGGGATTTCTAATTGGTGCTTATGACAGCTTGGAGATCTGAGTCTGAAACAGTCAAGCTTTTGTGCCTCAAGCTGACTTAATAAGGAAATCTTAATGCTTTTCCAGATCAGGATGCAGCTTTGATTTCATTAGCAGTATATCCCCATCTGACATCCCAGTTTTATTGTTTTGCTTGATTACCCTCATGTCATCAGCATTTTATTAAACAATTTTTCTGAAAAAACTTCTCTTTAGTGCACAATCCAATATATATAACCACCAAATATATTGCATTGCATAATTTTATTACATATTATGATATCTGAGAATGAAACATTTTGCAAATCTAACTCCTTCCATTAAATAATAACATGGCTTGTGATATTCCATTAGGTTTGCAGTTCAACCATATAAACCACAGCTGTATTAAATGAACATAGCACTTCCATTTCCACAGCATTTTCTATGCAAATGGTAGTTGTTTTTGTAAGGTATTATGATATATAAAGAGGCAGCTGCTTCAGTTTTTGGCCGTTGTGCTTAATTTTTTTACTTTTATAGGCTTAAACCAGACCCTTCATATTGCTTTAATGCATTTTTACATGCATTATAAGCACACCCACACATGCATCAGTTCAACATTCCAGCAAGGCAGCTGATTTTAAAAAAATGTTGTTAAACAAGTTGAACTGGTTGGCACATATCTGAAGAAAGAAATCAAATAAAACTGGCAACTAAAGAGAAAGGGAAGTTGATATTGGCACATCATCATAGAGGTCTCTAGGTAAAACATATGCAAAAGCCCTTAAAATGTAGTTCCACTTTGAAAAGTGGCTATGTAAAATGTCACCTTACTCAACAGATCTATTCCTTGTATGTACTCAGTGTTGCATCCACTTGTCTTATAATAAAATACATATTTTAATTTCAATTTCTTTTCCTGTTAACTCCACAGTATTAATACAAATCTGGCTTGACATTTGTCCTACCAAAGGTCAGTCAGTTTGCAAAGGACGCTACAAAGTACAGCAATGATGAGCAGCAATAAAAGATCACACTTAAGCTGTCAAATTCCATGCTGAGATTGAATTAGTGGTACCTTATACTTCATGTATCCCATTTTATGTTTTTTAATTTAAATTATCCCAGTCCCTTTGACCGAAATGCATGGATTGAAGTTTCAGTTTCATTGGACTAGTATTTAATGAAAGAGCATAGAAAATGAATTCTTGAAATTCAAGCTCATGATTGCAAACGGAGTCAATCTGGTCTGAAGAGAATGGCATAGAAAGAAGGGGCCGTTCAGCTCTTTCTGGAATTACTTTCTACATCGGAAAAGTACTTTCAGATACAACTACTAGAAGTGCTGCCTGTATTATAGCCTTGCTGTTCTTTTTGGTTTTGTTTTTTTAAGGTTTAATTTTGTAGTATTGAAAGTAAGTTTTCAGTCTTGTCCTTTTCACTTAAGTGTAAAGTAGCTTAGAAAATATTATTCTTCCTAGTTACTATTTTGCGGGATTCATTTTGTCAATGCAAGGGGTTTTTTTCTATACTTTTATCATGGCAGACCCTTCATTAGGCATGCTGAAAATAGAATTATGCTTGATCACATACTTCTTGAACCACTGAACATAGTGCAGATATTTATTTGTGTATCTGCTTGTCTGTGTGCTTACTTAAGTTTCTTGCCCTTATTAGATGTAAAGTAGCATAGAAGTATGCAAATAAATGAGAGGTATCTAACTCAGTCTAACTCATGTGTTAGTCAGAACTCTTAAAATCTGATTATCAGTGTTACTTGTAAATATGATTACCTGTCCTCTAGTCAACCTGAGCTTCTTTTGCAACTTCCGTTTTTTTATCTGCCCTTGTATGATAGTACTTCCTTTTAAACTATATGAAAGAAGAGAAAAACACATCCAGAACTGACAGAGACGTGAAGAATTTCAAACTGGACAACAAGAAGTGTTATTACAGTGACAAAAGTGTTATTACAGCTGTTTGATAGGCTCAGAGCTTAAAACTTGAAGGTGCAATACTGCCTGAGTAGTATTTTCACTTCTGATCAGAAAATGGGATGTTGCAAGAATTTTGAGTTGCTTGATGTGGATAAGAAAGGCTTGGGTATTTTATACAAGTAAGTTTTTCTGAACAATCTTACAGTATGTGGGCATTGACACACTGGCTGGCACAATGCAAACACACTTAGCTGATGTCACAGCCTCTGACAGAATCACAAAGGTGTTCAAAATTCTGTGGAGAGTGTTAGAAAGGTTGAAGAAAAAAGCTAAAATTAACCAGGATTGCTGTGTTTTTTTTCTGGTGTTGTAAATCTGTATGTTGTGGTGGTATGACAAACACTGTTGTTCACATATTTCTGATTTTTATTGTTGGGACCCTGGAAGCATACTTCATATTTGGCTCTGGGGGTGATTGGGTGAACAGATGAACTAAAAGCCATGTACTTCCACCAAGCCTGAGATGCAGTGCAGTGAAGCAATTGGTTCCCAGCAGAGGACATCAACTGAGCTCATAGCCAGCAGTGTGCTGGTGATCCAAGACTGTTTCAGCCATGGAAGGAGTCATCTGCATGCAGAATACTGTTCTCAGATAAGCCTTTTATCCTAGTTGGCTTTCCTTTGCAGCTCAAAGGTCTTCTTGTCCATGTGTGTGCTGAAAGAGACCTCCACATGTTCATCTTTCCCTTTCCTGTTCTTGTGATACAACAGCAGTTTGTTTGGGAAGCTATATGGATCAGGATAAGTACTTTGGGATAAAGGTACAGGTTATTCATATACACAGTGTATCCTTTAAATGTATTTTCTGACCTTGTTTTCTGCTTATGTAGAGATTACTTCAGGGTATTCACAGTAGTCATGGGGTTTTTCTACTGCTTTCAAACAAAAAAGCAAATCTGGTGAAAATTTTCTCAATCTGGTGGTTGTTACCGTGGCAACCTGAAATATGGTTTTCTGTGTTTGTACAATAAGCTGACTTGAGATGCTAGCATTAGCTAAAGTACTTTGCTTCCATTTTCTTTTCAGTTTCTCTTCCACCATTCCCATGCCTAAAACTTCTGGATGGTATCTCATTGTACGTCTGAGAAACTGGAGTGGAGCATATTGCCTTTACCTCCAATTGTTTGAATTGTCAGGAATGTTGTTCATGAGTTATAAGTCATACAAGTCATTATAGTGATTACATGAAATACCACCTGAAATGCCATGTGTGTGTTACACAGATTGTAAAATGGAGTGCTCTGATGGTCCCTCTGAACCTTAAATCCGTGGACTACATTCTTACTCTGCACATCAACATTTTCGAAGCTTTGTGTATTCAGTTGAGTAATATTGAAAGTCTGGCATGTCATGTTTTGATAATTCTGGACTTTCATTGGTCTCAAAGAGAAAATGTCGCACACGGTTTTTGCGGGAATTTTTTTTCATTGTAATGTGGGATCTGTCATGGCTGTGCCAAAAATCTGTTGATGTAATTTCTCTTGCCAGTGCTTTGAATCATGGATGGGGGAAAACTCAAAATAAAAACATATGTCATAGAATTTAGGATTTAGATCTAAATGCCAGTTTCTCATATTGGCCATAGGCATTATTTGTCTGTAGAAAAAAATTTCCACCCACTAGCTTGAGTTACTGTGATGTGTATTTTTCAATCAAGATATTGTGTTAGCAGATAAAGGGTTATTCTTTATTTTCATATCCATTTTAGAGCCCTAGAAAGTGATTTTTCAAAACACTCCCCTGTAAAGATTCAGGGGTGATGATTATGTTCTTTCTATTCATTATAAATTGATCATACTGATTTTCTAGCTATTTCCCTCTCTTCCCTGAAAAAATAACCAAAACTGATAGCAGTAAAGTATTTTGAGCTAAACTAAAGTAAGTAGTTCTATTAATACTCACTGCAGACTTTTTTCTTCCAATCTGATATTTGGAAGCTGGTTTCTGATTTATGCTTTTGCTTTGAATATAAAATGGCTTCAGCAGAAAGAGAGAAAGAAGGGTACTGTGTTGGGTCCAAGTATGTAGAGCTTAAGTAAAACTTTAAAAAGTCTAAAGTAATTGTCAGGTATTTAAATTGGAAAATACCTATTGAATGTAAAAATTTTTTAAAACTTGTGCTCTGCAACTCCTGAAAATATGCACAATTCCAAGATTTCTGTTAGTGCTAGACATATGATATAATTTTTAGCTCTTTTTGATTTAATTCTATCTGTTCCATTCAGCATCATAATCAGGAATAGTTAGTTACCATCCAGGATTGACTCCAAAAGTGTCTGAAGAAAGTCAGCTCTCTATTTAGATTTGATTTGTATTTCCATATGGTAGAGAGCCTAGATGATGTTCTTGATATAAAACTTGGCAATTTTTCCAGCAGGAATGGGGGATACCTTAAAAATATATATTATCGTTATCAAAACTAAATAAAGCTTTGAATCGTATAAAGCAATTGCTCTGAGTCAGCCCTTAATTTGAAGGAAATTCAAAGTGTGGTGGTAATATTCAGAGCTATAAGTCCTTTCATGTCAGCCATGTTTTATGTCCTGAAACTGTTTTTGCTTTGATATTACAGGCAGACAAGCTCTTTCAGTATGTGCATACTCTTGTATGCACATATATAACTTTAACTTCTGCAGCTTCTTTCACTCTGTTCTCCCTTTACTCCCTTGACATTTTGGGAAGTTCCTATCTCATTCCCAGCTGCGTTATTTAAATTGCAAGTCCCCTTTCTCCATTCTTGCTTAAGTGCCCCAGGAGGTCTGGAAACTACTGATCTTGCTTCCTTCCCACTTAAGTAATCTCAGGGAAATCTATCCCACCACTATTTTTAATTCCATAGAATCAAGAAACACATTTTAAATCTGTTATGTATTAAATGACTTAACTTTTAGATGTTGATTAGGATTACTGTTATAGTTTCAAATTGAGAATTCAGCTTCTTCCTTTGCAAGATACAATACTTGGGAATGATTATGCTGTTACAGCTATATTTAATGAGCACTCTAAGTACTGTGGATAGAATCACTATTGCATAAAGGCAATCTTTCTTAATAATAAACTGGTATATCTTTGTGATAATGCTTTAATTGAAATGATAATTCATTATAGTCTGAGATAAGTACTGTGGCTGACTGCTACTTTCACTTCTATTTGAATATTCCTGATTATCACAAATAGAAGTAATTTACATGGAGTTTTATAGTCCATATTTTATTGATTATTTTGCCATGACATGTTCAGACTTTGAACTTTTTACCAGTTTTATTTCTTATGGGATTCCTTACCATTCAAAAACTTCTATTTTTCTAAAATCTAGTGTTTTTATACAAAGGTGAAGACTTATATTTTTGGATGCTGCTACTTTGTGCCCTATCATCTTTGTGTTGACTGGAGACATTTTAGGTTTTTCAATCTATTTTCAACTTATATTTTAACCAATTATACCTTAAGATTGACACTCTAAGTATAAGTGGTAAACATCTGGAAATTTTCGTAGAGGTGCTCAGATGTTATTAATGATCAGATATAAATTTTCTGTGTTTCCTTATGCATTTTAGCTGATCTTATTCAGAATTGTGCTTAGATTTGCATCTTTATCTTCACTATTTCGGCCATGTTTGGAGTCACTTTCTTCTTAAAGTAGTTTTCTACCCGTTTACCTCACTACAGTAATTTATACAGAGATACAGTATTAGATTAAGGTTGAACTTTTTTTCCTGAGCAGACTTGAGGTATCTCTTGTTAGTTTTATCCACTGATTGTCTGAACTTTGTTGCTGAAAAAAATAATCAAGAGAACATGTAAAATGTGAAGAGGAAATAACTCTATGGAGAGGCCCAAGAAAAAAGAAAGACATGAATAAAATTGAAGGGATTGCACAACTGATATGTGGTAAGCTTGTACTTTTTAAAAAGTACAAATAACAATATCATGAAAGTGAGTAATCCCTCTAACAGGCTGTCCAAAAGATTTTGACAATGTGTGGAGATAATGGAAGAGTAGGAAGGATCAAATAGAAAGAATAATCTGGAAGAAAATGGAATGGACTTTCTGTGACATGTAAAAATAGGTTTTAAATCTATATAATTGAGAATTATTAAAATACAGATATGACAGAAGTCCTAAACTGTGGAAAGTTGTGGTGAAAGGGAATATGAAGAGATTTGGCAGATTTCATTAAAAGGAATGAAAATTTATTGAAAACTTCATTGAGGTTTTACTGCTTAGTAATGGAGGGAGAGTCATACAGAAGGGTGATTCTCTTCATGGATATAGAAATCCAAGAAAATAAACTTCCAAATTACTAAACAGTATAGATAAGCAGACAAAAACAAGAAAGGAAACAAGAAGGGAGATGCACTATCTGCAGATGCTACATTAAAAATGTGAAGATGATAAAAGCCTTGGAAGAGTCTAAGGTACAGACTTCTAATGGACTTTAGTCTTAAAATTGATCTGAGGATTATCTCTGGCTTTTCTGTAGTTAAAGTACGTATGTTGTTACATCCCTCGGCAGCTTGTTCAGTTTCTAATGAAGTTTGGATCTGGGCTTCATTCTTTAAGAGAGTGGGTCAGTTAATGTGATTACAGTGCTCTGCACACTTGTTGATCTTCAGGAGACCTGGAGGTTTAATATACTGGTGGCACAGCTCATCTGCCAGATTACTGGGTGGATAGAGTCAGTTGAGTGAAGTCTCTTTGTGTATCAAGTCTATTTTCTGCTGGAAAGAGAGAGAGGGAGACAACTAATTTGACTTAGATCCTTATCAAAGAACCTTTTTAAAGTGTTCAGGGATTGGCATTTCAAAGGGACGATTTGTTGATGTAAATGGTGAAATGAAGCTGTGAGAATACTGGTGTATCAATCCGAGACACAGGAACACAGCCCAGTTGTATCTTCTATGTCAGAAAATAGAAAAATGAATGAAACTCTTTAGGACCTATGGTAAGTTGTGTTTTGCTTGAAAAGAATCAAAATATATTACTATGGGTGCTTTAAAATCACATTGTTCTTAGACATAAAATTTAAATAACTACTGAAGCGCTACAGAGAACTGACTCTAAAAAATGAATGTAACACATAACATTTCAAGCAGAGCTAGTTTATGGGAAAGTTAAGATGAAACATGCAGAAATCTTCTACTCCTAAGCCATAGAGTCATGCACCCATAATAAAGAAAAATTATGATGTGGCAGAAGAGGAGAGAAAGAAAGATAAAGATATTTCATTGTACTGAAGCAAATATACACAATAATATAATTAACATGATGGAAGGACATAAAATATACCTTATAAGTGAATGAAAGTGCAGAATGGTGGAAGATCTACACCAAGGAAAACTACAATTGTTTGCGAAACAGATGTATATTTATGGTAAATACACTGGTAGTCAGGTAATGCTTTGGTAGAATTACAGGTAGGTAATTAAAACAAGTAGAACAGGAAGTACCTTGCAAAGACAAACTAGAAAGCAGTGTGAATAACTGCTCACGTAAATCTCCAGGAGCAAAACTCGAGGCACCGTACTTTGAGCTAGTGCTGGGTTGCATTCTTAGTTCTGTGGTCTAGACAGCTGGAGGCCATTCTAGACTTCAGCCAATTAAACAAATTAAGAATGAGACATAGAATGCAAAGATTAAAGTTAATTATGAGAAGAAATGGATGAAGCAGATTGTATAGACAGAATTTTTCATTGCGTCTCATCTGTTGAGCCTCATAGTGTGGTTGTTACTTCCAGCAAGCTATTCTATGGTTATTTTGCTTAAATGGCACATCTAGTTTGATCTGCTCTCTGAAAGATAGCAGACTGCCCTTCTCAAATGTCTGGAAAGCAGCTACTACACTGAAGGTGTGAAGCTGATGTGTGAATATTAGTTAGAAGTGTGAAGAGTAGAATCCAACCTTGCACAACTACTTTGTGTGTTACTCTACGAAAGTACAGGTTTGTTCTGCTTCAGAACTCTCAGAAAATCTGCAAGGTATCTTTTCAGCAGTTTTGTTAATTACATAGTTGAGGAATTTATGGCAGAATCTGTGAGAGCAAATTAACTTCTACCTCTAAGCAGCCCAAGATATTGAGATGGAGGCTAATTTAAGAAAGAAGATTTACAAAATAATATCCTAAAGCAATTCCTCTAAATATTCTAAAATGGTATGTGTCAACTTTCTTGATCAGATGTGGTGGTGTTTTAAGATCTGATTCTATAATACACCACTTTGTATATAGATTTGTGTAAAAAGTATCTTCATTTTTCCCATGGTTATTTACCACATCAATAACTTTTGTTGTAAGTCTGAACAGACTATTTTAATTGACAGTTTAATAGAAAATATAATGTGGTATTGTTATTTAAATGAAATACAACAGTTGGGGATTAATGTTAGATGAAAGGGAGTTGAAATTACTAACTAATCCATCTAACTGGATGTAATTCAAACATTTTTAAAAGAAAAAGAAGTTAATTAGGGACAACCAACGTGAATTTGTGAGAAGGCCAGCCAGCTTAGGATGTTGAGATGGCAAACAAAGAAAACTGAATGGATGTTTATTTTGACTTCCAGAAAGAATGTTAGAAATTAATCACATCCAATACTGTTGGCTAAGGTCAGAAGTCTTGTTGCCAATATAATACAGTTTGTGAAATAGAAAACTCACCTTACAATGTTAAGCAAACCATAGCAATAGAATATAACCATTATTTTAATAGTCAGAAATTACTAGTGCTTACTGTAGGGAATGATTGTAGGTCATCTAACTTATAAACATGTAAAAGTTTCCGTTATTGCATCACTGTGGTTATGAATTCAGGAAATGAAAACGATATGATTTATAAAGTAAAGTTACTTGGCTGTGCTGTACTTCATGTATTTGTTTTAGCATTCAAACAGGCTTTTAGTGCTGTTCATTCAGTGGACAAATCAAATTTCAAGTGTTCCTTTCCTGCTAAACATTCCCCCAGGGAGTTTAAAGAAGTTCTTCTCTCTTAGGGGAGCTCTCCTGGCATCAAAATCCAACAGGAATAGAGAGCTACAGGCTTGTTGCTGTCATAATCCTATCAACATGAGCTTTAAGCTTTTAAGATGGTGTCGGCAGTCTGTCACTGTATTTTGGAGGACTGGTTGATGCACAAAAGTAAGTTGGTTGGCAGAAGCTCAGTCAAAAGAAAAGAAAGAAAATACTGGTTCTAGTTTAAGGGAAACTACCAGAAAATTTGGTGGAAGTATTCATGAGCTACAAATCCTGCTAGATTTCTAGATGTTGGCAATGATCAAGTAGATCAATGGCCAAAAAAAACATTTTTCCATCTGTATTTTTATAGAAGACTGAGTGTGGAGCACTGTAGTGCAGACTTCTGTCTGCTTGTGATTAGATGTTTGCAACATGAATTTTATTGAACTGCATTTTAACCCACCTTCATAACCCAAAGCCGGTAAGGAACACGGTAGACTGCTTATTTACGTGTATATATCTCCAACAACACTTTTCATTTAATTCAGCAAGTGTATTTTCTTGTCACTGTGTGGCTCTGGAAACTGGGATGTGGGAAAAAAAAAAATCAACAAATATCCTGAGACTCGTGATAAAATCGTAAGTTAATAATACTGGTGGTGTTCTTGGAGTAGTATTTAAAATATTGACTTTGGCCTATGGAACACCTGAAGGCTTGAGTCTTGTCTAGGCACTTTGTTTTAGCAGTGAGCAAAAGGGGAGCTCAAACAAAAGATCCCCATTTAAATGAGAGCAGCAACTGGCAATGTTCCATCAATATTGCAATGCAGTTTTCTCATTGCCTCTATTTTTATCTTTCTAAGTTTATTGCAGGAATTAGAAGAGCTTGTAGAGATTTTATGGACTTTGGATTTATTTTCCTACATACACTTGTACAACATTAATAATGCTGAATCTGCCTTCCTTCTGGATATGCAGGAAATTTATGCAAATTGAAAAATTTGGTTAACCCATTTGCTCCTATTAATATTTTTTCATGTCTTTATTTTGCAAATAAAATTTAAAATATTAGCTTCAGTCCAGGAACTTTTAAAAACAGCTTTTATTTAATGTGTTATTGTTATCTGTACAGCATGCACTGTGGTTGAATGGAACCTCATCTCAGGAAATTTGTTCTTATTACCAAATTGAACATTTAGTATGACATAGATACCTAACAAAAAGTGTTTGAACATTCAAATAAATGTCAGTTGGACTCAGATCAAAAATAACATGCATTACCTGATACAACTTTTGGAAAACATGAAAAAAATGGTAGTTTAAAAATGTAATTTTTTACTTATGACTTTGAAAGAAAATATAAAGAAATAATTACTTGTAACTGTAAATCCTCTTAGCTTATGAGGATAGTTGACATTGCTCTTCCCTCACACATTGAAAGAGATATATAACAGTGATCCGTAATATGTGTCCTTTGAGTTTTGTTACAACACATCTGGGTAATGTTCTGCAAGTCTTCTTAGACCTGAAAAGTCTCTTCACCTTTGTACTTGAGAGTCAGACTGCAGGTCCCCAAAAAACATGTGCTAGATGAAAGCATGTGTGCATGTTGCATTGCATAGCCTCAGTCACAATGTGACAACAAATTTGCTAATAATTAAAAGAATCATAGGTGTAGCAAGCAAGAAACATTTTGATTGCATGATATTAAGAGACTAGATATCCAGGACAGTGTAGAGACACTCCAGCTTCATTGGACACACCTTCTCCATAAAGGAGAAGAGCTATAGGGTGTGGTTAAGTTAGACTTAAAGGATACAGACTTGTTTGTGGTAGTGTTTAGTTTGCTGACTGCTTGTAGTCAAACAGATTTTTGCTTATTGCTTCTAGTCTTGGCAATAAATTAAATATTGAAATCAACAACTTGTTACTACTTATATCTTTCATGAACAGCTATCTAAGTGACAAGCAGACGTTGCTTCTGGGTGAGAGTGGGAGGACAGAAAATAGCTCACTGTTACAGTATGTAGAAAAGGAATCCAAAAGACATTTAAAGGTCTATGCTATCTAGCCACAGCTTTTTTTCTCTCTTTCTTATTTTTTTAATCAGAGAGCTTAGTTAGAAAATGAACAATACCACTTAAGAATATTATTTAACTTCATGTGCAATCATGGTAAGATGAAACATTGCACAGACAAAGTGATATGTGGTTTGTAATATTGGCATTTCTGTGTTCTTCCTGATGCTTCAGCTTTGCCTTAAGACAACAGGACTTTCCTGAGCAATGGTAACAATAAATCAAAGACTGAAACTGCAATTCCTCATTCAGCTACAGAAAGCATTGTCTTTATATGTCCAAATACTTCGTGATGGTTTTTGCCCCCATTTCTAGCAGATCCGGAGCCTGTTTTTCAGAGTCAAGAATATCTGATTTGAGATACAGCAAAATCACTTACTATTAATTAAAAAAAGAAGCTGTGTCTCACGTAAACAAATACATTAACCAGAGACTATTGTCATTTGTAAGTGAACACTTGGAAGATTTTGAATAAAAGGGATCTTATATGTGAAGGAGTTACATACAGAAATAATTTTGCATGCTGCAGGAAGTGCTTGGTGGGGGTGGGAGGAGAGACAGTGTGATATGAACTTGCTACAGGTCAGCTCATTCACAATCACAGTCCATGCCCACTTAGCCTTCAGCAAGCACAAAATAATCTAAATTAAGTTCTCAGAGGATGTAAACTGTCTTGAATTTATCTTGGGCCAGGGTAAACTGTCAGCATGATGCTTGGAAACATTATTCTTTGTTCCACAGTGGCTTTTTCCTATGTCAAAGCTTCTGCAATTTTTAAAACTAGACCAGATATCTTGCTTTAAAGTTTGGTTCTAGTTCAAACTAGCTGTGATCTGTACAGAAACCCTGTGGATTGTCTATAAGACCAGAAATTGTCATAACTGATGTAACTGTCAGTCTGTCAAATCAGAGATTGACATAACTGTTCTTTCTAGCTCAGTTACTTTTGCTGCAGAAAGAATTTTAAGGCCAAGTCTAGTTAACATTCTACACTGAAATTTTTAAGATTATTTTACTGTTGACTATGCAAGACTTAGTTTTACAGCACATATGTTTACACAAGAAAACCTCTTTCTCAGAGTACTAATGAGTAAATGTGACCCTTCTCAAACATAGAACGAGATACCAGAAAAAGCAACCAATTCGCTTGTAAGAAATAGATTTCTGCTTGATTACATGTCCTAGTATTTTTAACCCTGAAGCAATACAAAAATGTTAAATTCAAATTGAAGCAATAAATCTTTCCTTAGAAAGATGGACACTGTACTGTCTGCATCATACTGAAACCATTTTGCTTTGAAGCACAGAGGAACACTTAATTTTTATTTACTATTATGAAGGAAACTCTTTCATTACAGGAGAAAAAAGGCTGACAAATATGAAAATACGGCTGTGATTTGGGCAGAGTTCCAGAGATGGGAGAGAGTGATGCTTTTATCTTCAGAGGGTCTTTGACTGCTGCATTTATTCCATTAATAACTTCAGTATGGCTAATGTCATACTTTGTGCATTTTCCCCTGTGTCTGGCCTTTGTATAAACTGCAAATGAAGGTATTTTGATGTTTAACTCTGTTGGGAAAAATGGTACAGTAATATGCTGTGTGTCATTTCCCTGGATTGCATGGGACACCATGCTGAAGTTTCTTTTTCACGAAGGTGGTTTTTTGTACTTTTATTCTTCCCAGTTTGATTTTTAAATCCATTGTATTAAAGATCTAATTGAATAAAAATCATTGCAAGTTGTGTATACTTATGAATAGTTCATTCTGTAGTTTCAGAAGAAGGCTGCAGTGAAATTATTTGACCAGACAAACTTAAAACTGCTGGGCAGTTTGAAGAAAAGGTCAAACAGATCCTACCCATGTATAAAAGAAACTGAGTAATGAAAACACTTTGCTGTGACCTTCAGTAAAGCTTTTGTGCTTTGTGATCAAATTTATCATTTACACAGATGCACTCATTCTATTCTTTTTCAGTATTTATTATTAGATATAGGCTTACCTGTTGAATGCAGGGATGTAATACACAAGTGCATTATAAAACTTATTTAGCTGTTTCTTGTCTCAATTTCTGCCAAATGGATGAATGGAGGATGTCTGTGAATATACAGATATGCTTAACAAAATCATAATGACTTGTAAATTAATTTTTTAAAAAACAGGTGAAGAAAAAAAATCTGTCAGTGAAAATTATTTTGCATTATCTACTTTAGTTGAAGTGAATGGAGTCAATCTACACACACTAATTTATGTGTACTGAAGGATAATAAATCATAGGACCTAAAACTTCCATGTCATTGGCCATGCCAGGATTTTGGAGTGCTCTGCAGTTGTTAATGTGAAAATACAGCCTACCTAACTGCCTTCCAAAAACAAAGATGAATGGGATCTCTGTGTAACTCAATGAACAGTCTGATCTCATTACATTGATCCTTAGCCATATGCTTTGTGGTGATACTAAGTCTTTAGAAAAGGGATTGCTGAAACATGCCACTATCTCCTCCTAGTACATGAAAAGTGGTTCTGGTCAGCTGAAAACTATACGTTTAAGGGTTTTCTAATATTGTACCACTGTTCTTCTTAGGTTCTGATGAGAAGTTTGTAAGGCTTTGAGTTCTCAAATAATTTGAGGAATGTAAGTAATTTTACCTTCTAAAAGGTCAATCAAAGTATTACTACATGGTACAGACAAAGAAATACAGTTTCTAGTTGCCTGTGCTGAAAATAGGATAACCATGCAAAATTTACTTGTCCAAAACATTTGACAGTGATAAGCAATGGTTAGATCTACCAAACTAATAGCAAGTATTTTAAAATATGGAATATTCAGTAATTCCATACTCTAAAGAGTGCTCTTGAAAAACTAAGGTGGTAATTTCTAGAGGTTTGTAACAGAACTTTTTATTTCAAAGTATATTTTCTAATATAATAAGGTCTTACTTTGTGCAGGTATCTATGTATGGTGTGATTTGGAAAAGTCCTGCTTGGACTTGGATGCTTGTAAATCACAAAATCTGTGATTTGAAGCTGTGCTGAAAAAGCCACATGAAAATGCTGCTGGAACAATTTTGAGGGCATGGAGATATGTGAGGGAAGATGTATGACTTCTTAACATCACTTTAAGACTGTATAATAACAAGAGTTTTGCTCAAGTACTTATTTTATTGGGACTTTTTGGGTTCTTCTATGGCTGTATAAAATTAGTATGCCAAAAATTTGGTAATGTTGCAGATCCATTAACCCATCAATACTTGCCTTCATGCTGCTGGACATCTCTATCAGTCTGAGCTTTTCAGTCCCCTTAAGATTTTATGCCCATACACCAAATAAAGCTAGAAAAAACTAGAACCCAGGGGACGTGGTCAAGGAACATGGTGAGCAGTCCTGCGCTTCCTCTTGGCCCACACTGACTCTCTACTGAGGTCCTATGTAAAATCACATGACTTTACTTTTTTTTTTTTTTTTTTTTAATCCTTAATACTTATAATCTGTTTAATTCCAAAGCTTGTTGTTGGTGAAAACAAGAAAATATTTAGTCTAGATTTTGCATCATGCTTTTCAAAATTTCAGGTTACTTCTGTTATCCATCATGTGAAAATAATCTTCCCATAACTGACTCAGAGGCTGGCTGCTAAGAAACCTAATACTAGTCTGTAAATTTCAAAAAGTTGTGCTTTCCTCTTTTTTTATATACCCAAAGCAAGTAGAAAAACAACCAGGAAATCTGGGAGGTCTAAGCTTTGCTGACTGCCAAGGTTGTATTGTCTGCATGAGTTCCTCCACTTTAGTTTGCAGCTCATCTGTGGGTATATTGTGGTAGTTTTGAGTGATGTTAAAACTATTTATGGCCTTTCACACAATGTCAAATATCCTGCACTCAAAAGCCTCTAAATCATGACCAACAGGCAACTATCCAGAGTACCAGGTTAAAGCATATATTGCTATTGGTTTTTACTAAAGTAATGTAAATAATATAAACTAGAATGCTATGTGATAGAAAACTAAAAGCTGCCATGCGCATCATATAGCCTAATTACTAGTGGTTTATACCTGAGGAATATTCCCTCCTTCTCTGCTAAAGTAAATGAGCTGCACCCTATTGGCTCAAGCTTGCAATCCTCCCCTGAAATGCAGGGATTTTTACACTTTTGATGGTTCAGCCTCACTGAACCACTTTCAGTTCTATTTTGTTTTTAATGAAAACTGTGCTTCCCTTCTACCTTCTGAGTATAATGTTTTTGCTCAAAATTAATTGGAATTTTTGAATCTGATTTTATAACAGTTGTTTTTCATTTGCATTCAAATATTACATAGGGAATTTTGTTGTATTTTCTTGCTTAAGGAAACTGATGTATGATGCCATTGAGCAAGAGAAATTTTCCATACTGTGGGGTCTTTTGCTCTTGGAATGAGTGTTTTTATGTGCTGTCACATTCAAAAACTTCTGTAACTGTCTTAGATACTTCAGCATAATTTTGTGTATTCAGAAAGTATGGAGCATACTTTTTTGAAAATAGAAGCATCTCATCTTGGACTTAAATTATGGCAAGGATGCCTTCTGATATTGGAAATTATTTTTTTAAATTATTCTAAATAATTTATCATTTTAAACTATTATTAACACTTTTCCTAATATAGATTCAATATGGGTGTTTTGATTTGCAAGACAATGTAAAGACAGGTATACAGAATTCTTCTTAGTGAAGTATGAATATACAAACTGCATGAATAACAGGTTCGTGCAGTTCTCTCTGCATCGGCTTCACTATACAATTCATCACTGATGTTTGTTTCAGTTTATATATAAAAGATCTATGTATGATATACAGAATGGAAGTAGATTGTGTTTCAAATAAAAGCTTTGGTATGGAGCTGCAATACACAAACTGCTGCATTGAGTCGCACCAAAATATCATTTTCTCAGTGCCCGTTTCTGACCACGGTTGGCTTGCAGTATCATTATACCAGTGTAGGTACACAGTCATGCTTCACCCATCATCCTATCCTGGTTTCAAGTGACCTTTAGGTACTTCCTAATTGTGCAGTGTTGCATTCATACGTTTCCACCTGAAAGAATGCTGCTTTCATAGATTTCTCAAATTAATTGTTGACTGTTTATGCTTCTGACATCCACAGCATTCTGTGGTAGAGAGTTTCATAGTTTGATTTTATTTTATGTGTGGGAAATCCTTTTAAAGGACCCATTAAATGAGTAGGTAGATTGTTGCATTGATGGAAATTTAAACACCAAAAATAGTAGCTGGGGAGACAAAATTTGCAACATGCAGTCTTGTTTAACTACATGAGTCTGATCAGTCAGGTTGTATTTGGTTTTGGATGTCTAATTTCCTTGAGCTTTATCCATTTGTTACATGTTGCGTGTGGCTTGTGTAAAAGTAAACAGATATAGTGAAACCAATTGGAGTTGCTTCTCCATAAGTTGTGTTTTAAAGTACATATTCTCCTAATTAAGTGTTTTGCAATTCCAGTTACAAATAAGAATCAAAAAATAGTGCTGAGCATCAAACACTCACCTAATAACATTTTTTGGCAGATGAAAGTGAAGCAAATGCTCAAGTATGTGGGCTATCCTAAAAATGGCAGTTTATTAGGACCACTACAAACATTCAATGTGTCTGTGTGACAGTGTATGAAGTCATTTATTACTCTGTACATATGTGTAACTTGCTGTTATGCATAATATGACATTTGGGGATGAAAAAGAAAATTGTAGGAGGGAGAGAATTTTCCCTCTCAGCTCCATGGGAAGTTGTTTTTATGTAGATAGATGCACATTTGCATATGAAGGAGAAAAACATTCTCTTTCATAAAGTAAAGTGAAAGAATTTGGGTTTTCTAATATATAGATAAATGTAAAGAAAAAACATCTGAGAATGTGCCTACTACAGCTGCATTGTTATTGTTGTTTTTAAGGCAGAAGAATTGCTGCCTCTATATCATCTTCCATCCTGCAGCAATTTCATTAGATTGCAGAATCATACTTTGTCAGGCATAGATGATTATTGGTAAGTGATTTTAGTGGCCTGTGATGCCATATTGAACAGAATTTCTCTCTTTCATAGAAATTACTTCTCTCTCTTCTGTTTGTTCAATTACTTATTTTGAGAAACAGTTAGTTAATTTGCTTTTTTGGAACCTGTACTAAGGTTCTGCCCTGTGTGCGTGGCTTCCAGTAAGTATATGAGATAGGATCTTGTTGGTATGTGGGAGAAAGAGTTTATGCTTCAGGCACATTTCTCTCTGTAAGTTTCTATTTCTCTGCTAATCTTTTTCATCAACAGCAAATGACAGTGACCAGATTAACTGAAGTCTGTGTGGACCCATGTCTAAGTGACTTTCCTGTAATAATTTTTTGAAGTTGTAATTGATTTTACATTTTCAGTTGGTAGCATGTAAAATAGCATGGTCTTCTTTTTGAGCATGCTATGGTTTGTGTTCAATGTGAGCTGCATTTTTTTTGCACTTTGTAATAGATAACACATTAGTTTGATGCATAATTCTGTTTTATTTTTAGTTTTTGCCTAGTGGATGCATTTCAGCTTTGGCCATCTGTGGAAATGTTTTCTCTGCCCAAATGATTTACAATCGTCTTCCCAAAAAATGGTTCAAAATTAGGTACAACAAAGATCAGTGCTATTTCTTTCTATTTCCATGTTGGAAACTAGAATACTCATAGAGAATACTTTTGAAAGTGGCTTTCTAGCTACCGTGATTTGGTTTCATGTAGCTAAAGTGCTGTGGTTCCATACTGCTATAAACCACAGTCACCACATGGTTTTGGGTGCTTTGTTTGTTTCATTTGTTTGTTTTGTGCTTTGGTTGTTTCATTGGAGTAAGGTAGTGACCAGTTTTAATATTCTCATCAATAACATTTTGAAGCAGTTAGACTAACCTCCAGTTATGTTACATAATTTATATTAAGGTACTTCAACAAATGGTGTGATGTTCAAGGTCTGAAAACCTGAGCTTTGCAAGTTCTCAACACATCTGAAAACTATGTCAGCTTTCAAAGTCAGCATTCAAATCTGGTTTAGGAATGTAACTGTAAGCATCTCATTTGAGAAATCGAGCCTAAATTAATTTCTGATTATTTTTGGCATTCCATATTGGTGAAATATTAATGTCAATCATGTGATATTGTGCTCTTAACATTGTTGTTTATTAAACTTCCTTCTACAGATTCTTCTGCAGTGTCTTTGTGAAAGATATGCTTCACAGAGCTTAGTACCAAGTGTGGATAGCCAAAAATGGGCCATCAGGCAGTCTGAAGCACATGCAGATACTTCAGTGGTAAAGCAAAAGAGTAAGATTCAGCAGGGGGTCTTTTAGGAATCAGCCTTTAATAATATTTATTAGTGTTTAAGCCTTGATTCAACAAAGCTCTTAAAGAAGGACTTATTTTTAAGTCTTCAATATATATATATATCTTTATATCTTCAATTCTTTTTATAAAATAATTGTACATTTTAAATTTTTGAAGTTCAGCATGTGCTTAAAATCTGTACTGCATATGGAAATTTTACTTAGTGTTCTATTTAATCCTGATGCTGTTTAATTTGCTGGTGATTCTTTAAGAAATAGAATATTGAATAATAGAAATAGAATAATGAATAGAATCCAGTTGGGAAGATGTGCAAGGCCATGCACAAAGAAAAAAAAAATCTGACTGCCTTTATCTTTTTTTTTTTTTTTTTTTTTTCTAATGCCAAATAGGTCACTGAAACCTATTTCAGTGGCTAGTTTTTAGTGGCTCCTTATTGTGTTTTCTCTCAGTTCCCTTCTTTTAATACCCAGCTTGAAAGACCTTTTCTATGGTAAATGTTGACCATGAAAGACTTAGTAGGCACTTGGACTCTAGAAAGTGCTGTATTTGTTTGACAAAACAAACAACGAATGTCTGGATCTTGAAATTAATAAAAAAATGCTGATCTTTATTTCTGTAGATCAATTTTTTGCAGTAGTTAATTTCATTCACAGCTAGTATTCTTTTAATGAGCTTTCCATGTATGTTCATCTGTGTTATGCTGGGGTTTATTTTTCTGGGCAGGTAATTTAAATGAGCCTCCTGAACTCTTAGTTAAAAACAGTATGATCTTGCATATTAGATTTGGAGGAATTTCTATGGGGATATTCCCATTAGAAAAAAGCCCAGCCTCCTCAGTTTGGCACTTCTCTCTTTTTACTTAAGAGCTCCTTATTCTCAGTTGGGAGATTTTTGCACTCAGTCATACTGCTGTTGCATGAGCAGTCTGTAAGCAAGCATAACCTGGCAGAGCTTCACATGCGAATAGTTGCAATTGAACTTGTAGTTGCCCTCACAGGGAACAGAACTCAGGGTTTGTGGTGTTTATGAACAGTTCTTCCTTCATTATCACAGCATTGGTGCTAGTTACTGAGACAGTAGTCTTTTTCACAATATCTCTTTTGGAGCATCAGGGCTTTTAAAACGAGAATGAGCTCCTTTGAGCTTGAGAGGCCTGCCTGGAGATAGAGAAAGCCAGTATCTTGAAGTAATTGCTTGGGTAGCACAGTAGCTAGCTGTCTGTTTTCACTCTGCTGGCTGAGTTGTACTCTACCTTTCTGCATGCCTCAGTAGTCCTGGTGTGGACTAAGTATCACCCTGATTCTCCAGTAGGAGAAGCAGAAAGACGCACCAGCTTCAGCTCCTTCTGGCTTTAAACCCATTGCCTACAAGTTTCTTTCTTTGTGACCCATGGTATCTAGTTGGTTTCTAAGTACATTACACTTTTTTCATTAACACCAGATTATTTTTACCTTTGCAAGGAGAAGGCTGCTGTCAGTAAAGAGCCATGTAACTTGAAGTGTTTAAGAACCACAGATCTTTGGGTGGCTAAAAGAACATCATTGTCTGAAGGTACAACTTCCACTGTGCTTTTCTTCTCAGAAAGGAGCATTTCATAATGGGCTTTTCCCGCCTTTCCTGAAATTTGTGTACAGATAAACTAGGAAAGTCTTCATCTTTCCTACAAATCACCTTTGCTATAGCTATTAAGGAAACATCTTTCAACAGCAAAAGGCTCTGGCAAGAAGCCAGCAAAGTTGTGACTGGCTTTTTAAGTACTTTTCTGTTTGAAACTTCTGGAACACTTTCAGGAGGAAAAAAGCACTATTGAAAGTTATTTGCAATTTATAGTGGAGATGTGCAGACCACGGTGACTTCACAGACTGTTTAGATTTATTACTTGTCTTGATGCTACCAATCACCTTCCTTCTGTCCTTTTGCAGACATCACAATTGCTTGGGGAAATAATTTCCTCACGGTTTTTTCTTGCCTCCTTTGACTGATTCTTAAGCTATCATTATTACTATACTATATTGAAATCAGTCTTGCTGGGATGTTCCAAAATTTTATATTGACTCTTAAAATATTTTTCAAAGTAGGGAAACAAGGCAACTCACTGGTCCTGTACTTCATGTATCTCAAACTTGGTTTAATATAATACAAAAATTTTATGGAGCTAATGTTTATATTTTTAATTGGAAAAATATGTAGTATTTATGATACTAATTAGGTAGTCATGATGTTGCTTTATATCAGAGGGTTTCAATGCATTTTTCATTCTGCTATCAGTATTATTATCAGAGTAAGGCTGTGGTGAACGGTGAAGAATAACAGCAAGGAAAGACAATGCTGTTTATCTTGCTTAATATAGCTGTCTTTCTGTATGAAGATTTCATGTCTCAGTTGCTTTCATATAAAGTACCAATAGGAAAGTTCCTCTGTTGACTTCAGCTGGTATCTGAATCTTTTTCAAGCAAATGAAATAGTTTGAGACTATTTTAGGAGTTTGGACTTTTTGCAGTTTGGTTAATTTCTGTGTCTTCTTAGTTTGTATGTTTAGGGAGAGGATGAGGAAAAGGTAAGGGAAGCTCAGTACATAAACATCTATCTTACTATGTTTTAGTTGCCAAAATAAGTTCTACTACATAGTAATCAGGAAACAAAAAAGAAGCATACCTTATAATTAATACATTGAATTCTTCTGCTATGGAGTTTATTAATTTGTATTATTTAAAGTTCTTCTATCTCTGGCATTAACCCTTCCCCTTCTTTGTATCATTTTTATAGTCAACTTGTGAAGTCAACTAACATGAATGTGTACATGCTTTACTAACTTAGAATGGATTAATCAAATCACTAAAAGTAACAGTGTTTTTGCACAGTAAGGTGTTAGGACCCCAGGTATAGTTCTAAGAGGTCCTCAAGAAACACAGAGAAAATGTGATACCACTACAGCACTTGCTGTAGTTTGGTGAAGCATCATTTAGAAAAAAGCTTGTTAAGAAAAACAAGTTGTCCAGTGTTAAATTGAATTGCACATCTGTTTTCATTGAATGTCCCAAAGCTTCATTTCAGTCTGCTGCTAAAAGGCATTTATTTGTCATAGCTGTCTGCCAGAACCCATTTAAAATTTGAAAACAGGCTTGGTGTAGTGGCTGTAAGAGGGTGAATTAGTTCTGTGTAGAGCAGTAGCAGGTTGGCCCAGCGGACTTCTGACCCAGAAGGATCCTGAGTCACTGCAATCTGTTCTGTGGGAGATGGAAGGCAGTATGACCTGGCTGTTGGACATGTTTTCAGCAGTCGTGAGAAAACAGCCTGTGGGCTAAGTGATGCTATGGTGCTCCATGCTATTCCTGGCCTTGTGGGCTGTGGTGCTGCAGCAGATGGTTCTTGTCCAGTTGGGTGGATTTGAAAGATCAGAACAAGGTAAGCACAGGAAAGGCACTTGACTAGGGGGGAAGAATGAAGAGGGATAAACAAGCCATGTTTATTTTCTCTTTTTTTCTTTGAAGTTTTTCCTTTCTATCTTTAAATTCTGTATAAATATATATAAATATCTTAACAAGTAAACAGTAAGACCATTTCAGTGGGCGAGGAGGACAACAAAAACCTACTGTTAATGTTTCCATAATCAGCTAAAGTTCTGACTTTCTGTTTGTATTTACTTGGAGAATCTTCAGTTGTATTCATTAACTCTACATCCACAAACTTCTTAAACGTGTTGGTAGCTAAAATTAATTAATATTAGGTTTGTAGTTTAATGACACTACAAACTAAATGGGAAAGCCAAAAAAAGATCCTGAAACTTCTTAAACACCCTTGGTTTTCTAAATATAGTCCTTTTGGTATTTAAACACAGGACTTTGCAACCAAAAAGTCTAGCTTCTCAGGACTTGAGTGTTTTAGGAGTGTTTTTAGGAAACTTAAATGTTACTCTATATTCATTTTATATTGTTATCAAGAAAGTAATATTTTATTCCTGAGTCTTGCTATGAAATTCTTGACTAATGGGCCAGCTGTTCTTCAGAAAACTTTCTGCAGCCACTCACAGAAAGGTAGTTCTACCTTGAAGCATTCATCTTCTGGACTGTGCATCAAATAGATATTTTTACCTTATTTAAACAGAGTTTGGTGGGGTAGTTATGTTTTGAGTATTTTAGATTGGGATTTTAGTGTGGGAATTCTAGTCTCCTGGCAATGCTTGCTATGTAATTATTGATATTGATATTGATAGCCTGGAAACATTTGGGTTTGATTCCTTTAGAAAATCTCCACATTCTAGAGAATATCAGCTAGATAAATACAGATAAGAGCTGTGTGAAGTCTAGTCAGGCTTTAGGGGGTTAGGGTTTTGGGTTTTTTGTTGTTTTTAAGTTGCTTGGTTGATTTTTTAAGTTGATTAGGTTTATTAATATTATTATTATTACTATTATTACTATTATTACTGTACTATCTAGAGTAGGAATATTCCACTGTCTGCAGACTTTTTCAGCACTGTGCATCTGACACAAGACAGTTATACTGCTGTACACATTTAAATGGTCTATTACTAGTCTGCTGCCAGGCACTAATAAAAAATATAAACCCTCTGATACAATTTTATTATTTTTCTCATTTTCTTTCTAGACAGTTTATGGTTCCAAAAGACTGTTTAATTCCCAGTCATGATGCACTGTTAATGGGCTTTAGCATCTTGTCTCCTTGGCTTCATGCCAAGCAGAAGTCTCAGCTGTCTTTTGAACTATACATATGACATATATGTAGCACCGGAACTTCTAATATAGCTGTTAATGTGAGGAAATGGCAAAAAGTTGTTCAACATACTGAAATTCTTTATGCATAAATTTACACATAAAAATAAAAGATAGATTTGCTAACAAAATATTATTTGTATAAATTTAGTTTTACTCTATTTTAAACCCACTGAATGTGTGGATTCAAACTTACCTGAAAGGGAAAAATAGCACTTAATATGGATATAGCTTAATTATGCACAAAATTTGAGACATATAGATGAGAAAGCTTGCTGTGTTTATAATGTAAAATTCATTTTACTAGTAAATACTGGGAAAGTGTAAAAAATCCTAATTTTTTTCATAATTCTAAATTACTATAATTTTTTGCTTCCCAACATTTGATTTGGACAAGCTCAAGTTGGCCTATGGGAATCTGATGAGATTTAACAAGTGCTGGTGCTGCACCTGTGTCACGACAGTCTGAGGTATCAGCACAGGCTGGGCATGAGCAGAGCCAGCCCAGCCCTGCCCAGAAGGACTTGGGGGTGCTGTGGGTGAGAGGCTGGACATGCCCCAGCCATGGCACTCCCAGCCCAGAGAGCCAAACGTGTCCTGGGCTGCATCCAGAGCCCCGTGGGCAGCAGGGCAGGGAGGGGATTCTGCCCCTCTGCTGTGCCTTCATGAGACCTCACCTGCAGTGCTGCACCCAGCTCTGGGATCCTCAGCATAAGAAGGACATCAGCTTGCTAGGGACAGTCCAGAGGAGGCCACCAAGATGATCGGAGGGCTTGAACATATCTATTATGTGGAAAGTTAAAAGAATTGGGATTTTTCAGCCTGGAAATGAGAAATCTTTGAGGTCACCAAATTGTGTCCTTTCAGTCTGTGAAGACAGCCTAAAGAAAAATGGAGAGGGACTTTTACAAGGTCATATAGTGACAGAAGAAGGTATTAGGAAGAAATTACTAAGGATGTGACGATGGTGAAGCACTGAAACAGGTTGATTAGATAATGTTCAAGGCCATGTTGGATGGAGCTCTGAGCAACCAGGGCTAGTGAGTGGGCATCCCTCCCCATGGCAGGGTGGCTGTAACTGCATGATCTTTAAGGTGGTGCCTTCCAGCCTAGGGCATTCTATGCATCTAAAGAGATGATCTAAAGAGAATAGGTCCTCCTTTGTTCTCCAAGCAAACCAATCCTCTGTACCTTTTTCTGTTGTTCCCTCCCTGGCAGTCTAACTTTTGGCTGGTAATTGACTGAGCATTTGGATGTATTCACTCCTCTGTAAGGAATTTATAGAATAGCTAGATGATAAACACTAATAATGCCCCATGTTTTCCCAAAAGATGAGGAGTTCTAAGGAAAACCCAAAAACATGTCACTGCTCCTCACCAACTCACCTGTGTCATTCCCCTTCTGGGTTCATAAGATGTGCCAGATCCAGGTGCTGCCAGAGCCTATTTGTAAGTGAGTCTATTTTAGGAGACACTTTCTGTGTAGAAATGACTGGTTTCCTGAACTTCTCCAAGGCACAGACTCAGAAAAGAACAAGCCTGAGCTGGTGTCAGTTCCTAAAAAGAAGTGTTGTTTTTCTTCTGGCTTGCCGTATTACCTGGCTGAGCTTATTCCAGCATACTTGGGATGGGGGTGGCTGGGAAAAATTGGAAAAAATTGCTTGCAAGTCAGAAGTGAAGTATTTACCCATCTGAGTGCTCAAAACTGGTAATCAAATACTTGGTGAAGTAACTTGCCATTTCAAGATTATAATCTTTCCTTTCCGCTTTCCATCTGCAAAACTGAGAAAACAGTACTTATTTCTCACCAGGAATAGATGACATTTCCTTCATTAATGTCTTAGGCATGAGAAAGTATTCTTCACAAAAGTCTTCAAGAATTCAACAGTATTTTTGAGAAAGAGAGCTGGTATCCCTATTGTAATTTATGTTAATTCTAAAGCTTGTTTAAAGTAGGTGTGCCCTTGGAATGAAAGTGATATAGAAGTAGAGAAACTAAATTTGCTGACCTCATAGTGCTCAACAATTATATTTACATTTTAAAAATATTCCAAGATCTGAATTTTAATTTTTTGAAGACATGGTTCAAATATTTTACCTTCTCTCTATATATGTTATATATGATTGTCTATAGGATTTTAGGTGTTCCATTAGCTGAATATTAGATACCATAACTGGGTATGAGGATGGGAAATATTATCATATTGTTTTATTTACCATGCATTCAATGTATATCATGATGATGATTTGCATTTGGCAGGGGTGTTGTTGAACTAGAGGGGATAATAAAGTGGTTCAGAATTGGTACTTCAATTAATGAGTAAGCATGAATTATAAAACCTCTGCTCACATTTAAGCTTTTCCAGATTCAGGTGCATCTGAAAGACAGGGAGTAGTATGGTATCTCAGTACTATTAAAAATTTTTTAAACCCAGTATTATGACCCAAAATATGAACTTCATGGAATGAGAGATTTCAGCTGAAATGAATGGGAAACAGTGGAGAGAAATGAGAAGCTGTAATGAAGATGGAGTTCTTATACAGTAGTGGCTCATACTGACCTCTTGCAATTTCTAATAAACAAAATTAATCTGAAACTAATCATGATTTCCAGATCAACTTTCTGCTTTGAGTTTTGTATCTTTTTCTGTTTCTAATATCTTTCTTTTGCTGTCTATCTCTCTCACAATTTCTTCATCTATTCCTACCTTCCTGGTTTCTCTTTTGAATTGAATTATGGAAACAAGAAAATGAAAAAAAACCTCAACCAACAAAAAAACCCAACCAAGTAAAAAGAAAAAAAAAAAAAAAAAAAAAAAAAAAATCCCCCAAATAAACAACCCATCTGCACTTAAAAATCCCAAACAAAATGAAAACACAAAAAAAAAATTTGCACAACTGTGTAGTCCCCTTAGTTCTCTTTAATTTCTGTTGGGCATACTTGACTTGATTTTGATGTAAGCCCACAACTGGAGCTCTAGTCACCCTTCATATTTGTATAGGGCTTCAGTCCTGCAGCATTCACCCTTGTCCCTGCCTAACATGGACCATTCTGCTGCTATAGTTAAGTTTTTATAGGAAATTAAGCAGATTTTGCTCATGGCTGGTGTAGGCTGAGAAAACTAGTCTCCCTTATTCCAGATGGCCAGTCAAAGCTAAACTGGTGATCATTTAGCTGTGGAGCCTGGGAGTAAATTTTTTCCTATTTGACTGCTGTTGATTTGTCAAATTCTCATCCTTCAACCTAGCTGCAGCTGGATATTTGATTGTCACTGGGAGCCAAAGGTAGGCTGGCAGCTCTCCAAGTGAAAGCTCTACTCTGCCACATGTATTTTAGACAAGTTCAGTCAAAAGTTTGCTATGTCTTTTACTTTGAACTTAAATGAAGAAGGAAGTTAGAGGACTTTCTGGGAAAGCTTCTTCAAGAAGCTGGGTATAGCTCAGTTTCTTGAAGGGTTACAACAGCAGTATAGTGGTACTCTGTATGCAATTTTTAATTACCATAATCTGTTATAGCAACCTTTAGGTTAGTGCTTTTTTGTTTGTTTGAAAGCTAATGTCAAAAAATTAATTCCTCAATTACTAGAAAACAACAAAACAGACTTTCCAAGACAGAGAATATAAGGAAAATAATGAAAAATGTCACACAATTACACGTGTGGTACTTTTGCAGTCCAGACAGCTTTGAAAAGTGGAAAACTCCTAAAGGTGAAGAAGAGCAGTCACACTTAGGCTGTCAAACATCTCAGCTGTATGTGCCCATAGGAAGTTTTGAAAGCACAGGTGTGTTGCTGCATCCAGTTGCAGGTTGGCAGTAATTAGCAACTAGCTTAACTGATTACTTGTCATTAAAATTCACGCCTTTGTTGTCAATTCTAAGTAGGATCAATAAGTTGTTTCGGTTTGTCAGACCAAACTCTTCTCTTAGCAGTGATATTGATGAACTACAGCTTTGTAATTATGAGTGCTGTTGCCCAGACTCCTGCCCCTCTGCTAATTCACAGGTCAGTTCTAGGGAACAACCCACTGTCAGTTTTCCATTAGACTGTTTTTTTGTCTACAGTTCTATAGTTCCAAAAACTGTACTCCTACTTGTCTAATGGATTTGTTAAGGTGTCTCCTTTTCATGGACTTGTAATAGCAAATGGTCTCTAATACATTTTTAATTAGTTGATTAAAATTAAATTATTAATTAGAGATTATCTTCTGTGAAGCAGAAGATAGGAGTAATCAAACATTAATTACTGAAGATTTTGCTGATCAGCTGTCTGCTGAACATGCTATACTGCAGGTGTGTGATAGGAATGATGCGTTTTTGGACTTACTTGAAAACAGAGGCCAGACAAAATTAAGAGAATGAAAAGTGGTTATACTTGTTGAAGGGCCTTTGGCACATTTAGTGCAGACAGGCCACCCAGGGGCTACACCCAAAAATGGATGATGGGTCACAGGTTTTCACACTTTTTAAGTTTGGTCCATTTGCATATTTGGGGTTAATCTTGCAATAACAGCTTCAGATAATGAAGTCATTTACCCCAAGTTTGCTCCCCCAACTCACTTTTGTTTACATTTCTCAGGACCTGAGACAGTAAGGTGTTCTTAATTCCCAGGATTACAGAGGATTTGTTTTGTCTGACCAAAATTTGAAGACAGTAACTGACACTGTATATGGAGTATGAAGTTATACACTAAAGAATTAGAAGATTACAAATTTATGAAAAATATAAAAGCTAAAATGCTAAGGCATCAGGAAAAGTAAGACTTTTCCATAACTTCAACTCCTAAATAGGTAAAGTGTACCTTAATCTCTTTAGAGATAGAAAATGCTTTCTTCATATAATTTTTTTTAGTCATATTGTTTTAAGGAGCATATTAACCTTTAATTGCCTCGCATGTGTACTGCACATAATTGTTCAAGATTTATTTAATATGCATCTGGCATTATAGAACTATAAAACTGAGTAGTTTATAGAGGATGATATTCTCTTTCATGTTATAAGACTGGTGGCAAATATCCTTTTATGACAAAAAAAGACAATAGGTTTTACTTTTAGGGTTACCACTCTAAAGGGGATTGTTGATTCCCTTTGCTTTCACCTCAGCTTTCCTGGTTTTGATAGTTGGCTATCAGTGCAGCTCTACATCATTGGTTTTTAAAATTCATGTGGGGAAAAATGATGTGTTTTGCTTGTTTTGTACATCAGGAATCATAGAGCATATACATTGGCAAAGGATTCAAGAAGTTAAGAGTTTAAATTTAAAATATGAGGTTTGGGTTATTTTAGCAAAAAAATCACCTGCCATCCAGTATGACAGCCACATGAAAAGCATTCAAGTATGAGCAGTCTGACTATACCAGTGACAAATAACTTGAAGTGTTTTCTGAGCTAAGAACTGTTGTGCTGGATAGTCAGAGAGCTGAGCCATTCCCAGGTGGACTTAGAAGCATCCAACCCAAATATGAACAAGAGAGTTAGCTTCCAAAATAAATTATTAGGAGTAGACATTTGTAGTAGACAAAGCCAAATATGTTTTCCCTCTTCTGCTTTTATATCAACAGATGATGGAAGTTATTTAGTTTATACTGAAAATGTTGGAATGTGATAGTCAAGCAGAGTTGTCACACCTGTGTTATGCTTTCCTGGTTGTCTAGACATTCCAGCCTCCGTTCATTCCTGTGGATCTGAATCCATCACCTGTGCTTAATACTTATGTCTGTTGAAAAAACTAAATACTCCTCCAAATGGTGTGTCAAGAACATGCTCTTCTGACTTCAAACAGGCCTTTAATTCTCTTGGGTTATGTGAAGTATATTGGTGTCAAGATAGAAAGATTACTTTAAAGAATCCAGGTGTTCATTCTCTGAGATTTTTTTTATAGACTTACCCATATATCTCCTGCTGTTTTCAGCTACATCAGCACGAGGAAGCATGCATTTTTGACTATGGTGCTGCAAGTTTTTCAAACATGTCTATGAAAGAGTGGTAGTACATTTGTGTGTTGTCCTTTGTTGCAATATGTCTTGCATTACCTAACTCAATCTCCTACTCTTGAAAATGAATCTTATTCCCTCTTCAAAAAGTTAAGTTTATTATTTGAGTTTGAGACACTGATACCACAGTTCACTCCTCTTTTCCTTACCTCAGTCATCTGTCATCTTTCCAAGGCTTCAAAACTCTCAAGAGAGTACAATGAATGTCAAATGTGAGAAGAGTGCTGTCTCAGTAAGTTTGGCCTGATCAAGAAAACTTTCTTCTTTTCTTCTCCTTCCTTTTCACCCGAAATGACTTCTTCAGGAAACATCCAATCTTTCTGTAACTTAGTGGATCAAAGTGCTGCATTGTTGGATCTTAATCACATATGAATGGCTCCAGAAAAGATCAGAGCTCTCTTTGTTCATTATAGGCTTCTAAACTAAAACCATTGCCAGCAGCGATAAAGGAAATATGTAAACCTCTGTTTGGTCATTCAGTGAACCATGTCACTCTAGGTTTGACCCCCACTTCTTTGCACTAGCTTCCTTCTCCAGGAAGATGGCCTAGATCATGGCTGTAAAATATATTAATGCTAGCAATTGTAAGCAAAGGGATTGTTTTTGTCTTTCTTTTTGATGTCTCTGCTAATTTTATTTCTTGCTGTTTCCTCCTTCTTAATGTTCTCGGTTTTAAGCACAAACTAGGTTCAAAATGTTCCAGATTTGTCTGTATCAGACCAAGAATAATCTACATTACTGTGGTGTCACAGTGTCTTGCAAAATGTAAGTGCTAAGTATGCAAGAATATCAAAGTATACGACTATAAACATTTGAGTTTTTCCTGGTAAAATGGGTTTCTGTGTGCCAGGTGTTATGCATATTGGTACTGGTTATAGGTAGATGGACTATTCTATTAATAAAATTTTTTACCAAGTGATTTTACTCCTTTATAGTCCATCAAGATATTAGAGGAGCTTAATGAGACATAACAATATTGGATAGGACATTAACAAGACATTGTATTTCTCCTTTTGCTTCAGCTGTGCATTTTTGTGCAGCCATTTTAATGATAATGATGATTATGTTTTTATATAATACAATCTGAGATGTTCTTGCTTGTAGACTAAGGTGTAGTTGGTAGCTAAAGTGCAATCCAGTATCTTTCTTACATTGCTGTATCAAGTATGAATTAACTACATAACTGATAATAAACTTAATATCTTGGAATGTTTGTAGTGAAAGGAAAACAGAATGAGAAGTTGCACATTATTCAGGGCATTTGTGCACAAACATGAGTGTTGTTGTTTATTGGGTTATGTGTCTGTTACTGACATGCTTTAAAATGTCATCCAAGGAAGAAGACAAACCAAACAACTTAGCTGATCAATCATGTACTATGAATACTGAAAAGCAAATAATTGAACTGTTCGTGTTTGCCCTTTAGGTTAGAAAATTCATTGTGCAAAGTAAATGACAGTGTGTTCACAGAAATAAGAATTTGTGTGTGTCTGGGCTATATTACTAGAGGAGTATAACTTCAAATATAGTTTCATTGGCTTTTTGTCTTCATATACTGTATCCATAAAAACAGACAAGGCTAAAAACAGAAGAACTTTGTGTTTTGTCTAACAGTTCTAGTAAAATTCAGAAAAGTCAGATATATCAACCTTTAATTAAAAATGGAGTTTTCAAATCCTACTAGAAGCATTATGGTCTTCGTATGTTTTGTATAAAATGAGCAGAATTGCCTCTCCCCTCCCACAAGAACAGCTGAAGATCTAATCAGACCACTGGCCAGAGAATTTTTCTGTAAGATCCAGTTGTATGTGTTTGTCCACACTTGTCTTTAAACCCAGGTGATTTAATTTACACCTTCTTTTTATTGATTGATCCTGTTAATATATTTAAACTCTTGTCAAGGAAACAAAGGAAGCATTTTTTATTTTCTGTGACAGATGTCACTGTTCAATCTTGATTTTTCTAAGCATTGTTCACTTTTCAGTATACTCTTCTTCAAATGTTGTCAACTCCTTTTGCAGATTTGTGCTTTCTAGCTGGCAAACATCAAGCTGATACACTACCAGCTGGACTGGAATTTTTTTAATATGAAGTAATTTCTGCTGTCATGGATTAGACATCTTGAGAAGCAGGATATTTTATTGCTTCTAAGTCATCTGAAGACATTTTATATGGCTGATCTCTACTTACCCTCTCCAATTCCTGCTGCCCTGCCTGTGGCCTGACTGACATGATGATGACACTGTCCTTTCTATTAATCTGTCTACAACTGGTCTTATAAAACAGTGTGATTGGTGGCACTTTTCACTGCATGTTGAGTAAATTGCTGTACAATGTGCAAATACTTATTTATTGGAAGGCTTGGGAATTTGATCCATCTCCAAAACTCCTTTTGCAGTAGGCAGCATAGCATATTTTCCCACTTTTCTGGAGCAACATATAAAACACTTTGTAATGTTAATTTTAAAAAAATTATTGTTAGTGCTTCATCTTGTAAGGAGATTATTTCTTTAGTGAGAGTACAGCTGGAAACATGAAATTATTAATATTTCAAATTCTAACTCTTTACCAAGTAGACCTTTTTTGTTGTAAGTCACTAAAGCATCTGAATTATTAGCAGCATACCATTAGTACACTGATTCACTATAAAACAGTTGAACCATTTTCCAGTTATGGAAGCAAACATAAAACATTAGTTTGGAATGTCTAGTCTTTTCAGTAAAACTGGAATGATTTATCTGTCTGTTTATATAGAACTGTACTAAACATTCAAATTTAAAATGCTATTGAAGAACTTTTTTAGTGGTGAGGGGTTTTTTTATATATGTATTTAAATCCATGACCTCTTTGCAATTGTTTCTTTTTCTTAGAAATCTGGACCACTGTGAGGCTGGAAACTGTATCTCTGAGCTGGAAATTGAAGAATATTCAGTAACCTGTTGCTATTTATCCCCTTCTCGTGCCACCCTCTGAATAATAGGCATTATGGGATAGTAATACTAAATCTAACTAGAAGTGCCAAGAAAAAAGCTATGATGCAGTGCTATTTTCAAGCTATAGAAAAAAAGTCACAACTCAGATTTATTTTTTATATTTATGGTTGAAAGATGTTCTATTTGTTGTTTTATTGCCTTTGTAATACTTTGGAGTTGCACAGGCAGTGGTGATATAACAATAGATAATATACTACACATCTTGGCATAGAAGTAGCAGAATAGTTTAATCGTATTAAACCTTTCAATTACTGCCTCACAAATGGCTATTTGTTTTTGATGGGTTTCTCATTCAAGTAACCCTCGACCTCATAAAATACTGAATTTGTACTGCAACCTATGCTTTATAATGCCAGATTTTTTCCCATTTTCAGTTTACACAGTTAACTTGTTTCAAGTTTAAAAATAATGCTTTAAAAGAATCAATTTCATGGTGAATGCATCTAGTCAAACAACTCATTTAAACAACATCTTACTCGTGTGTAGCAGACCGTTTTACAAGTAACTGAGAGTTTTACAAGCCTGTGTTTCAGACAGGATAATTGGTTGTTTCTCATATGTGAGCTTGAAACTTCAACTTCTTAGCTTCAATATACAGAACCTTTCCTGGCATGGTACGGAGTATTTAGTTAAGGTCTTTTTAGCTGTAGACATATATAATAGTTCAAGAACTAATATCAAATGGTAAAATGGTACAAATTTTGAATATGTTCTATAAAACCTAGTGGTCATAATCTTTTAGCTTGTTGCTAATGGTCAGCAAACTTAGCCTATGATGATTTCTAACGTAAAGTAAACCCAATTAGCAATTGCAAATGTGCAGATTTCTGACTTATGTTCAGCACTGGAACCTCAGAATTTAAAGAGGTGATTTTACCTCTATTAGACCCCAATTTTTAATAGATAGGTTGCTCTCTAAGGTGAGTGGAAAATGCTAAGAAAAATCTGTTGCATTAAGATCTTTTAGTAATCTTCTCATCCTCATAAAAAGTTAGTGTCACTATTTGCTATATTTGATTTCATTTTCAATGCAGTGCTTACCCCAGGTGTAATACTAGGGCCTGTTAGTAAAATTGCAAGTCACATTCAAAGGTAGAGGGAAGGAACTATCTGTGAGCTTGCAAAAGCCAGGTTTCCCTTTTTGCTAGAATCACTTGACAAGTATCTGCTTTTGTTTTTCATTGGTACAGTCATGATAATTGAGGCATTACTAGGACATAGCACCTGCCTCCAGGTGCTTTTCCTCAGAAATAATCTGGCTTTTCAATTACTTTAAAGGTATTCCACAGTTAGTGTGTACAAAGGAAAGCCTTAATTCACTTAAAGTAACAATGGCTTTATTAGAAAACCTGTTTTATGCTCCTTCAATATTATTTTCAGTTGCTCTCCTTTAAGGAGACTGTAAATTTTACAAATGCTGTCAGTCAGAGTTTGTCCATTCTTTGGAGAGATAAGAGGAACATTTTATAAGTGCATGTGGTGAAAGAACAAGGAATGGCTTTCAAGTGAAAGAGAACAAGTTTAGATTAGGTTCTGAGAAGAAATACTTTACTGTGGGGGAGGTAAACGTTGGGAACAGGTTCTCCAGAGAAGCTGTGGAGAACCCCATCCACAGAATTATTCAGGGTAGGATGGGGCTTTGAGCAACCTGGTCTAGTGGAAGGTGTCTCAGCCATTGGCAGTGGGGCTGGAATAGGATGATCTTTAAGGTTCCTTCCAACCCAAGCCATTTTATAGTACTTTGGGGCTGGTTTAGATTTTTTTATGTAGAGGTTGATACCCTTCCTGAGATATCTCTGTATCTCTCTTCTTTCTGATATGTGCAACTCTTGATCAACTGCCTATTATTTAATCTCTTTCCTTGAAGTGTGGATCAATATAAAGTAGGGAAGTGATATATCGGTGCAATAAGAGAAAAATATTCATTACTCATTCTCTTATCTCTTCCCATGCAATATTTTTACTAAAAGACTTTGCAGAAAGGTAGAATTCTGTGCTGCAGCTTATTGTAACAGATGGAAAATAATTTTGGCACTTAAAAAACAGAGATTCTAGCCTTTTACCTTTAAGTTCTAGAGTCAGAAGAACAATGCACTTCTTCAGCATCTCATTGCATTCACCCATCTGCTCCAAATCTGGTCATCCATGTCTTTTCCAGCACCACTGCTGCAAATCTCTGCATTAGTTGTTAATATTACTTCTCATTTACTTGACTTAAAACATCCTCTCTTGCTGTAAAGTGCTCACTTTTTTTCTGTATCTGTTTGCTCATCCATTTCTTATAATTTTTGGGTGAGTGACAGATCTGTTTGGCACATGGATGTTCTCCTGTGTACACGGCTGTGTCTGAATTGAGCTGTGTCATTTTCCTCTTGGTATCCTTGTGCATTATGAATAAATCTTAAGGCAGGGAGAAGGCCTTACTCCAGCAAGCCCTAGTGAGAGAGCCTGGAGGGATTCTTCTGTCATTCTAGGTGGAGAGTTAAAAAGTATGAAGAGATAGATGAGTTTGGAGCTGCCTGAAATAGTAGTTTTAAGTGGTGGCTTGCTGTGAGTTTGGAGGCATTAATCTTCTCAGAGGCATTGACCTAGAAAACACAAAGTACAGACTTGCATCCTCTAACCATAGGGCAGAAAGAAATCCTCAGGAAGAGGTCCCACAGAAGTTCCTGGTGCTGGAGAAGCTGGGAGAGTTGCAGAGCCTGTGTCATTCTGACAGCCAGAAACGGAGCCTGGCAGTGGCATGACCTCTAGGAACAATTAGCAATTATTTTATGTTAACTTTTTCAAATGGATTTATTACGTGGTTTCTGCTTTTGAACAAGAAATGGTTACTTGGAGTTAGTTTAGGGCTTCCATTGCCTCTATGCAGACTTTTTATAACAAATAATTCCTCCATTGGCAAAGGACCTGAAGGGGGGTTGGAACCATCCGATAATAACATTCTGTGCTCTGTACATGGTAAGGAGCAAAGTGGAATAGGCACAGCTAGGCACTACTACTCTGTCTGCCTGTGGGAGCACATACCTCACAGAACCACAGCTGGTGCTGAGTGGCTTTTCTTTTGTGCTCAGACTGTTAACTTGGAACAGTGTTAGCAGTTTGAATGTGGGGAGCCAACCACAAAGCCATTAGAAATCCTGTTCTTTGCTGCTGATACAAGGATTCATGTCCATACAGCATTTTGGTGCTTTGCAGACGTGGGCACAGTATACAGATGTTATTTGTTGAAGTGCTAGATTTATGTGCATGTTTAGGCAAATGCAGATGAATCATCACATATGCACTCTCCAGAAAATACTGTTTAACTGTTATCTGAACAGAAGATGTGCTATTTCCAGAAAGGAGTCATAGTTAGGATTGATCTTTGGACTTCTCTTACTCCAAATATTATTTTGACATTCAACATTGCAGGTAAACTTTTTTGGGTTGGGGAGGGTGAAATCTCAGCACTTGTGTACTTGTGTTTCAGATTTTGTTCCTAGTTCAAACCATAATCTGTAGAAAAAACTAGCATATTTTGCTGCTGAAATCAGCATACTCTGTCAGTAGTCTTATATTCTGAAGTAAACCATGAGTACCTGCAGTCTATTGAAAAAGAAAGGGTGCTACAAAAACTCTGTAAGTCTCTGAAAGATGTTTTTTCCTAAAGGTCTTGAGTGCTGAGTCTCTACTAGTTATTTGTATTCCCTAAGGTTTTTAACTAAAGTTATAACAAAAACAGACCTGAGTGAGGGACATAGAGAGGACATGGCTGCTGATATAGTAAAATCTTTCAGTAGATTTCCTGTAAAATTATCTTTGAGTGTGTTCCATTCTATATTTTTTGCTAACAGATTAGGTCAACAAATTTAAATGAGTTATCCTAAGTTTAAATTGGTCTTATATTCAATCAGTCATTTTTGGTACAGCTTAATATACTGGGAAGTGCTAAGAATACACTAAAATAGAAAATTGTCCTCATATACAGTAATTGGCATTTTTTGGTGCTCTTTATGGAGCAAAAAAGATATGTGAATTTTAGATGTCCTCCAAATAGCCTTCTTTAACCAGGGCTAATTTTCAGCATTACTCTTTGGGATTTTATACTTTACCTATAAGTGCATAACTGTCAGGCAGTATCTGTGGCAACCCAAAGTACTTAATAAAACACAGTGGGTAAGAAAGAAAGCAAAAGGAGCAGTAACTTAAAGTGATATTTGATTTTCACTCCCGAGTAATTCTATGGATTAAAATAAAGAATTAAAGCAGCATTAAAGAAAAATACTTTACTATGCTTTCTTTTCATGCATTTTTGTACAGTATCCTCTTCTCTGTTGTTGTTGCCCTTATCATTTGAGATACTGTTTCACTCACTCTAGGGTTGGATAATTGTGAGCCCTTGTCTTGTTTTTCCAGTTATACAGTCATAAGAATCTTCATGTGGAAGTCTAGTTTTCTCTATGTAGGTATGCTGCTGCTCTTCTTGTGTTATTTCTATTTCTTCCAGTTCTAAGAAAAGCACATGCTTATATGAAAGGAATATTCTGGGTGAATAAGGCATGGAAGACAAAGTATAGGTGTATGTTTTTGGCAGCTACACATGATTTACTATTTCTTTTGTACAAAATAACAGAATCTAACAAAAAAAAATCGAATGCATTGTAGTTCACTGTTATGTGGCAACACAAAGAGTGTGCGCAATGAGTTTATGGATCCTAGTAGCTTCCCAAAGCCTATGCTTGCTTCCATCCATATACAAATCTCTGGGTACTTCTGCAGCCTCTGCAATTTTCTGTCCTCATTCTCATCCATCTTATTTGTCCAGACCCATTGTAACATGACTCTGTCTATCTGTAAAAAAAACCCCCGACTTTTCTGTTTTAAAAACCTTCCAGGTCTTTAGCTCACGCTCCCTTTTCTTGTCTCTTTCATGCTTGCATTTGCCAATACTCTGTGCTCTCTGGGACTGTGTGGCTCTGCAGATTTGTCAGGCATCCTGACAATTAATTCTGAATAGTTAGTTATCTTCTTTAAAATACATTTCTTTTCGCTATCACTTGCAATCTGAAAAGTGTTGTGACTTGTGGCCACTGGAGATAACAAGGATGGAAACATGCACAAGGCGCTGTGTACATTACTTTAGGTGACTGTATTACTCTTTGTAAAGACTTAGAAGCCAGTTGGATATGTTTCAGGTAGTTTTTGATGAAAAGCGAAATCTGAAAAAAAAAAAAAAAAAAATTGGAAAGCTGTACAAACTACAATTTATAAAGCATTCACCACTACTTGTGAGATATACTAAAAGGCCTCTGATGATTTTCTAATCTTTCCTAGAAAAACTGCTTACCCTGCTATCACACAGAAATGCTGAAGAAGACAGATTTTTTTTTTTTTGATTTTACTTCAGTAGATTATATTTTAAAGTTTTGTTTTTAAAAAGCAGCTCAATTGCATAAATCTGATTATCATAATATGTACTTAATGGACTCATTGCAAAATTTAACATTGTGCGTGCAGACTGTGGGCTCCTTGGCACATAATAGTTGGTGAGCAGTGAAATATATATCCTCAAAGAGCTGGAATAGAAAAGCATTTCTGTGGCTGATAGTGTTGTTGGACCTCAGCTGGCATTTCTGGGAGTAGCCCTGTGCATAGGTTGCTCCAGACCTCAGCACATCACCATTCCTTCTCATCAGCTGAGGCATTTTCATTCCCCTCCCTGTTGTGTAAGAGATATTGCATATGGAATCAATAAACATGAGGTACAGGTGCTTTAGGAGGAGTGCTTATGATGCATAGGTGCATTACAAGGATCCCTCTAGACAAGGATGAGATCACTGTTAAGAAGAAGCATACGAGCAGGCATACGTGAAGTATCTTTTCAGGAGAAGTGAAGTGTCTCTGTAGGATGAATAAATATTATAAAATTTTGGCTGAGAGTTGTGCACGTTACAGCTGCTCTGCTCAGACAGGAGGTCCTTTTTAGCCAAGTGGACTGTCAGATAAGGAGCTTTCTAGCAGATTTTTCAGGAAAAGCATGGACATGTTAACTCCTGCATGATAGTGGATTGAACTAGTTGATTTAAGATTAAGTGGCTATCAGCCCACTCCACACTATCCTATAAATCACTGTACTCAGAAAAGAAGCAGCAGAAAAGTACATGTAGCAGCTCAGAAGGCTGTGCAGTTTGCAGTGGAGTGCACCTACATGAGCTAGAGTGGATTTCAATTTACTTTTAAGCACCAGTGGTGACTTAAGTAATGAGTTCTACTCTATGGTTAGTAGGTCAACATTTGCGGTGTCTATTTAATATGCCAGAAATTCCTTTCTTTTGTTTTCTTTTCTCTTTTTTTAGACATGACTTCTTTTACCTCTAATACCATCCTTTTCTGTACTGCAATTGGTGAAAGCTTTTTTTGTTTATTTTAAAGTCTTCTGAAGCAGTATAAATATACTCTGGGCCTCTAATTATGGTATTTTTTCTGTGCCACCTGTAAGCATTTTACTTTTTTAGCTGCACAGTTCATTTTCTTTAAGTTCCAAATTTTATGTAGTTTCCCTTTTTAAAACTTAATGTTATGTAAAGAAAAGTACACTTGGCTTTTTCTCCTTTTCAAATATATTGAATTTGCACATGAGTTGTTATAGACAGCTTGTCTGTTGTTCATAGAGTCAGCAACAAAATTCCCTCTCTCTTCTGCATCTTCTAAATGGTTTCTCCCAAAAGAAGATTTTTATAATGTCTGAAAAGATATTATCAGCATCACAGCTCAGTGAAACTTTCACAGTGTTAATATGGGCTACTCCAATCTCTCATTATTTTTTGTCCATGCAGATTTGGAGGGATGAATGTCTTATGGTTAATACATGGATTCAGCAAATTAGATTATTTTAGTTTAATTCATACCTTCACCAGTCACCCTTTTGCAGTAATACTTGGTAAATCCTGTGAAAGTCTTTCAAAAATTTAGTCTAGTGGGGACACAGACAAGACCAGGCAGCCTGTGATTGAATATAATATATATGTTTTGTTACAATTCTTTGTCCAAGTGAAATTATTCAATAAAACATCAATGAATGAAAGAATATTTTATTCATTATGTTCTCAATTTACCAGCCTGGTAACATAAGTGACTATCTGAATTTTGTATTTGTTTACAGCATATTAGTCACAGTGGGCTGGAAGCTTTTCTGTATTGATGAGATTTGGTAGTATAATTTTTAATTTGAATGAAAAATAATGCTTTCAATCAGCTTTTTTTAATGTTGAATAATAGAGATTACTTTTCTCATATATTAAAACATCTAAGTTTTCCTATAGATCTTATGTTCACATGGGTGGTGAACTGACTAGATGATGAGGTTCAGTAACAGAACACAGAAAAGCTTTCAGCAAGGCCTGGTTACTGAACTTACGTATATCAATATTGTAACATCAGTTCCACACTGCTATGATAATTTACACCAGCTGAGGTTCTGGGCACTGATCCTTTTTTTGTGTTTTGACTTTTCTAGCACGTAGGTTAAGCAACATTTGATAACCATATGTTTAGTGTATTGTGCCAGTAGAATAGGACTTAGAAGGTGGAGTGTGGGAAGAATGGGAACTGCAAATGTGTATTGTTAGATTTTATTGACTTCAGAATGTGGCATAAATACAATGTCAGGTTCTCTATAAAACAAGGCCCCCATGTGGAGTCAAGACATACAGTGAGATCCTGTAAAAATTAGTGAAGTAGTTTAAAATGAGATTTAATTGGTTGTATTTGCTTCTAAAATGATATCTTAAAAATTTAGTAATCTCAAAGTAAACTCTTGAAAATGCAAAGCCAGTATATATATGCTCATCTCATGCATCAGACTTCTGAAACATGTTTGAGTCTTTATATTTCACTTCAGCATCCATGAACAGTCAGCTTTTCACTGTTTGTTCAGAGGGGAAGACAGAAAAGCTTCTCTTAGGAGCCCACCCCTTTGTGCTAGTGTGATTGAAGGGAGCTGTGAAATAGTAACTGCTGATTATGCAAGAGCTATCTAGGTGTGTGAGTATTCAGTGAATTTCAGCTTTCTTTGGAGACTTTGGTGGTCAGTATACATCCTCTTAGGAAATCTGCGGGGAATGAGTGTGGATGATGGTCAATAGGGCAGAAAGGAACTACAAAAAGAAACACGGATGGAGAGCTGAGTGCATTCCAGTGGAAAACTCAACTGTATAAAAAGAATTGGACATCTGATTGTGTCAATCTTTGCATGTTTCATCTGTTACATGTAGAAATGTTTTTTTTTTAAGTCTAAAAAAAGTACTTGCTTTTAGAACAGAATAACTTTTTCTCAGTTAAAGGAAGGAGAAATTATAGTAAATTGGAAAATATTCATGTCTGCAAACTTCTTTCTAGAAGTTTCAAAGTCCAGAGAGCTTGCAAAACCTTGAGGTTTAGCAAACTCCATTGTGGTGTGAAGTTTAAATGAGGAAATACAGTAACACACCACAAAGTGTCCCTTGGGTTGTGAAAAATCACTTCTGTGCTACTTCTGATTTAGTTAGTTACTATTTGTAAGCCAATTACTTTATTTTTCTAGATTTGTATTAGGAATGAGTCATATAGCAAATCTCTTTTTTTTTCCCTGAAGAAAGTATGGATGAAATAGCTTTTACTTGTTGTAAGAGCAGTTGTGCTTTCATACCAGTATCAAACCCTCACATTTTAAAAACAACTGCCTAACACATTCAGTTCAGCATTCATCTAGGACCTATTACTGAAGATACTCTGAACTGTTCCTTAGTATGGAAAATAATTACAGCACATCACTAATTTAGTCATGTTTTTGATAACAAAGATAGAAATAGAAAAAAATACATTTTGATCAATTTTGGGTATCCAATAATTTATCTGCAAAATTTGTTTCACTAAATCCGTTGATTCTGTGGGCATTTGCAGTCACTCAAATATAGCTTAAAGGCATTGTGTTTTTCTCTGCTAGAGGCTACCTTGGTAACTTGTGTTGTATTTGCTCACAGATGCACAAGACTCAGTGCTAGTCTGCTTACTGCCATCATTTCCTTGAGCATATGTTTCTACTTTTAAACCCAAATGCTGTCCTTACAATGTAATGACCTTCCTTCATATGACAGAGCCCTAATTCAAGAGGCTGTGTTAAGAAGAGTGAAGTCTGACTTCAGTGAGCTCCAGGGTCTGATGGCAATAGTCTTCCAGTAGAGGGGGTGTGGTGGACATCTTCTGGGTTGTGGGTCTCAAACATCTTGGATTATTCAGCCATATTTGTCAGCTTAACATCAGCAGGCAGCTCTATCCACTAGCTGCACTGACACCTTGCATTGTTATCCTTCTGTGCAGCTTTTACTTCCTCCCCTCATATGACAGTCAAGGAAGCTGCTTGAATAGAGCTTCCTTACCCTGCTTTTCCACTACTGTCATCAGTGCCATTAAATCAGTGTATTAATGAGGGTAAATTCAATTATAGTTATTTGTATTTTGGTTTTTATGACATATAATTGTGCTAACATATCAGATACTGGTGTGGCACTGAAACAGCAATGCTAAAAAATAGGTATGCTGATATTAAAATACTGGTTTGTTGAAGGCCCATTTATTTCAACTTGTATGTTTTCTAAAATTTGTTTGAGAGGACGTGAATGTCAAGTACCACACTTCATTTTCTAATGTTATTGATACAATTCTATTTTGATGAAAAGAGATTTAAAATTTTTCACAGTGTCATTTTTGGTAAGCAGAAGTTCTCATCCCAAAACCACCATTTTTTTCCCTGAAATTTGTTACTAAACATTCTGGTTGAAGTTCCTTTTTAAAATATAAGAAAGCTTCCTGACACATGATCATGGTCATCATGATTTCTGAATTATGTGAGTTGATATAACTCAGCTTGGTTTGTTCTATTAGAATAGATTAATAGAGAAACAAAACTGTGGTTTATCTACCAGCAGACACTGTAAAAGCTACACAGAGATGTCGCAGTTTGTACGGACTTTGAAAGCCTTTTGGCTTTTTTTCCCTTCCTCTTTTTATTCCTTCTGCACACAGCCTTATACAGCATGACTCCAGTTGCCTGTCTGGGCCTCTACTGCCTACCATGCTGTGAGCAACCATTCCTGTATTTGCACTGCATATTTACCGTGCAGTCTGTCTAAAAGAAAATTAAGAGTATTTGGCAATAATTATAATGAACAAGAATGTGCAAACTAAGTCAGGACTAAGTATTTCCACTGATATATGGAAGCAGCAAGAACTCAGGGATATAGTTTTGGATATAAAAACTAAAAGTCTATTGGACAAGTCAAACATGAGTAGACTTTTGGGTCAAATTCCTTCAAATACTAAAATTTTAATGAAAACAGTAAACTGTGGACCAGTGTAACCTGCAGGCTACTGTTCTCTTCTAAGAGACATCAAAAACATGTTTTGATATTGTGCTTTCTATTTTTAAAAGTGATTGGAGTATACTACTAAATTAAAATCTTTCCTCCCTCAGTCTTTCTAGGTCTGTATTCGTGCCTTGACAGTTTCTGCAATGTCAGTAATGATTGTTGTTTCCAAGAAACTGCATAATGTTTTGTGTATAATACTTATTACTATCCTACTAACATTAGTGTGTTAATCTTCTATTTTTAATTTTAGAAAAACTAAGTAATTTTGGAAGAATTTTTATTTTTGTAGGATTTTCATGGTCACATAGAAATGCTGTGCATGAGAGATAGCTGATGTTTGACTGAAATGTTTAGGAGCTGTAGATTTTTTGATGCTTAATTTGTGAAGTTACAGTATTATGGTGACAAATTCTATATCTTAAGTGTTTAACAATAAGAGTATAATGAAACATACATTTTTAACATTGAAATACAAACACAACTTAAAATTTCTTATTTACTTTTGCTATTTTGGATATGTTTCTGAGCACATTTCATGTGCTTTGTTGTTTGCCTCAAGTCAGTACAATTCTTCCTCAGACCTCCCATGCTGTTAAATGTATGGGTAGAATGGTAGCTTCTAAGCAGGTCACTCACCCCTAAAGAAAACACTTTCAGGTCATGTCATATAACCTGTATTAAAAAAGCAGCTGTGGGTAAGCTTCTAAAAATTAATATCCTGGGCTTTTTTACATGTTTTTGTTTGGTTTAATTTGACTTGGTTTTTTTAGATGTGAGACAGAGAGTTGTCATAATATAATACATTGATCTTTCTTTCTTTTCTTAATAGATAAAAAAATATTTTGAACTTGAGCCGCTTGCGCGTGGAAAGCGCTGGATTCTTAAACCCTGCTCCTTGGATGATATGGAGGCAGTAAAAGACAGCTTCTCCCTTCTAATAAACTTGCTAGAAGAGAGAGACTTCGAACCTTCAAGAATGTGAAAGCCAAGAGAAAGAAGAGGTTCCCACGCATCGCTGTACCTGCTCACTCTGTCACAGCTTAATTATGGTGTAGTATCAAGGCTGAGCTGTGATATGTTGTTCATACAGAGTTAATGCAGAATGTCCTTTGGTTAAAATAAATGTTCTGCTAATCAGGTACACAGCTATTTCCAGTAAAGTTGTCTACACTACTGAAGTAGGAAGCTCCTCTTTGTTTACAACTGTTTCTGCACACTGCATGTTGCTTTCTTGCATTGTGATCATCCTTGATAGAAAATTTTACACGCACAAAAATAACATAATCTGTAAAGGAGGAATTCCATGTGTTACCTTGAATTTTAAAACATAACTAATGTCTAAAGAATTCATCAGTCTAATTTAGCTTGTTTGTTGACCTCACATAATGGAAAAGCACAGCCACTGAGAACCTTAATAGAATACCTGAAAGGCAAGCAGTTTCATGTTAATGCAAAAGTTATTCCTAAGGTTTTATTAAGTAAAAACACAGTTGACATAGTTGACTCAACAAGGAAGTCGAGTCTCTCTTAAAGTCACTGCATAACCCTGCCAGAGGCAATATGGTATTTTGCTGGAAGTTTGCTGAAAAGTAAATTTACAAACAGATGTGCACAGATAACAGTACTTGGGGAAAATAGCTGACATAAACAGGTAGGTAAAAAGATCTAGGTAAAAAAAATTTAGAAGTATATGAAAGATTTTAGAAATATGCAGAAGTTGGATAAAGTAATAATTTTCATTGAAAGTAGTTTTCCATACAAAAAGCAGGCCAAATATCTGTTAGTTCATCTGTGAAGGCTTTATTACTTTTTAGAAGTATAAGTGATTTTAAATACTTCCTTTATCACTCATTCATAGAGTACTATTGTTATTGTAACATTGCCAAGGCATCTATCCTGTAATTAAGGGTCTTCCAGTGTTTGTACTACAAGCTTCTCTTTTCAAGGGGATTATATCTTGTTCTTTCAAGCTTCCTCTGGGCTAAGTGTTACTTAGAAGACAAAAAAGTAGTTATTGGAAACAGCATTTTTAATAAATTTAGAAAAAGTCTATTTGGTTTGTGTAACACAGTCCACTTTTCCTCTTTCCATGTTTTCCCCATTGCAGATTTGCAGTTGCTGCCTTTTTGTTGATTTTTAAAAACCTCATAAACTGATTTTTTTCATTAAAGAAACGTGCCAGGCCACTGGTTCCCAGTGACAGCAGGGTATGTGCAGATCAGTCACTGGACTGGTGCACGCCTTGAATGCTGTGCCTTGCGCATTCAGCTGCCCTTGTGCATGAGTGTCTGCAAACAAACTCGAGTGAGGTGTCATTAGATCCTCATCAACTCTGCTTCTGTCTTGAAACACACAACGCCTTGTTTTCAGGGCTTTAAGCAAACGTATCTTTTTCCATTCTGAGCATTTTGCTTCTGTTTGAAGTTTATTGTAGTTTCTCACTAGTTTATTTGGGGATAAGAAAATAGTAAAGATCAGCTTTTAAAGGCTCATAAAAGCCATTTCTCTATTAATTGTAATTTTGTTCTTTGTTAAACAAAATGTTTCTCATAGGTATTTTAGTTTACTTTTCAATTTTCATAAATTTCTTGCATTGCTCCCACAATTTTAACTGTTTCCTATTATTGAAAAGAAGTTGGGAAAACTGGTAAACTCCTTGTTTAATTTTGAGATGGAATAGGCAGGAAGCCTGAAGGCAATGTCATTGCTTTGTTTTATATTCTCTTTCCTGCTAGGTCAATCGTCTCACTGCTAATATTATTGGAAACAACCAAGAACTGGAATTGTTCATTTCAAAGCACAGAGGAGCCCTGCTTTGATTCAGTTCTCTCTGCACACTTTAGTTGAGACCCAGCTACCCATCAGTTTCTCTTGGGGGGGCTAAGGAGGTTTCTTTCCCTGGATTTAAAGAGGAACTGGATCTAATTTACATTTCCAAACTCTCTCTTGGCTGACATGAGTTTAAAGGCTACAGAGTCCCCAGATTTCCACAAGGTCCCCTAATTTCTGTTGTATTTAGGGACAACGAAAAATAAGTGGGGAGGAGGAGTAGAAGTATTGTTTCTCAGACAAGGGAGGCAGTTTGGGAAGGCAAGATGAGAGACTCCAAGCTTTTGCTGCTTTTTCATTGGCCATTAGTTAGAAGATATGAAGTAACATTTTTTCTGCTTTCATTTAGTTATGGACCAAAAGGTATAGGAAATGAAAATAAGCCCAACTGTATTACATTCTTGAAACTGTACTTATTTCTACCATCAGTGAGTTTGTCTGGTCCAAAAACTTTAGTGGCTCCAAGTTACCTTTTGGTCGTGATCTCCTGGCTGTGCACTGTTTGAAGGTGCTACACAGAAAGGCCCAAGAAGTCCATGATAATGTGGTTTTGGAGTATGCCAGTGGCCACTTAGACTAGGACCTTTTGATACTTCAATCTTTTTTCTTTAGGCAAATGTCAACTGCACAGAAGCAGTTTTTGATTTTAATTTTCAGAATTATTTTGAGTAAGCTTTTTCTTACTAATACAGTGATCATTCCTCATCACAGGTTGAAACAATACCTCATAACTGCTGAAGGCTAAGACCAACACTTAACTTTACTTTGAATGTAGTACTTCTGTGGTTTTGTGTTGTAGATGGACTTAATGGATGTGTACCTTTTTAATGTCTATAAACAACTTCACCTTTTTATGAGGGGATAACAATGTTCATAGCAGCTCATGTCACACTTCCTTGTCTACAGTGTTGTTGAATGCTCTGGCTATGGTAGAATATGTAAGCACCATGCAGTTTTCATTCAGATAACCAATCTCAACTGCTTTGGTTTTTGTTTGTTTATTTGTTTGTTTTAATCTTTTCAAATGTGTTTGTCATTTAGGTGGAATATACTTAGGCACTAGGCTTTACTTTTCAAGCAAGTTCATTAAGGAGTGAACATTGTCTTTTTTAAAAAAGATATTGTGCTTTAATGTTCTTTAGCCATCTGTTAAATTACTTTGTGTGTGTATGTGTGTGTGCCCACACTGGGCTTCTTCTCAGACTTGTGGCTGTCTGCAGTGTCTCAGCCGTCAGAATGAAAACATTATCAATCAGTATCCAACAACAGCTGGTTTTGACAACCTTCTGTCTGCTGCCTAATGCTTTACAACTCATCAGTAAGGCTTCTTTGTCTGCCCACTCTGAGCTGGTAATCTTAACTGCTTCATGTTGTGTCCTGTACTTGTACTTCTAGCATTTGTATGGCTTAAAAGTTAAGTCTTAGTGGGTTTTGATATTCTTTCTTGCTGTGTAATGCTCCATGTGTATCTTAGCTTGCTATTCAAATGCGCTATACAATAATCTGTGATGTATTATTTTGTTTAACTTCTTGCATTTCATTATATTTATAGAAGTTGCAGATTTTTGTACCGTATTACTTAATACAGTTGCCTTTTTGTAATGGCAATTAATTTATATTACAAAAGTTTGTATCTTTACTGTAGTCAAAAGTATTAGTTAACTGCCATATTATCTTGACTTTATACTAAAAATACAGTATCAACAGAAGTTGACCCAATCAAGTGGTCGACTGGTGACATGGGGAACTTGTACTGTTTGTGATTTATACATGATTTCCACTATCAAAAAAAAAAAAAAAAAAAAAAAAAAGAAAATAAACACTGTGTAGAATTGATGTGATAAGTATTTTTTTTTCTTGAGTAAGCAGCCAATTTGGGAGCATGGCATATTACCTTGATTTGGATTCTTCAAGGTAAATTATTTACTCATAATTGAAAACAAATACTACTGTATAATCATTGGTACATCATACATACTTTCACAGTCACACATATACAAATGAAATAGAAACTTCCAAAAATCAGCTGATTTCTTTCCACAGCAAGATATTGTTACTCTGAAAGTATATCTGAAAGATACTGCAGGTTTACTGGTGAAACAGAGATTAGAATAATTCCTGCACAATTATTCCATAATATTAAACTGAGGGACATGTTTGTGGGACTAGTTCTTTTTAAATAAATGACATGGCAAAGTACGAGCAAAGCTGAGCAAAGGAATATATTCTGGGAAAAACAGAAGCTTCCTGAAACAGCTCAATGTTATCCTATCAAACACTGTTTGAGTAGAAGGTGCTCTCACAATGCCAGTTGTAGCAGTTGATGGAAGAACACCACCGCTAAACCAGACTGGAGCTGCTAACGCAGTTACTGAGGTATGCTTTTTTCATGTCACTGTTTCTTAAATCTGCCTCTTAACCAAGACTAGGAATGAAATGAAACTGAGAATTCTTTTTAATTATTTTCTTTCATACAAATAGGAACTGAAAACCAGCTAATCATGTCTCATTTGATAGCTCTTAAAAGAATTTTCATTAGCTCATTAGCCCTTTGACCTAATAGTTTAAACAAATAAAAACATCTGTTTGTGTCAGCTGTAGGGTTAGTCATCCAGGGCCTAGGTTAATGTGAGGATAAGAGGGAGTCCCATATCCTACATGAAAACAAAAACCATACATTTTTTAGCATCTGTAGTTAAAAAGGACCCTTGAAATGAAGTAGGCTGTACTGAATTATGTTAGGTGAAGAAAGTGAAGGAGATCATTACCCTTTTCAATTCTCTGCCCTCATGAGTGAACTGACTAATTTCATTGTGTGGGTTTGTCTGAAGATGAAGTTTAATTTAAATAGTTCTGAGACATTTATTCTTAATTCAACTGCTTATAATATATTTTAGCTTTTATCGCAACTATGTTTAGAGAACCAAAATAGGCTATATATAATGCTTGTTCATTCACTGAATTTCATAGGAAAATGTAATATGTGGTATTCTGATGAGTTTTAATGGGATATACTCAGGACAACCTTGTTTGTGGAGGGTGTGTTTGTGCATTAAACATGTTCAGCATTTCCATATATAATGTCTTAAATATACCTTAATTTTTTAATCACCAAGTCTCTCTAGGAAAGGCAGATATGCGAATGTTGGTATTGGTACTAGCAGTAGTCTGTGGAGCTCCAGTTACCAGTTACTGGAAGAGAACAGAAGTAATTTAATCTTGTTGTCTGTCTTGTTTTACAGAAAACCCAACTGAAGTAGTCAGCAAAAGGTCCAGTACTGGTTTGGGATGATTATTGCAAAAGAGACGCTCTTTGCCTGAAAATAGCCTGAATCACAGAATATTCTGAATTGGAAGGAACCCACAAGGATCATCGAGTCCAACTCCTGGCCCTGCACAGCACCATCCCCAGGAATGATAACATGTGCGTGAGAACATTGTCTAGAGGCTTCTTGAGCTCTGTTGGGCTGGTGCTGTGACCTGGGGACCCTGTTCCAGTGCCCAAACTCTTCTGGGTGAAGAACCTTTCCCTAATATCCAACCTAAAACTCCCCTGACACAACTTCAGGCTGTTCCTCAGGTCCTGTCACTGTTCATTCAGAGAAGAGATCAGTGCTTGCCTCTCCGCTTCCCCTCATGAGGAAGCTGTAGATTGTGATGAAGTTTCCCCTCAGTCTCCTCTTCTCCAGGCTGGTTTTGGTAAAGACCATATTTGTAATAAAAAGCTGTTGCAATTAATTTCAAAACAGTGAAACATTTTCTCACACATAAAGATATATATATATATTTAAAAACCTGTCCACTTCCTAGGAAGCAAGAGGCATGAATTGTACTTAAAAATGACAACAAATAAAACCAGCCACCACAGTACTTCTTTTTTTATGTATCACCTTGCAAAAGTGAAATGATGTTGTTCATTTCATTACCATGCCATGTAACTATAATATATTTTATTTCAGTGTGCACAAGAAAGCATTTGCGTGTAATAAGTAAAAGACGAAAAATCCTTTTGCAGTTTTGCAACTTCCATGTAGAAAGAGTTGCCATCTTTCTAAGGAAGCATTGAAGTACAGGAGCCTTATAACTTTGTTATGAAACATTGCAAGCTGAAATGCTAAATCATGGAAATATCAAATAAAAGGTCTGGTGCTGTTCAAATGCATAATCCCAGAGAAGGTATGCAGGAGAGAGGAAATCATGACTTGCATATGAATGTTGCAAATCCAAAACAATTTTAATGGCCAGTCACACAGCAAAGTATTTGGTGTTTTCACAGTATGACAGTCTTGAATTAGGAAGGTTGATAGATATTTCAGGATTAAAAAGGCTTTTTGTAAAGAAATGTAAAGAGTCTAATTTTATAGTAGGCTACATTTTGGGCTTTTCAATTTCTATATAGTCCCTTTAAGACAATAATTTCTGCTGTACATTAGAGTTGCCACTTAAAAAATCTCATCTATAGAAATTAATCAATTTTGTGTTCTGTTAACATATACTAAAATAGCTTTTGCTCTCTTTTGTCACCCTCTCATTCATTTGAAAACACATATCCTAGCATTTCCTCAGAGACACTTATACCCAAATTGCTGTATTATTGTAACTTTCAAAGATCCCATTTCTGCCACTATCAAGTTCTAATGCTTTTGAAAACAAATATATGTTTGCAAAACTACATCAGAACTATTTTATTCTAGCATTGCCATGTATGGTATTTTTGTAGGACCTGGAGATTCAAGATGTGAATGGGATTGGCATTTAAAATTAACACTGATAACTGCAGTATCTAGAAAACCCTTTTTTCCCCTAGCAGTGGAATAAAAATGCATTTTCTCAATATTTATCTTGCTACAGAGAAGAAATTAGCACTCATTTTAAGTAATTTGAGTTATAACAGCATTACTTTGTTTGCCAACTAGGTAGCTGTAATCCTCTCTGGTTTACACATGGGTGTCAGAATTGAAAGAATTAAATTCAGCTTCCTTCAAGTATTAGAAACTAAGGTTTATTTTAAAAAATACTAGTTTCTTTGTCTAAAATGTTTTTTGCATGATTTGCAGGAGTGTGATTGATGCATGAAAGTTCTCTTTTGCCTTTAAGATATAGAGCATGACCTTTTGGTTACAGTAACTACAGTACTGCAAGTCTGTGAAAGTCATCACATATACTAAAGGTATTGAGACCATTTACCTCACATTCCTTCCTATTAGCTTCCACAATTAACATGATCCACAGCTGAAAAAATAATTCTGGTTGTCAGTGATAAATGGGGTGAAATCGTCAATCACTGAAGTTGACAGTATTATTTTTAAACTATATTGCAAACAAATGTTTACCCAAAGATAACAGTATGTTGCTGGGGCTTTTTTCTTTGGGGTTCTCTCATTTCATTCACATGGCAAGCTGACTTCAGGGCTCACTCTCACACTGAAGAGAGCACCTTTTCCTTTTCTTGAATTTTTTTTTTTTTTTAGATTTCTGGAGCATTAAGAACACCAAGCAGACATGCTCCAAAGTATTTAACAGAACCAGGAGCATTCCTGGTAACCCTATGAGATATGAGACATAACATTGGCTCTTTATTTGTTTTCTTTTCTTGGTATGATGTGCAGACCTGAGATTTCGGTTCAGGCTTGTCTCCACTGAGAGGTGCCAGTAATATAGGATTCTACTGTTATGGGCTATATAAATACCTTGCCTATTTTTAGCACACACTTTTGATCTCTGAAGAATTTTAGTATCAAGGTCAAATATAGTGGTTTCATATGTAGATACATTGGTGACATAAGAAAATGCATGCAGTGTTCGTAGATTAGAAATAGCTTGTTTTCTAAGCTCTCAGTAATGAGGACAAATCTTCTGTAAAACTGCTGTGGGATGGTGAATCTTGTTCTGTCTGCTTATGAGAGATTCAGAAGGCAGTTTTGCTTAAAAAAAAATTAAACAAAAACTGTTTTTTTCTTTCAAGTGTGGTACTTTATGCTATGTGGATACCAGTGATTAGCATTTTCTCAAGCACTTGGTCTGTTAGAAGCATTTCTCATTCAACCTGATTAAGGCCTGAGGATGTGTTCACTACAAGTCAATGTTTCCAGTTAGTGAGTGGATCCTTTTAATTTCTGCCTGCATATAGCATTTTAAAACCCCTTGATGTTCACATCTGTCTGCACATCTCTCCCATGTCACGCAAGTGTGCCCTTAGAGTCCTTGTTAACACAGATCTGGAGTTCCCCTGGCACTCAAGGACCAGTTCATTCATGGTTGTCATGAGACAATTTCTTCATCAGAGTGTGCATGAAGGCTCATTTTCTCATCATTTTTTTGTGTTTCTGCATCTTCCTTTTTTGGGTGGGAGCTCTGGTTCATGCAATAATTGATCTTGGATGCTGGGTTTATCTAAAACGGGGACTAATACAGAAGGATAGTTCTGAGACTCTCTTTTATGATCAGAATTACAGGTCACAATACAAATAGCTAGCAAATGTAACTGTTAGTAGATGGCTTTGAGTATAACTAAAAGTCAAGATCAACTATGCCTCACTCCGACTATGCTGAAAGTTGATTCTCATTTACTAATGTCAGAATTAAACCAGAAAAAGTTGCCAAAATTAGATAATGTCAGGTTCAGCATGAGGAATGCAGAAGGTGAGCCTGGTGAGGTGTGGGCCACCATTCTGAATGGCCTCCTCAGGGATGGCCACCTGCCTGAGCCTGTGACCTATTAGCCGTAAGAAGTTTGTTTGCTGCAGAGCTGAGGGGAGACCCCAGTTTGAGAAGGCCTTGATAGCAGCTCTACCTCGCCAGGAAACGCCACCCACGTCCTCCAGAGCCAAGTGCTGATGACCTGCAGAGACGCTGCTTGCTCGGGGTGCCTCTCCACAGGAGCCCCGCCTGGCTAGTCAGGAGTGGTGTGGAGTTTACAGCCAGGGACCAGCCATGCCTGGCTTAGCGAGACAAGCACTTTTCAAGGCGACGAAAGAAATACTGAAATGGGAAAATCACTGCTGGTGGCATGCCTTCACACCTGTCATGCTGCATTACAGTCTCAGTCTTTGATTATTGGTCCCATAAAGGTGTCATTTTCTTCATGTTATTAAAGCAATTACAGTTATTATACTTAATTTGTCCTTTCCGAAGGGAGCAAGAATAAATGAGGGAGGATTTGCATACAAATTGAGCCTGATGTGGGGGGAAATTGCAGCAGGTGGTAAGGCTGTGAGGAGATGTTATACAGGAGCATGGCCGGAGCTGCCCTCCTCCGCAGCCCTTTGCTGGTGACCCTTTGAGGAATGTCTCACAACTGTCTGGTGGATTCATTTGAATGAGGGACAGTTTGGCTCACTGTCATCCTGGGCAGATCAAAGCCTGTGCCTTGGCCGGCTGCAGGGACAGAGGAGGCATGTGAAAGGTCTCCCCTCCCCCAGGCAAGTTCTTTTCCCTGGCACTGCTCAACCCTCCCCACCATTTCTCTCAGGGATGTGCCCCATTCCCATACATCCTGTCACAGGCTACCATGAATCACTAACATAAATAACAAAGATGCTAATTTTTGGAGTACAACTCCACAAACTTCTTCAAAAAGCATTTTCTGCTGTAATCTGTTCCATCAGAAACCTATTTTTTCTCTTCATCTACATCTGTTACTCTGTACTAATCCTCATATTACACCCTCTCAAGCATTCCCCTTGCATACAAGGTTCTCAAAAGCAAACACTTTCAAATATGTTTTTGCATTCTTAGTGAAAACAAACAAACTAACTAACAAAGAAACCTAGATTTCAGGGTGTTCAGATAACATAGAATGTGTTTTTATTTAATGTGAAGAGATACAAGAAAAAAGACATGTTGACTTCCCTCCAGTAAATTTTCTCAAGAACATTGCAAAATATATGTAAACTCCCTTGGCCTATTCAACCTTTCCAGATGCATCACTCTCCTGGGTAGTTAGACAGATGCAGTCAAGTGGGAGTGCAGATAAGCATGTTGGATACCATCACTGTCTGAAATATGTAGACCTCCATATGGTAAGGTAAATGCCATAATTTTTTCCCCCATTTTAAAGTTTCCTATGAGGAAACTCTAATCGTATCTGTGGTTACAGAACAAAGCAAAAATGTTGTCTACATGCATTTTATTAAATATATCTTTCACGCAATCATTTATGGGCTGTGATAGCTGGAGTGCATAAGTTGTTTCAATATTTATTTCTCCTTCAGAATTGCTTGGATTTTTCTTCACCTGTCAAAATGACTTGCTTCTATTGAGCAGTGTCTGTTCTGCATGTCTATATTCTGTGGTTACTTAAAGCCTACAGTATATCAGCATAAGTTTCTTGTACTAAAACTTACAGAAAATTCAGAGAGAAAAATATTACCAAAGTAACTCAGTTTAAGAGTCTTGCTTGTATATGGTCAAAATGCACTCAAATAAAATGTGTGGTAGAACAATAAAAAATACTACATTGATGTTTCAAAGGATATAAGTATGAGATTCTGTTACCAGAACTACTTTAGTGTCAGATATGCATATCTATAATTAACTTTATTTATAAATTTTATCATCTATCCTCATATCTCTGTATGTCTTTGTTACACACCTTTCCAAACAGTGCATGGTCTAGTTTTCATTGCCAGTAAAATTCCCTGTCCTCCTGCAGTTACCCCAAATGTCAAAATTAGGTCATGACTGGCCTACCTCCATGCTAAAGCAGTTTATCAGCTGCGGACTTACAGCTCCCATTGGTGCTGATGGTCTCACAAACCATTGGGATTATATCTTTTCCCCTCCATCTGTGAATTCACTGCATATCTGCAGCATCTGTATGGCATGGAATGAGTGTCCAATGGATGAAAAGTCCTCAATGAATGAAAAGACAGGAGAAAAATATTTGGAGCAAGAGAGCATTTCCTTAGCAGAGAATGAGTGCAGGGTGAATTTAGCAAATCTATATAAACTGACTAGAGGGGATGGAGAGTTTCACCTTCCCTCACACAGAAAAAATGTAGTTCAGAAACATGAGGCTTAGTTTACTGATCCATCACCTTCAAAACAACCCCCTAATCCTTGGTCATGGTATCATGGATGTGATCTACCTGATCTTGAGGATCAGGTAGAAGAGGTGAATTTTTTTTCTTTCAGACTGGCCTTTTCCCTCTGCTTGCTTTTTTTCCCCAGGACAGGCAGGTTTACTTTACTTTTTTTTCCATCTCAAGGCCATAGTGCAGTTCCCTGAATAGGTAGGTCTGGTGCCTGCCCGGAAACTGATTGGTTCAGAACACTGGTCCTCATCTTAATTTATTCAGCTAAAAGCATAGAAACCATCTAAACTTTTCTATATTTGCTGCTTCATTTCTTGATCTTCAAGATCCTCAATAAGGCCCCAAGATCCTCAATAAGGCCCCAACATCCAAAGGATGTGCTATCTCCTTCTCATACAGCCATAGTGACTGTGAAGCCTGAGAATGCCTTGAGCAGTGACTTGGCTGCAGACATCTTCTCCATGGAAGGTGGTGTTTGTGGCACAGTTCAGCACAAAGGCTGCCTAACAGCACAATTTAGCTCCCTTAACAACATGGCACAATGCCAGCAGCTCTGCTCAGACCATTGCCAGACAACATCTCAAAATCATTCTGGGAAATATTTTCTTAATTGACTGTTTATCTCAGATTTCCTCACCCCTTCTCAAGCTATTGAAATGTTGCTGGGAGAAAGGACAGTTTTTAGAACTTTACATACAACTTAGTGGAGAGAGTATTAAGGATGTAGTGCTGTCTTTCAAGGATGCCAGTTTTGTCTGGAGCCTTCCACAGAATCTCCATTCTGTTGGATATGAGCTGAGACCCGTTGTGCTGCTGACATTCAAACCACCATCACATGAATAGTTGTTTACAGGTGTAAGTAATAGTTTGAAGCATGCATATTTTCAGACAGCAACTGCTGCATGACCTGTAGCTATCTTGCAATCCAGACAGAACAACAGTTAAAATAGATTAAGTTGTGTCAATATTTTCCCATTTTTATCTAGGTTTCATGGAGTGACTCTGAATGTCTGTCTGGGACCTAGTTTTTAGGTCTCTAGGGAAGATGTTCTGTCTGATATAGTAATCTATTTCTACCAATTCTCTTTCTCACATCAATATTTAATCAGTGCCATAGTTTTGTGTTGTTGGAACATCCTGACTTAGCATCACTATTCTACTAGTGCTCTGTCTCCTTTGTTATTCAAATAGCTTTACAAGCCCACAGCATTAAGCCTCACTCCATTCTTTACAAAAGTGAGGACTCTTTTTTCTTCCATTTGGCAGAGAGAGAGATCAAATGCAGAATGATTTTGACCTAAAGATCATCTGAACTCTGAAGCAGTGCTGGTGCTTGAGCATAGGCTCTCACTGCAGTGCTTTCCCTATGCAACTAAGGCCTCCCACAGATGAGACCAGCAAAGCAAGTTTGTAATCCTTTCATGTTAAGCTTCCCAAGCCACTTTTACTTTGGCAACTCAATGAAATTTGTCTGGTAACAAGGGGCTCAATTTCACTAATCACAACTAGCATGCAGTCCTCTTGCACCTTGCAAACAGTTATGACTCTCTTCTGCAGCTGTTCTGCAGGGCAGACAAGGTTGTGTCCCCAGCATGGCTTGAGTTTTAGTTTTGTCTGAGTCCTTTGCGAAAAATCTGTGTTTTGCATTGCAGTACTAGGATTTTGGGTAGGCAGTGTGTACAATGGTGTAATTTCCCCTGGTACAGGCATTGTATATTTACATCTTGGGTCACATAAAGACAACGAGTGAATGGTGGTTTTCATGAAAGACTAATTTTAAAGTCTTTTATCTAAACATTTCATAGATTTATCTTTTTATGTGGTCTGTACAAGAAAGGATCTGTTGGATGTACTTAATTTCTTTCAGCTGTAGTTAGACATTTGCATGTATCTTTTAAGCCATATGAAGTCAAACCCAGTTAGCCATAAAGAAGGGATATCTGTTCTTTTGCCTATTTCAAACTCTCACTATTCAATTGATGGAGTTATTTAAATGTGTTATTTGTTTTTTGCTATAATTAAAATCAACAATTTTCTAATTTTGAGGTAAAGTTCAAACTGATTCTATTTAAACTGAATTGTGCTATGTGGCTACTTCAGCCTCAAATATTTTGAACTATGTTAATAATTGTAGGTAATTTACCATTTTATTGGGAAAATAGAGAAAGAAATTAAAATTTTCTTTAAATTGAAGTTATGTATTATTAAGTAACTTATTTTCAAATGAAAATATACTTGGAAATTAGATGTGCCATGATATTACATCTCTTCTGAACATGATATATCCATCTGTACAGTTATCCCTGACTCACCAGAGCTGAATGGCAATTAAACACTGTTCAACTGTGAGTCACTAGTGCCACTGCTTGCAATCCATACTTGGTTCTTCAATAGGTCTGTTCCTACCTACTGCTCTTCATGATCTGAAAGGACTGCATGCAGATATATTGCAGCAGATATATGTGCTTGTTTTAGGTACATGCGGAGAAAACATATACTTTGTTTCTTTCTGGTTTCCCTCTGGAGTTGTTTTCTCCATACTACTTCATTCAAGAATAAGTTCCTTCCATATTATTTTCACTAATGCTTTCCAGTGAAATGCCTTGGGATGACTAATACTCAGGTGAACCTGCAGTCTCCATCTAGTTTCTTTGGTGGTGAGTTTATGAGGAGTTTATTTCTGCCCTTACTCCTCATCTTCTGCCCCTGATGTTAGCACCAGTGTCACAGCCTCCATTTCCACTATGGCAATGTAGAACAGCAGCACTGGGAACCAAAAGTTTGCACTGACCAGTGTATCCCTTTCTCAGAAAAAAACAGTCTAAATAATCTACCACACTCTGAAGTGGTATAAACTTTCATCTTACTTCTCAGTTTTCAAGATAAAGTAAACTGGCTACCTGCTTAATTTTAGCTTTCTTGTAAATCTTCTAACAGTTGTCAATCTTCTACAGCTTGCACTTGCCAGGTCCGCAAGCACAGTAACAGAGGCTCACCAAAAAAGTTTACTGCAGATTTCAAACATGTGGCACAATTTTTGTGCTGTGTCAATTCAATTTTGTAATGTTATCTTTTCAATTAGGAGCTTGCTGTTTCTTTTGTTCATGGAGACAAAAGCAAAAAAGCAAACACATAACAGGCAGTCCCTGGTTTGCAGTATTGAAATAGATGAAATAGATGAAACGTTTCACTATCTTGTCTGTATCTGTGCACTCAAGCTGGATGAATTAAGAGTCCTCTGACCCTAAATAATGGTGTATGAAATGCCTTCTTCAATTGTATTGAATATGAACCAACTCTATTTCTAAGAGGTTGTATCTCGTATGTCTGCATTCAGTCCTGTTTCTTCCCCCACATCCCCCCGCTGCCTTTCCTTGTTAATTCATTTAAACAGGGTTTCTGCTCAATTTGCATTCAAATGGCTGTCAGGGGAATTTATGGAAATAATATAAGTGCTTTTATCATTGTGTATTTAGTCACATGTGCTAATTTTCAAAAGATGAACTTGTCTAGCATCTTAGCAAAAGAAAGAGTAAGAGTCAAGCACCAGCTTTTACATGGCTACAAAGCCATGAACTCCCAGACCAGCATCCCAATTAATGATTTTTTGGCTCAGCTGATGTATCTTTGTCTGTTGTTTTAGATGGCCCATCTTATCCTATTTCTGGCAGATATCTTTTGCTTCCTCTTCCTCCTTTGCAAAGGAGGTAACACAAACTACCCATCTCTAGATCCAGCACACACTGGAATCTCTATCTTTTTTGTCTTTACCAGTGAAACACAGGTTTACTGAGTTTTGGAAATTTCACTTTTTGTGCTGTTTCTTTTCCTTTATTGGTGTTAAAGCAATAGTGAGGCATGTTTCACAATTAGCAGTAGCTCTGCACAGGCACCATGAAACACCAGTGTACCTCTGTGGATTGATTCTCTGAAAACTGAGTCCGCCCCCTCTTTTTCTCAGTTGCAATCAGCATATTCCCCAAACCTCAGTGTATTTGGTAACATTTTCAGCAAAAGACAAACTTAATTTTGACCAAATCTGACACCACTGGCTTATAAAATTGAGCATGTAGTTAGTTACAGCTTAGGCAACATAAGATACTTTCTGTTGTGGCTCATTTAAGACCAAGTAACTTGTTCTTTTTGGGCCTTGATGACAAATGCTTCCTCCTCTGATTTCTTGAAAATTGGAGTAATCAGTACAGAAAAAGTCTTCCCTAAAGCATGTAAGCTGTTAATGAAAATAGTCAGTGACAGAAGTATGGTAGCTTTTCAGACAAAATGGTGGATGTTTATATTTTAGATCTACCATTAAGTCTCAGTGGCAGATTATCCCGTTTCACATATTTTCTTGAAGAAAGAGAGGAATTATGTAAACATGAAAATCATATATTTCAAGCCTTTCAATCTAGTGAGTTTTAGATAATTTTTTGACTCTGCCCTTCTTATTTGAAAAGCATATAATTTATATAACACCCAAAAAGAGAGGACTCATTCATTATGTGAGTGTGAGTTACTGATTTAATTATAAAATTCCTGAAATGGTGGAGGGTCAAAGGGGGAGTCACAGAAGTTTTCAAATCTGTAGCTCAAGAAAAGTAATGTCATGTCCAAGTATATTTAGTGAATGATAATGCAAACCACAGACAAATACAGAGGAGAGGAGAAAATAAATTCCCTGGCTCAAGCTGGGAATGTATTGAATGCTTAGAGCCAGAGAAACAATAATTTAGAGGGGAGTATTTCCCTGGATTCTGCACTACTAATAAATCATTGCTGGTCATGCAATTTTTAGTGGTCCCAACAATGATTACATTTTGCATACACTAGTCACACTTCAAGCCTACATACTGTCCTTTGTTCTGCACTCTGCATTACTAATGCTCCAGGTGCTCTCAGGTGCTGAGGAACAATATTTTTGTATGAAAAGGAAGAGGTATGAATCTGTCTTCATGCAACACATTCACACATATACATATGCCAGATCTCAGGTCCAAGGAAAATATTATTTATGATACAAGTTTTTTCATAATTGCCATTAGAAATTAGAAAAAGATTTTGTACAATAGGTAGAAATCTTAAAATTTAAACTAGATTCTATTTCTGAGTATATTTTCTTTGTAGAGAGGACAAGAAGCAGCAAAAGCTGCCAGTCTATCTCAGATGGTGTGAGTATGAGTTGCCTTGTGTTCATAAATGACTTAACATTCTTTGAAGAAAGGCAGATACTAAGGGGAAAGTATAATCTATCTGACTTGCAGTATATGATGTCTTCATCTTAAGGAATTGTGACTCCTTGAGGTGTGAGCAGAGGGATGGAGTATGCTGGAGAAAACTGGGGGAACGGACTCTGAAGGTGGGTGCTGAGCCATGAATAGCACAAAGCCTGTTGTTTGAAGGAATGAGTACAGCTCACCCATTTTTTTCCCCAGGGAAAGAGTATATATGCATCTTCAAAGCCACTGGAAGGGCATTCACTTAAAACATTTGTAAAGTGAAAGTTTGAAATTTTGTAAAGACTGTTTGGTCTGAAAATCCTCCTTCCAGAAAGGACAAAAAGTCAAAAGGCCCAATGCCTATCAGGTCAAGATTTACCCAAGATTAATTGGTGGGGAGCTTCAAAAAGATTCCTGTGAACATCTGTGAAGGACACAGAGTACTTTCTGGAAGGCAGAGTTATTCCTCCATCCCCGTGGAGCTGGTGGAAGGACAGCCCAGAGACTGCAGATGAAAATCCTGGCACCAGGCAGTAAGAGCCTGCTGAGAGGAACAGTGAACCAGCCGCCAAACCCCAGCAGCGATGGAGAAAACTTTCTGCAGACTGCAGAAGACTCTGCCAGGTGTGCTGCTACTAGGGAAGCCACTGGGTTGACTGGACCAAAGCCTGGAAGCAAGGTTTGATCTCTGCTTGAAAATCCACCAAAATAAAATGTCAAGAAATCTATTGCAGAGCTGTGCTTACTTAGGTGTTGTCACAGTATTGAAGAACTATTACTAATTTAAGCATAAGCAGACAAAATCACAAATCAAAGCTGGGATTTAAGTTTATCTTTTAAGCAATTCACTAATGTGAACTGGCTGAGTGAATTAGAGTTTCTTCAAGGCTGAAAATACGTAGCAACAGAAAGAGCAACAGGGCTACTGACAGTGAGAAACAAAAGATGGGGATAGTAAAAGTGCAGAACAATGTTTCCAAGCTGAATTGGCTAGGTGCAAATCTGTAAGGAACAGGGGAGAGGATTGGAAATGACCTGTTATGTTAGAAATGTGTGCATACAGAGCAATTTCTGTGCCTTTGAGTGAAATGTCCAGCCTCTGGGTTTCTGCAATACAGATAAAACTGGACTGAAGATTACACCAGCCCACAATCATGCTGCTTGTACCACTCCCCTGGTCATGTGCAGCAGCAACTGGTCCTACACTAGGATCCAATTTTGTTACAACTGCCAGCCTGATGTTTAAATAAATTAAAAAATAATATCTTAGATGAAGCTCAAAATGCTTTTCTTTATAGAAGAAAACCTCAGCTAAACCAACTAATAAAGCCAAGTGGAAGATATAACCTATTTGGGCATCTCAGTGTTAACTTTCTCCCTTGACAACACCCATTTCAGAAACATTGAACTATTTACTGTCTCTGAAACATCTGGACTTTCTACTTGTTTCATAAGTCTCTAACAAAAAATATCTACACATCATCCATCAATCCACAGCCACATTCTTTTCTCACCCTATCATGATTAGATTCTTTGGGAGGTTTTAGGTTTGTTTTTTTTTTTCCCTAATGCTTTTCTCCCAGTTTTTCTTGGACATCCTTGCATTATTAATGGGCTCGATATATGCTTGCTTTGAGCCATCAGAAATTAAACTAGTTTGTTATATAAGCTGGAGAAATGGGGAATTTTGGGGACCCAGACTCTTTTTTGAGCCACAACTGTCCCATCCTGACAAAACTGGGATAGACCTCGATCATTGTTTTGAGAAAGTCCACCACCTGTTAAGATGTGGAGAAAAGTGGTGCAGTGTTTTGTCCAAGATAATTTTTTGGTAGGAACATCCAGGTCAGTAGTATTATTGCTAGAACTGTCCTGCTCTAAGTGAATGGAAAAATTAAATCACCCCTCTGTAAAGAAGGAGAGGTGCTTCCTCCACACCGAGCTGTTGCTTTGTGGAAGAAGAGCTGTGTAGCCTCTGTGGGAGTCCCTCTCAAAGAACTGTGCTAGTAGTGTAAGCACTCATTGCTTACCTGAGCTACACCTATTGTGGTATTGAAGAGTAATTCACTTCCACTGTTGTGGAAGTGCCATTTTCCTTCCACTTTAAAAGCACATGGGTGGGGAATCTTCCCACCTTGGGCTGGCACTGGGGGAAGATTTCTTGCAGAAGGATGAGGACAGCCTGCCACTAAGGACAGTGACTTTAAGCAGAGGCTGAGCCCCTCTGGCCAGCACGTTCCTCCACGGTTTACACTGCTGCGTGCTTTGCCTTTCTCCTTCCCTTTTGCACCAGGGTCCTTGTTCCACATTGCTTTTCAGCCAGATGAGTCCCCTGACCCAGCTCAGTGTGCAATTGCGTATGTGCAATCAGTGCAAGACACTTGTAAAATTAGTTAGCTGTAAAAGTGCTGAGCTGAGAGCAGCAGGGAAGTCAGGAATCTGGCTGGAGCCCATCTGGGGCTGCCAGGGCGGGGTTTCTCCAAGGCCAGCAGCCTCTCAGGGCGGCCAGTTTGCTGCCAGGTAACCAGAGGAGCCGGCTGATAGCGGAGCCTTGTGTGGGGATTGTTTCATCTGTCAGGCTGCCAGGGGATACACAACAATTGCAATCTCCACTGCTCCTCCCTGCCGCGAAGATTAGGGGAGTTAGACTTGTGGAGCTATGAGACTGATAGGAGAGATGATAACAATGCACAAACATTAGACTGCTGTAACTATTAGGGAAAAAAAAGGATGGTTCAAGGATGTGTGTAATTAAGAATAATGGCTTGAAGAAAAAACATCTCATTATATGTGTTGCTATTTTTATATGACCTCTGTCTGGAACTCAGAAAATAAAACTAAGGAGGAATCACAATCTTCTCAAGAAATATTACAAAGTGAGACCTTGCTCTTGAAAATAAATCAGCATATCAGATTTAAATTTATTAATTTGATTTGTTTGAATATCAGATTAACTAAGAAAAAACAGTTCAAAGAGCAGATCCTTCTTTCTGACTCGCCTGTGACATAGTCCTGTAGTGGGACATTGAGAGTCTTTGACGGTTAACAATCCTAGAAACCCTGCTGTGATTACCAGATAATTCATCCACTATCAGTAATAATCTTGTTAATAAAAGTGGTCTGAAACAGAATGTGCCTGAAGGAAGGAGTGAAGAAAGTATGTAAGATGACTTTATTTTCTCTTCTAATCAATTTTTCTACTAGGCATTAAAAAAAAAAAAAAAAATCAGAAAAACACTGGCAAAAATACCTGGGAAAAAATAGCTTTTTATCAAACAATAAAACAAAGGTGCCCTCTAAAATCCCATACCTTGGAAGGGAAGATGGCAGCTCCTCTGTCCCAGGCTGAAAGGTAAAAGAACGTGCCCTGTGCATGTGACATGAGGAGTGAAGAGGGGAGGTGAGCTGAGCTGGGGTGGGCAGAGGCGTCCCAGGTGCTGCTGCCAAGCCCCAGTCAAACACCCAGCAGTTCTCAGCCCATCGTGTAGCACTCACCAGCCCACAGCCACACCAGCATTTTTACCAGACATTTGCTTTGGCACCAGAGGCTTGGCATGAGGGACTGCACATGAAATCCAAGTTCTGGCTGCTCCTCACACAGAGTAATGCTAGAAGAGACAAAAAAGGACATGGAGGATACAGGTGGGGGAAGAGGGTGTGGAAAAGAGCACAAGAGGGTGGTGAGGAGAGGAGGAAGAAAGGAAACACAGGAGGGCATCAAGAGCAGGGGAAGCAAATCAGCAAGACAAGTGGTCAAAGCAAGAATACTTTATACCCAACTAGACTTCAGGCATATGAGAAACTCCCTCTATTTTATCCCAGTGCTCATCAGAGCATTCTGTACCTTGCTGCTGCTCCTCTGTGCCTTTGCCCAGCAAATTCTGTCAAACAGCCAGCTGAGTATGCACTGTGCCTCTAATACACCAAGGCAGAGCCAGCTGCCCTTCCAGGCTGTGCTGGAAACTTGGGGAAAAGGAGAAAGAAAAGAAATTCTGTTCTGCAAGGCCTGGTGGTATTCCAAGTACTTGAGACAGAATTTAGGTTAATGTAATGGGGATTTAACATCTCACCATCACTAATCAAAGTTATGAGTTTGCCAGCAAAGCCATCACAGACCACCTTCTCAGGCACTGAGTACTTAGCTGTGATCATATGTTCTGAGAGTAACAAATTTTCTCTGTTTATAAAATAAAGTCATTGTGTGGCTGCTAAAACAGTGGAAGCTGAGATAGGCAAAATGTGAGCATCAGTGACGAACAGTTGGAAAGTATGAGAGTAGGAATAGTGTCTTCTCACAACACCTTTAATACATTGAACAGTAATGGGAATCCAGATAACTTAGGCAACTACCTTAAATTAGTAAACTCTAGAAGTTGCTGTAAATTTAAAGGCTGATATAAACAGCCATGATTTTCACAGTTTTCTGAAACTGGATAACCACAAGCTTTGGCAGATGACCAGAAGAACCAGTCTCATCAGTGTGTATCCCAGAGCTGCCTTACTTCAGCTCCTGGAAGATAAAACACAATGAATCATGAAGAAAAGTGAATGAAGCTGATTGTGAAAACTCTGCAATGAGATAAAGGTAAAAAGGCACTTCATCAGGTAGATAGCTGTAACATTACTTATGGACTGAGGAAAGAATAACCAACATCTTTCTAAAACTGCAAAACTAACAAAAAAAGTGTTGAGCAATGGGCTTCTTCCCGCCTCAGATTAAAAATTTTCCAACCAAATGAAAACACGAAAAATGATCCTTCCAGATGTGTTAAATATCAGATATTAAATACAAATGCCATAAACTTTTATCCTGTCCTTCATGTCCCCTTGGATGTGGCTGCAGCTCACATGCTTTCACAGTACACAGTAAGAAAAAAGCTTCATTATAAAACCTGATGTTGATGTCCAGTCTCTATCATGACACTACTTCCTACTTTGGGGAAGGTACCCTTGAGCAGAAGGAAGCTCTTTTTCCCTCTGGATAGGACAGATAAATGACTTTTCACATAATATCTTATAAACAGGAGCAGTTTCAGCAGTTTGTCTTGGTAAGTAAGTTTGTCTTAGTTAGCAGTTTGTCTCTCAGGTAAGAACAAGACCGCTCCTGGCTGGTTCACCTAATTTGATGAGCATCAGAACATTTCTGTCACACTGATCACCCCACACAGTGTGAAATACATGCTGGCTTCACGCTAGCTGCAGAAGGGACAAAGCCTGTGGTTACATTACCCAGCAACACTTCAGAAAACTAGACCCAGCGCGGAGAGTTTTCACTGCATCACAGCTTTGCAGTGTGGGGGATTTTTGAACCACCAGCACTGCAGACGGCTTCTGCTGGACCATGGGCTGATGTATCAGTAAAATTCATCTAATGTGAAAAAGATATGTAGCTGTATCAAATACATATATATATATATATAGTACATATATACATACATACATATATATATATATATATATATATATATATAAAAATACAGACACAAAGTAAGAGAGGAGAAGAGAGGAGATTAATGAGTTAAGAATTTTAAAATTAGACAAGATATGATTCACTGAAAGTTGGTCTCAGTAAAGTGGCCAGCCTAATTAAAATATCATCAATAATCCATTAGGTGACTGGCAGTAGTTTATGTGCAGCAATGACTTGTTGAAATAGCTCCACATATTTCATAGCAATTGAATTTACAATTTTTTTTCAGAGGGGAAAATAAACAAACAACCTTTTAGTTTTGAAGAAGAACTTAAAAATATATGGTGTAATCCATTGCAATGTCACATGTGTGACTCCAGTGAGAATCTGAAGCAATGCCTCTAACTTGTATGAATTGATCCAATTTATCTTAATCCTGTTCCCCAAGGCTCAGAGCGCCTGTGCTCAGCAAAGCAATGGCTACATAATTTGGCATTTCATCAGGGTGCCACCAAATTCAGCATTCCCTCATGGAATTCCCTATTTTGCTGCAGGCAGTTGCTCAACCTTTTGTTTTCTGTCTCTGACTTGCCTTTTACCTCCTCTCCTTTCCCCATGGGGAGGAGGTAATTGAATTCCAAGGCATGCTCCCTCTACTCCTCCATGGAGTCAGGCAGCAGGGGGTTGGAAAGCAACCATCTGAGTGCAGGCTGTGGCCAGGAGCAGAGTAAAGCATATTGGATCACATGCCAGGAGCACAGCAGCTACAGGACCTAGGCAAGGGGTCTGAAACTGGCTGCAAGAGCCATGCTTCCCTGGCAGTCATGAGAAAGGAGGTTTAATTTATATTTCCAATACAACACTATGGGAGCCAAGACCTTGGGTATAGGCTGGGGCCCTTTGAAAGGGTGAGAGAAAAAAATCCCAGCCTTAGGAGTTATGGGGGCAGAAATTGCAAAAAAATCAAGTGTTGCCAAGTTCCCACTTTGTTCAAATCTTAACAAAAAAAGTTATATCTTAGGACAATTACGTAGTTTATTTCGTTTTTAAAATATCTATATAAATGCTTGTGTATGGAAACCTGTTAATTGTCTCAGTGCTTTTGCGTACATGGAACTAAGTGATATTTTGGCTTGTGTTGCAAAATCTAAAGGGGTGCTTGGTGATACACACTCTTTCTGCTTGACGGCCCTTCCCACCTTTCCAAAGTTTTTACTCTTTCCTCTGACAGACCCACATTTACCCATCCTCCATCTGAGCAATTACACAAATGGGCCACAGCAACTGTTTTCCCCCAAACCCAGCACCTTCGTCCTGCCCCACTCCAGCAGGCTGGACCTCCCACAAGGACTGTCAGTCCCGGCTTGGAAGATGAGAGATGTTGCCTTAGTGCTGCTTTCTCTCCTGCTGAATGAGGGTCAAATGTGCCCACAGCATCCCCTCAGCCCTGGCTCCCTTCCAGTGTTTGTGAGGTGCTGCCTTCTGTCACACGGGGAGCAGGAGGAGCCTGGAGGACACACCTGGGGTTTCCTCAGCTCCAGGTCCTGTCTGGACCCTGCAGCCCATCTGTGCTTATTTGATGCTCTGTCTTGGCTCTAACATGCATTTTCAGCCATGACTGTGTCATTCCTCCTACACTTGTAATGCTACCTTTCGTTTTTTTTTTTTTTTAATGTTAGGGAACAATATTGCCTTGGAACTCCTGGAAAAAGTGAACACATTTTAAACACTTTAGTTGACCTATATCTTAGCAAGCTTTTTGAGGATGAAGCATAGGGAAAATAATATTTGGGGGTCATGAAAAATGTCTAGAGAATGGTAAAATGGTCTTTCAGCCCATTTTGCAAAGGGAAAGCTATTCTTGTGGAATTCTTGCAACGAAGCAGTTTTGAGAAAAAATTTTATCAACGACAATATTGTCCTATCTGTGTAAAGCACCATGCAATGAGTATGCCCTTTGTCTCCATAACTGCACATTTCTATTTGTAAAAAGAGAAAGAAGTTCCTGCACCATGATAACTTTTTCTTCTCCTCATCTCACTATGACATTATGACATAATGAAATTGGAATTGGAAGGATAGGACAGGATCCTGAAGGTCATACCACTCTGGCAGCTTCCAGTTCAGAATAATAGCCAAAGGCACTTGCAACATTACATGCTCTACCTTTAGATTTATCAACTTTCAGGAGCTTGAAATCAGCTTTTAACACACGGGTTTCAATACAGAGTGGTGGGGCCAAAAAGAGACTATGTTATTTTTTCTTTACACGAAACAACAGTTGCCAGGATGCCATATCTGTGCTGGGCAGTGGAGTGAGGCTGCACAGGGGCTGTGAGGTGCACGTTTGACAACTCTGGACAACATCTCTGGTGCCCTTGGCTGTGTTGCTGTGAAGCCTAACTCGACCTTGGAAGTCTCTTGTTTTTTTGTAGTAGTCCAAAAGTCTAAACAGATCAGACTTTGTTTTGTCTGTCACTTAAGCTTACCACCAGTGTTGCTCATCCAGGCATTCCTGGTTTGTGATTGTATCTTCATGTGGAATAGCAGCAGCAGGAGAACAAAGCTCTTTCTGGTTTTTGTTTTATGCACCTGTGTGTGTGTATCTGCACATATGAGTGGCTTACAAGACACTGTGCCTGGATCCTGCTACAAAGTAGGAACAAACACTGCACCAAAATAGCAGGGAATAGGACTCAGAGGGAATGCAGTGGTCTATTGTGTTAGTGACCCACGATTTCAAGTAGTTTGAACTAGGCTGCATATCAAAGCATAGCTGCAACATGTTGCACTAAGAATCTTTAGGTAAGAAATTCCATTTTGTGGCCAAACGTGACAATAAACTGCAGACATTTTGTATTAATTACTTAAGGTTTGATTGCATCCCCTACTCTTACTTTGTTAAAACATTGGTGTGATGTTAACAAGGGATAAATTTTACAGATAAAGGATATGCATGTAATTAACAGAGATTGTCCTGTCTTAATCCTTAAAAAGAACAGAATAGCTGTTTCAGGTTGTTTTTCTTGTGAGATCTGGGTCCTGTAAGTTGTGCACATGCTTACCTTCATTTCTGCCAGATCTCATGAACTTAACTGGTAAAGTTAAATGTGCGTGTAGAATTTGATCAGTGCTCTTAAAAATCTTAAAGAAGTTTAATAAACAAAGCAAATATATGAAGATTAAGATTTATTCTAACAAATAGTATATAAATTTTGCTGGACTACATTTACAGAAAGAATTTTGATTAAGAGACTTAAACAAAATTTAGTAAATGTCTTCAAAGTCCAGTGTATTTTTTAACAATAAAAATGTCATTCTTCTGAGGGAGGGGGAAGGGAAATGATGTGAAGACCCTTTAGTTTCTAGGATGTCATGCTGCTTGTTTTTCACAATATTGCCAAAAGGTTCTAATAGCCTCTTTTTCATTAGTGTTTCTTTGTTCACTCCTGAATCTATATAAAGTGAACATAGACTTGATATGGGATCCATTTTCTATAAATTATCATAGCTAAGTTTGGTTGTTCTTTTTATCTTTTTCCAAAGTTTGTTAGAGGTTTAAGGCTGAAAAATGTATGCAACAAAGTTAAAGTAGAGAATTAATCTGAACTTTGAAATGTCACTATGAGAAAACAGATATTGATATGATTTTTACTCAAAATGTGTAATTATGCTTAATTTATTAAAATACAATTATTAGCCCAACATTAAAAATATCAACAGCTGGACTTTATGAAGCTTTTAATTATTTAAATTTCTCAAATAACTTTTAAAAATTTTAAAGGTTGTTTAAATGTATGTGTGAAATCACATTTTCTTCCTATAAAGGGCCACTTAGCTCTGAGAAAAAATATTGTAAAAAATTGCACAGAACAGAGCTATCTCCCTCCCACTGCCAACTGAACAGGTCTATGTAATTGCTGAAGGCACAGTCATCTCCTATTAACTGTTTTTTGATTCCAGTTGAAATACAGTGATGGTGCTGATGTTTAATCTGTGATACTTTTCCTTACTTAGAAGGTAGTGTGAGACAATCCACAGTTTTAAGACTAAACTGTGATTATTTCTGTTGTTTGAAAAGGAAAAAAATAGAATTTTATGACAGATACATCCTGTGTCAAATTGGCTCAGTGCATCTATTTCAGACAATTATCTATCAAAGGGCAGAAGCTAATTTGTGTGTTAACAAAGTACTCCTAAATATTTGGATGCCTAAAAAGTTAACGTGTTAACTTTCAGTTTGCACAGTGCCCGAGTTTTGCCTGTGTTGCAGACTGCAGGCTTGAACAGCAATATCAGCTTTGTCCTATACCACTAGTACAGCTCCAAATGAAGTTTTAGTAACAAATAGGGACAAATTCAGATTTATAGCATGAGAATCAGCTTGGGACATTAAGCAAATTTTACAAACTATCAGTGGCTGCTTTTTAAATTTTGTTACTATTTCTAGGTTGCTGCAAATGGTATGACACGAGTGAAAGACATAGAAGAACTTGACTTGAAATTCCAGAATTAAAAAAAGAATCAAATGTCTTTTGCAAGACAGTCGCCATCTGATTTCACCACAGATGGAGAAAAAAAAACCCTTACCTGTCAGTCTCCCATGCCCTCCTTTATATACTACAAGGGAAAATGTATCATGTTCGCTGAGTGGGAGATGTATTGTATTTTTAAAAAGTACTTAAGGGTTTTCTGCTCTGCCGTGAAAGAATGTAACACGTAAATTATTAACTCTGCACTAATAATGTGCAAACAGAAATAATAATTCAGAAAAAAAATCAATGCAAGCATCCCACAGACAGTGAGGTGATATTAAATGACAATATTAGCTAGAGATGTTTTCATTTGAGTATAAACACATCTTGGTTTGATGGTAGCTCTAGGAAGAGGCTTGAAGAGAGTAAGCAATACATTCTCCTCTTCACTTTTGGTGTTTAACAAGCACCCTAACTACGATGGGTTTCATTGGATGAGGCTACTAATTATTTTGTAGTCAGAAAGTGCTCTATAAAAGGCATAAGAGAGTAATTCAATGCAGTTTCCTTTTATCTGCCTTGCCAATTGATGTCTATACAGAGCAAGCAGGGCTCCCCAAACACATCAGTCTGTTTCAGATACACAAGATTAAGTAGCAAGTGACATTCAAGAGCAATCGGCCCACCCAGGAGGAGTGAAACCAGCGGAAAAGCTGTCAGATTCCGCCTTTTCTCCATTAATCTTGAAGCTTTTCAATGCTGCCAGGTCGCATCTCCATCAAACAAGCTGAGAAGAGTGTCGGGCTATTTTCTTTAGTCTCACCCTCCCCTCCCCATCACCCCATTAACCCCTGCCATGCTAGGTTCTTCTGGTTTGGGAGTAGCTCTTATGTTAACACCAGTAGGTGGGGCAGCACAAAGGGCTGGATGGAGCCCAGTGTGGACCTTTTTTAGGTGCAGACCAACATTTAGGTGGCTGGGAAAGAATGTGGCAGGGGTTTCATCCATGAGGGAACTGTTCAGAGTGCTTATGCAAGAAGGCAGGAAGTAGCAGGTGTGTTTGTCTTCTGTAGCCAGACCATATAATGGAGTACAGTCTTCCAGGTTGGTCTGGTTCTGAATAAGCTGTATTTTATTTAGTGCAGATTAGAAGTGTAGATTAGATGTGTATATTATGCTTTCCTTCATTTGCAGGTGATTTTTTTGCCAATTTTAGTTGAGTTGGCTGCATTACGCAAGATCCAAGAGTTGACCATGGCATAGACATGAACGTCATTCCTCCCTGTTGTTCCCACAGCGTGTGGGACACACTGTGTGGCTGTCACACAGGAGGCGCTCGGGCTGGCGGCAACCTTCAGAAGTTGAATCATACAAGCAGAGGTGGCTGAGTGGCCGGAAGGTGGCACAGATTGTGAAGTGTTCATGTCAGGAATAAGTGATAATATATGTTGGAACTGGAGCCAAGTGACTGTGTTCCTCTGATATGAGGGGATGGGCCTGGCTGGAAGGAAATAGGCCTCTTTACTTGAGTTCCTATGGACTGCATCCGGAGGATCATACTGGGGAAGGTGTGGTTTTAAGAGGGAGGTAATTACTGTGAGGGCAAAATCCAGATCTGAGAAACGAAATCTGTGACTGTAAAGAATAGATACAGCATGTAAAGTCAACAGTGCATCTCAACTGTGTCTGACAGCAAATGTCTTGGGAAAATTATATGAAACATACAGGCATCATATAGTAATAGCTCCTTGGAAAGTCTTCTAATTTGCAGGAACTTGTAGATAAGGCATTTCCCTCTACTGAAGTGGCATATCTCTCCCACCACCTCTCCCTTTGTGCTATAATAATATAATTGTAGTGTTTATTTTTCTATGTTCTATAAATCTCTTATGTTCCTTTTCGACAAGTGATATTTGATTATCAAACAATCAGAGACATAGGGACAGTGGATTTGTTTCTACCATAAATCAGAGAGTGAGAATCATGAAAGATGTGTGCCCCTACCCAAATCACATACCACTGTCCCCTTTCTCACTTTCAAGCAGAATCGAAGCCAAGCAGAAATGGTCAGAGAGGAGCTGCAAAGTAAAATAATTTCAAGTCTTAAACATGTGAGGTGACTGTTCTGTCCCCAGGAGGAAGCACTACCAGGAGGATGTCAGGATGTGGCGATGGTCAGTCTGCAGGGAATGTCAGTCTGCATCCTAACCTGGTAGATGCATCCTGGAAATATCTACCAGATCTCACCTTGAATGTCAGAGAGGGGGACATACTTCCTCTAAGCTATCCACTCCCAAACACTGTTTGTAATTCTCTCCCTGTGCTGTCACAGCAAAAATAAGTAATATGATTTTAATTTCTTTTAAAGGAATTTAAGAGGATTTTTTGGCTAATGTGATCTAGGTTACTCCTCAGTAGTAGTTCTCCCTACTAGCTACTGTTAAACCATATGTATTTTACTTAAACATGGAGAAAGTACATTAGAAAATATAACTGCTTTTCAGTTGCTGCTGTAAGTGTGCTGCTAGTTTCTATATGTTTGGTTTCTTAAGCTATGTTTGTAGACAATGAGCCTTCATATTTTTGATAGAATACTGCCTTTAGCTAGCTGTGTGTAGTTCATTCTCCAACTGCTCTTTATAAGTCTCCTGTCTGAGTAGGCCAGTTGTTTCAATTGGTCATTCTTCACACAAGGCACAACTCATGGTAGCCTTTGTAAACTAAATTCTATATTAAGGAGTGCAATGTGCAGCAAATGGGTTACTAACACATTTAATGGTTATGACAGAAGAATCAGGTTCCTGGAAAAGTGGCTGTGTCATTCTCAAACATACATGCAGAAGGACAAATAGCGTGTGATATAAAGAATAGTGTGAAGGGGAAACAGCCAAAGGTGAGAGCAGGCTGAAAATGGTACTTGGAAAGTAACAGCTGTATGGCAGAGGCATAGAGGGAGAAACACCTCCTCTATGACTTTGTTCAGACTATTGGCAAGTAAATGTTCATATATGCAAAAATAATGCATTTTAAGCAAATAAAATTTTGTATGTCAGAAGAGATAAAGACTTTAATACTTAATCTGAATTGTAATCTCAGAATGACTGGTTTGGGCTGGCTAGCCTGTTGTGCATTGTGACCCAGTGCAATGTCATGTCATGCTGTTAGCAGGTGTGATTACTCAGGCCTTTATGAACAATCACCACATTAAAGGTGAATCATTTCCCCTCTGCCATTGCACTGAACATGCAAGCAGAAACATGGATGTGCTGAGATAGTCACTAAGGTACTTAGTGTTTACTATTCTTTGGTTTGTACTCAGCAGACAGAGCAGGAAAAAAAATGACATTACAGTGCTGGTGTAAGAACTGAATAGACCACTTGAATAAGACACTCTTTCCCAATGCTCACGACTCACCCACGCACCTGGCATTCACCAAGCCCACACAGCCAGTATGTCCCACTCCTAATTTTACAATGGCTAGACATGAAGTCTTTTCCATTATGTTCATCTGTAATTCAATGGCATTTATCTTTACTAACAACTACAGTAGCTGTCTGTTCTCCACAATGGATTACTGCCAATATACAGAAATGAATGACCTTAAAATGTCTCCCCTAAATATCTCTCTAGTTTCTTTTCCCATGCACACTCTTCACCATACTCCCCACCTTTCAAACTGCCTCCCCACTCCAGACTGAAAAATAAACTGTTATGAGTTGCTTCATTGTAAAACAAGATTTCTCTCCTACCTTTCTTTTTCTATTCATTTTCTAGCTTTATCACCCATGTCCTCCTTTTTTTTTCCCCCTGCCTGTTGCTCTACTTCTTTTGTTTGTTTTCCTGTCTGGTTTGTGTTCCCAGTTAAGGATAACTGAACTGTTTATAGCCCTTATGGCATCTATAGTCACATTATGTCACACCTTTCCATAGTTGTAACTAGTTTAGTGCTTCTAATTGCTCTAGTGTTCTCTCATCTACATTTCCATTCAAACCTTTCACCATCTACCAAGGGGCTTAAGCTCCAGTACTTTTCCTTTCAGTTATTCAAGTTGCATTTCTTCACAGCTTGATCTTTTTTTATAGGCGTAAGTCAAACATGAGGTTTGGAACATGCTGTTTGTGCCTGCTAGACTATGCTAATTAAGGCCATGAGACCTTCCTGATGCACAGCCTTAAGTGGTACTTCTGTGAAATCCCACGGGATTGCAGTATATTACTAATTTTGAAACCAATATTCTTTCTAAATTTCCATGAAAATTCCTGGCTTAATAAAAAGGTGGGGACCCCCCCAACATCATCTTCACATAGTGGTGATGAGTCCAACTGTTAACCCAGCGCTGCCAAGTCTACTACCAAACCATGTTTCCAAATGCCACATCTACATGCCTTTTATGTACCAGTAGCATAACTCCACCACTTCCCTAATCAACTTTGTCCAAGGCTTGAAAATTCTTTCAATGAATAAATTTTTCCTAAATTTCCATTTAAAACTCCCCTGGCACAGATTGAGGCCACTTCCTCCCATCCTATCACCTACTACTTGTGAGAGGGGGCTGACCCCCACCTGGCCATACTCTCATATTAGGGCAGCTGTAGAGAGTCACAAGGTCACCCTGAGCCTCCTTTTCTCCAGGATAAACACCCCCAGCTCCCTCAGCTGCTCCTCACAGCCCTGGTGCTCCAGACCCTGCCCCAGCTCCATTGCTCTTCTCTGGGCTCACTCCAGCCCCTCAGTGTCTTTCTTGCCCTGAGGGCCCAGAGCTGGACACAGCACTCGAGGTGTGGCCTCAGCAGTGCCCAGGACAGGGGGACAATCCCTGCCCTGCTCCTGCTGGCCACACCATTGCTGATCCAGGCCAGGATGCCATTGGCCTTCTTGGCCCCCTGGGCACACCCTGGCTCATGTTCAGCTGCTGGCACAGCACCCCCAGGTCCTTTTTCACTGGACAATTTTCCAGCCACTCTTCTCCCAATCAGTAGTCTTCTGGGGTTGCTGTGACCACTGTGACCCATTTCCACCAGTTTATCCTTCCTGGATCTGTGTTGCATTAATAAAAACCAACTAGAAATTCCAAAGGTTGAGAAAAAAGTTAGTTACACTCCCTCCACTGTCTTTCTTTCTTCAATTCCTTTTAATTTAATATTTCTACATTTGCAGAGTTCAGACACGTGTCTTAAAAAAATAAATTATTTAATCTAAAGCTGCAATCTCTGACTAAAAGGATCTTGCTTTAACCAAAATGTTGAAACCTAAACTATTTTTCCAGAAACACAAAAATAGCTTGGAAAGAGCTAAATTACTAGTTTATTCCCAGTCCTTTTCTAGCATTTTCTAAAAAAAAAAATTCCAATTATCATCCTTCAGTGGATCAAGAGATTTAGAAATGTGTTTTCCCTACCAGGTGAAGTTATTATATAACGTGTAATACTAGAATAACTTATGTATTAAAACAACGGCCAGCAATCATTCCTTGGAACAGACCAACTCAGAGATGAGTAAGTTAAAATGATGGTAAGTTTAACATCTAACCTAGGTATTTATTAAATTCAACAATGTTTTCCAGTATCAGGAAAGCATAAGTAAAATTTTGGCAGAAGACAATATTTAGAAACACTGCAAGACTGTTAATGCTCATTTCTATTTGGGATCATCATGTTCTTGCAACAATTCTTAGGGCAATATGTTCCAATAACATTTCATTCTTTGATGAAAAGCTCAAAGTTTGATTCCTGACATTCATATACACACAGTATAAGAACGAGAAACTGAATTTTCCTTACAACCTCAGAGTCCAACAGAAAAATGAAAGTCATTAGTCTGTCAATGAAAAGAATAAAATTATTCATGTGCTGTCTGTTTCTCTGAAAGGCTTGTTTGTAATGCTTGAAGGTTGAAAAAAAAATTAGGATACCTATTAATCTATGCTGTATGAGGTTATATAATGAGTAACTGATCTAGAGGAGCTCTTACCTCCGCTTGGGTATAAAAGAACTCTGGGAAAGTGAGTGTAATTTTGTTGGAAAAATCTAGATCAACTTAAAAACTGATTTGGCATTTTGAAATTTAGTATTAGACCATTTTGATCTGCTGTGAAGCATTTTGGGGTGTGCGGAATAGAGTGGGATGTTTATTTTATCTTTATGAACCTTATGGACTTGCTGTGATTCAGATGTATACAGTCAAATAAGACTGCTGTTTCAAAGCCAGCAAGACAAGCACACAAAGGAGGCAAGAAGGCATTACACAGAGAATCTAAAAGAGTTCTAAACTTCTACAATCATATTCTCAGCTGGACTTTAACATCCTCTTACTATCAGATTTTAAAAAATATTTATGATTTTTCATAAACTGTTTTACTTTATGGTGTCATTGGAATTAGCTCTGATCTAATTTTCCTAGTAATATTTTTTATTTATTTATTTGTTTTATAAATTCTGTTTTAGAGGTCTAAAACAGTCTTTCTCAGCCAATGTAGGAATAGTTACCTTTTCTGTTATTCCACTGCAATGGTGATACAAACAGGAGCTGTGGACCACAGAATGCACAAAACCCAGCAGAGTCTGGCAGCTGTCTAACACCAAGAGCCAAAACTGAAGTCTGGACTTGAAAATGGATGTATTTGTATAGGTATTCTTGACCACTTCATTTTTTGTTTACATTTCTAACCCCTCCTCTCCTCACAGTTCTAGAAGAGAGCTTGTGCAAAGTAATAAAGGAAAGACAACTCAGAGCTACAACCACTAGGGTTACAGAGCAACTGCTGTATATTGCATTACAGGAGCCAGGAGCTACAACAAAACTTCAATTTTCACATTGGACGTATTTTCTAATAGAAGAGTACATTGACATTATTCTCTTGGTAAAGTGGAATTCTCTGTGTCTCTGTAGTGGAGACATGTGATGTGTTCAAGAGTCCATACAGGATTCATATTTTACACACAAGTTTCAATTACTGACTTATTTGGAAACCACAACTTATCTACTGTACAGCAGTAATGTAGTAGTATAGTAGCATGGCAGCTGAAATGATAGACCTGAATTGTATGTCACCTTTTTTTCAGAGTATGGCAAAGAAATATGCCTCTCCATGCCCAAAGGTATTTTATTTTGTGAGCATTGTACATCTTCCTACCGAGTAATCAGCCTGCTTTAATTGTTACTCACGTATCGCCAGTCCAAAGACTAAATGCATTTGTTGAGACTTCTTTAGCAACACTTTATTTCTGAGGCAGTGGATTTTAATACCAGAAACCATGACAAGCACTTCCTTGTAAAGGTGCTGTACAGTGGCAGGGCATTCAACAGGTGATTTTGTAGCGACTTGTGAGTGTAAGTATGTCAGGCAATGGAGGCTTTAAGAAACAGTATTGAGCAAAACAAGAGAATGCACTATTCATTATACAGATAATATTATCAGGATGAGGATAATTTGTTGTTATACATTGGAATTAGAAAATATCCATTACCTTGTAACTCTCTAATGTGAAATGCATGTTATTTAATGCTCCTTTCTGCAAGCTCTGGGACAGTCACTGAAATCCCCAGAGACGGCTATTGCACAGGCACACCAATGCACAGCAACTGGCAGAAACATTTATGCCTTAAAAGACCCCAAGTCTACAGAAATGTGTTACGCATTGCCTCAGTTCTTGCAGACATCTGCCAGGTTACAGCCTCCATTTGAGGCACAATGACAAAGACTGAGCAAGGTTTTACAGCTCTGGTAGGAACAGTCTCCTGGGTAAGAGGCTGAGTTTGCTCAGCCTACAGGAATTTTGCTCAGCCTGTAGCTATTGATGAATTATTCCTTTTATGAGAATGATCTTTGACATGGACCTTTTCTTAATCTTGTGCACCTGACATGTATTTCACAACAATAATGCTGACTGGCATGTACATTCTTTCACATGAAGAATTAAATACATTTAGACTGATCCTTGCCCGGGTAATTTAAGTCACTTTATCTTGCCATAAGCTTCTGCCATGCCTCATGATAAAGGCATCAGATACACCCAACAATAAAAAACACCAGGTGGAAATGAACAAAAGTGACAGGCAGTGCTCAGCTGAGTTAACACTGCTTTTTTTATTAACTGGTTTACCATGCTGTACTGAAAGGATGGGTCTTGCTTCCTGCCCTGAGAAGGCACTCACAGGGCCTGTTTTTCACTACAGCATAATTCTATCTTCTTCTGTTATGGGCCTTGCAAATAAGTGATCATGGCCAGTAGTACCAACAAGTCAGTTTTCATCATACATGAAATGCAAAAAGAAAAGAATGCTTGCTGATGTTTTGAAAGGCAGGGCTGTCTGGCTTAGGCCAGATGCTTTCTTGGCAGATTGTGTAAGGGCGACAAGATGAATACACTTTCTCTTTCTAGTCTATCAGATTTGAATGCGCTTTAAGATACCATGTTCAAAAACACAGCAGCAACTTCATCATTCAACAGTGAACAGTCATGGCTTCTTTTGGGGATTTCACCTGCACAGCTTTGTCTCAGTTCTCTAATCCTTCAACTTGCCCTCAATGACAATGGGGACTTTGGCAGAGCTAACTGATTGGTTAGCTAACACACTGCATTTTATTCTTATCTTTTTATTTCCATTGTTTGCATGCTGCTATTTCATGTGATAGTCAAGGGTTGTTATTTCTGACAACTCAGATAATTAATCTCCCTCCAACAGCTCTTCCTGTGCAAGAAGCAATAGTTTCCTCTTCACTGAAACACTCTAACCCAGCATTGTGTGGCAAAAAATAGCCCCTGCATTTCAGTTAAAAGAGAAATCATTTTTCTGTGCATTCCTACTTCATAATGCATTTCTTTCTCATTGTCTTCCAAAGTGGCCAGTGTCAGTACCATGAAACTTTGAAACATGCAGGTTTAATACCTTACATCTGTGATAAGCAACCATTTGGTTTCTTGATACAATTTTGAAAGCGTGGACATACAAAAGTTGCAAATGCCATCTGAATGATAGGTAGTTTCCAAACCCACTTCAATGCCAGAACAGAATGGAGTATCTTGTGAACATAGCCACATCTCAGCAATTCGGAAAAGACTTTCAAGATTATTGAATGTAATAATTCATGTTCCTCTTCCCTTCCCTTATCACAACTAGAATATATACCTATGTCTATCTCACCTGGCATCTCCTTCTGTAAAAAAGCAACCTTGAGAAAATATATGGCTGTGCATTTAAAGTTCCTAGAATCTCTAAAATAAAACAGCTGTCTAATTAAAATAGCTACGTGTTACTCAGTAACCTGTTCAGTATATTACCATTGACAGTTTCTGAAGACTAACAAGTTCAAAGAATAAATTTCGTCACAGAACTTTGGAATTTCAAGCTAAAGCTCACTTACTGTTTGGCAGTCTGATAAAAACTGAACGTTGCCTGGGTTTAGATGAAAATTTGATGAAAATTTACTTTGCTTACATACTTGGCTTCTTTTAGAATAAAGTATTGTTGCTACTGTTGTGGAAGAAGGAAAAGCCTTTTATCCACTGGAAACAGGCAGCTTGATGTTTTAACTGAGTTGTTAATAATAATTTCATTGAAACCTACATATTTAGTTATGGTGATGCCCTCAGCTCTAAGGTTAAGTCGTAGTTAAGTGATTAAGGAAGTATGCTTTCAAGTAAAGTTTACACTTTTTATAATGAACAGTTCTTTCTTCAGCCCTTAAATAAGGACCAGAACAGTAAAACTATCAAAGGAGTATCTTAACACTTTGCTTTTCCTAAACAATTTGGGCTTAGCAAACCAGCATTTGTTTCAACAGTTGCAATCCTGATATACATTCACCACTGTCACATTGCAGTTTGCAGTCTTGATGAATAACTTCCCTTTCTCCTTCATCTATCTTATTTGTGACTACACACAAATAATCATCAGATTGGCAAACTGTGTTGCAAATGAAAGGAAAATACTAGTAGACCAATCACCACCACTGGAACTGTTGTTGTAGTAAGAAAACAACTCCCATTTGTTATTTATTGACTATATTCAGCTAACTGTCTACTTGTTGTTTTGAAGTTGATTTGAAAAAGTTTGTAGAGCGAGATGACATTTTCAGGCCAATTGATGACAGAATTTTACTGGAAAAAAATACCAACTAATAAAGAAACTAAATATTGAGATCTACCCTCAGTACTTTCAGTGTTCTAAATGGCTATCTGTTTTAAGATTTATTTATGTAGCCTAGGTCTCTGGACTTGTCTCACACATTCAAATAAAACTGCTAAACGAAAAGTATTTCAGTGACATCAGAAGGCAGTTAAAAACTACTCAATTAATTCCATATTTGATTGCAACTTGTTAATGAGTTACAAATTACTTCCTTGAAAACAACAATAAAAATCAGAGCAGCAGTTTATTTTTCCTAGTTTTTAGCTGAAAATTTTCAGTGTCTTCATTTGATAGATTTACCAGACTGGTATTCCGGACTCCCCACTTCAGATCGTGATTTGCAAGTCACTGCCAAATTTACGACATTTTCTACTTCTGAAAAAATTCTTAAGCTGTGATCTTTCATACTTAATCAAATGCTGGTTAGGGTTAACTGCACTTTGTGGCAGAAACACATTTCATCAGCTCAATGACAACAACCAATTACAATTCCCATTCCGATAATGTTTTGGCTTTGCATTGGGCATGATTAATGGATAAAAGAAATTAAAGCAACAGCTACCAAAATAATTTAGCAAATGACAAGCCATTGGCCTGAGAAGAGATTAAAGAAAGAGTTTGATGTGCTTAGTTTGTAATCAAAGCCTAGAAAAGAATCTGATTAGGTATTTTAATTCAGAAAGCCCTTACCAGACAGAGAATATTGGTTAAAGCACCTAAGTAGAAAGGTGTATGAACTGGTTATAAATAAAAATAGTCTGGAAATAAGAATAAAGTTTTGAAGATAAACCATTCTGGAGTATTATTTGAAATAATGTCCACAAGGAATAAAATGTTTCATGGTAGGAACTCACAAGTGTAAGTGGGACTTGATGACAGGATAGAAGTGATCCTGTTGTTCAAAGTTAAAACTTGTGATTTGTATCTTTGGGTGGTTAACTTCTTGTATCTGTAACAGAGCCTTGAAAGGAGACTGCATTTCCATATATCTTTTTTTGCACCATGTTTTAAATACTTTAATGCTGCCAGCTGTTTACCTGCAGGGGCCAGATTTACATTTGCCTCCAGTGTATAATTTGGCTTCTGGGGAATGAAGGTAGACAGGGTTACTTTCTTTTGAAGCATCAGAAAATGGTCACAGAAAGTGATGGGATATAGGGGCAGAATTTACTAGAATTTCTCTTCTGTTCAAAGAGGCCCAAAGAGGACCTTGATTGTCATATAGTCTAAGAGGTTTCTGTCCTCTTTTCATACTGGAGTTAACAGTCTTGTCTGTTTTCTGCCTTTATATAGGCAGTGCTTACTTTCTAGGATCCACTAGGCAGTTTCTCTTCAAAAATATCCTATTGCTAAGGCCATGTTTGGGACACTGGTGACATGCTTAATTTTTCCAATTTTACTCTCACAGATTATCCTTCATGGTGGTTGATGCTGTTTTTTATTGGTTTGTTTATTTTTTTTCCCCCTTTATACTGAATCTGCATTTACAGATATTTTTGTAGACAACAGCAGAATATATATCCATGGTTGGCTGTGATTGATTCCTGGTCCCTCAAAAGCTGGGATACTTATTATTTAAATTCACCACTCTGTAACTGTGATCAGCTAGAAAATGTTTGATGCCCTAAGAACATTAAGCATAGTGAATTGCTCCACATGACCTTTGCCTGAACATTCTGAGAACGTGCAGAGGGGATACGTTTTGATTTTTTTGTAATGTAGGCACTCCTAATTCTCTTGTACTTCAATCTCCTAAATCCTATTTCACCAGTTCATCAGCAACAAGAGTAAGTTCTAGCTTTTGGGGACGCAGGTTTGTAATAATCATTTAATCTAGGTTTCCATTCTAACTCCAGCACATAGGCATGTTGGCAATGCATCCAGATTTGGTCTCTGGAGAATGATTCTGAAGATGTGAGGTCAGAGTCAGTCAGAGTCATAGCCTACTATGCCAGATGGCATAAAAAACATCTCAGCAACTTACTCATCACTGGTACTTTTTGGTACCATTCTAAAAGCAATATAAGAGATTGGACAACATGCAGAAGGGACCCTGCTCAGTTTCTAAGATGTCATTCATCACCTTCTATCCTCCACCTTGATATTTGGAGAGTAGAGGCCACTTATTTTATTGCTTCCAGATGTGTAAAGTCAACCTTCAGTTCTACAATTAGATTTATGATGAGTGAGATATTTTTTGGAGGAAGAACAGTCACTTCTAGTAACCCAGCTCATTCTATGGGTTCATCAGCACCTTGATGATGCTGCCACACACAGAGCAACAGGAAACCCTATTTTCCCTTGAACATAAGAAATTCCAGAGCTAAAAATGCTTTGCAATATATACGAATTTTCTGATATTAAAACATACCGACTAACCAGAACAGTTATTCAAGGAAGGATCAGTCTTAGAAAACATTCTAAACCACCTTGCTTTAATACGGTGTCCATTCACTGAGCAGAATTGTGAGTATCCCAGAAAAGAATAATAATTTATGTATTCTTAGTTATTATTGAGTGAGTAGCATCTACCTGGAATTACAGCTCAGCTGTGGATAAAATGGAATGGGATGTAGAGAGAATACCAAGAGCTGGCTAACAGTTTGCAGACATCAAACCAGTCGGGACACCCTCAGGGAAACATTTGAACATAAGCTCATTTGATTAAACAGCACTTCAATCTTTAGCTGGATGGTAAGCATCACTTCCTATCACTGGATTAGCATTTGCAAGGTACCAACAGTGAAGTAAATAAACACTCACGCAAAGGAGACTCCACTGTTGCTCCTCTGATGATCACTATTTTATAACACCAATTTGTGCAGTGACTCTTCATCTGTTGTACACATGCCATAAATGCAGTGAGAATACTTTGTCCTGAGTTGTTAGATGGTCTTCAACGGAGTCCCAGATACCTCCTTCATTTATAAATCTGTTAAAAGCTTTGAAATAGCAGAATACTGCCTACGTGTACACAATCCAACAAGCAGTTAATTTGGGGAAATTGAAATGAGAGAGAAAAGGTATAATATATTTTACTTCTGGACATAACTTCATTGGCAGGAGGTAATTACTTAGTGTCTGAAGATTAAAGTAGTGCTTTATCAAAATAAGCATACAACCCAGACTTGTCCCGCAGGGAGCAGTGTTTCATAAATACATAAACAGGTGGCATAGTGCATACTCCAAAGATGGGAATATTTCCAAAAGAAGTTGCAGAAGCTTTTATGAAGTAAATCTTTATCTGACTGGGGAGAAGGTTCTCATTTAGCTATCTGTTAACATGGAGTATTTGAGTTAGCAATCCATATGGGTTCATTTTGGGAGAAAATCTGCCTTAGTGCTTGCAAAATGTTTTTTTCTTTCTTTTAACAAAGCCAGTCACCTCAATCAAGGTTGGGAATGTTTTAGCAAGATCCAACTAACTGTAAAGTGTTCTAACCATAGAATGCTTCGGGTTGGAAGGGACTTTAAAGATCACCTAGCTCCAACCCTGCCAGTACACCTTTCACTAGACCAGGTTGCTCAAAGTCCCATCCAGTCTGCTATTTAACACCTCCAGGAATGGGGCATCCACAGCCTCTCTGGGCAACCCTCACAGTAAAGAATTTCTTCCTAATATTCAGTCTAAGTCTACCTCTTTCTTTGAAGTCGTTTCCCTTTGTCCTATCATTACACACCCATGTGAGAAGTCCCTCACCAGCTTTCCTGCAGGCCTGCTTTAGGTACTGAAAGGCTATTTTAAGGTCTCCCCAAAGTATTCTCTTCTCCAGACTGTGCAGCCCTGACGCTCTCAGAGGAGAGATTTTCTTAATAGCAATGAAGTTATTGATATGGAAAGCTACAACTACTTTAAGGAGAAATTTTGCTTTGGAATTAAGGTAAGGTGGACTTCTATTGGCTTTCAAGAAGCAGAATCAAAATGCTCATAAAGAATCCTATATTCACACAAAGACTTAAGAAATAGAGTTAAAAACCAGTCCTTGTGCATTTCACCTATAATGCTAAGAATGAAGGGCTCAATAACTACAGCGTATACATGCGGTAATGCCTTTGAGACTATAAGAAGCTGGACTAATTGCTTCTAAATTAAGTACAAAGAAACCTTGAAACTTGCCTTGAAACTACCCAGGTCTCAGGCAAACAGCAGGAGAGCTTATTTGGATGAACACAAGATTGCAAATCTTTTTATCAGAATCACTGCAGGTGAAGGTTGTGAGAACAGCCTTAAATATACTGCAAGAGGATTGTTCCACCTGATATGCCTGAATGTTTTAGTCTCTGAACCAGGATGCCAGGCCAGAAACGCTTGCACATAACAAAGACAAAGTTTGGCTTCAAGAGAAACGAATGCACCCCATGCCATATGACTAAGTATTCTCAGATTCAGATTATTATTGCCCAGGGACTCCTTTAAAATTGAAGCAAGTTTTAGTGAGTCTTATTGATTTGCTATTCTGAAAGTTAAAGTTTGCAAATTCCCTTCAGTAAGATGGCATTAGAAATTGGATTTACTTTTCTTTCTAAGCCAAGATTTAGGCAGAGAATTGTGAGGCAGCATATTCTGTCTGTGATCTGGCAAAGAAGATACTCTAAATTAATTAGAAGTGGGTGGGGAAATATTATCCCTGAGGATCTTGCCTGGAAATAAAACCTGGAGCTTTTGAAGTTCCTTGCAAAGAAGAACAGAAAAATAGTAAGATAGAAATAAACTACAGCAATTAACAGTCACAGAAACTTCCTAGGAGACGTAAGATTCAGAATTGAAGCTCTGGCTTCAAATCAGACCTGCATCATTCCTACACAAGATGAACATCCTATCTATCTATTGAGTATCTATTGTCTTTGCTTTAGTCACTTTTCTAGAACAGTCCTACTTCCTGTAAATAACTGGATATTAGTTGCATTAGCAAAAAAATTCCCTTAGCCTAACAGTTAGGGAACTCACCTAGGCTGCAGCAGCAGCATCTGCCACACCCTTAACTGCACTTTCCCAGAAGTTATACTTTCCTACTACTGGCTACTCTCATGAAAGTTCAGTGGTTTTGATCTGAAATCATTCCCAGGCTGCAAAATATTTCAAAACTAATGTTACTTCAGCCAGAATTTTTGCACAAATCACAATGATTTCAACAACTCAACATTTCCCAATTTTTCCCTAATTTTTTACAGAATATTTCCAAGCTGCCAAGACTCAGAGAAATTTTTACATTGTTGACAACTCAAACAGCAGGCCTGTAATAGGTAAGAAAAAAATCAAAATGAAGCCTAAAAATACAACTTTTTTTATTTAGCCTGCTACCAGATTAGTGATATGCTACAGAGAAGAAGAATTAAGCACCTAGACACAACTAGCAATTCTAACCACAGATGAGACAGCTGGCTACACTCTGCCATTATGCCCTCAGGAGATGGTGAAGGTCATTTAAGTGCACCAATGTGGGATGCTGAGCCTACTGGCCAAAAAAGAAATTCCAAACTCCAGAACACACAGCAGCAGAATAGAGCACACACAACCACATCACTCAAAGACTGACTGTGAATCTTTAGGGCAATGCCTATGGAAAAGAATAAAAGGCCCAAGAGGCGCCAGTAAGAACTGGATTTTTGTTTCTGTGACACCATTTGTTTTCTGTTATGTGTATTTGCATCTTAGGTTAACAATCCTCCGAGATAAGGCCTCCTACTTGATAACATTCATCTCCAACCCAGGCCATGGATCTGTGTCCCTGGCACCCCACAACTGTTTCTGTATGAAACCCAAAATACTTCCAAGAACCACATCACTATGAGTAGCTTTTTCTATAGAGAACTCGTCAGAAAAAAGGTCCAGTGAGAGAAAAATAAATTGTAATCCTGGAAAGAGACCCTGAGCACGTATGAAAGACCATATGGTAATGATCAAAGCTGAGGAGAAACAAAAAGCTGCTTTCCACCTGCAAAACAGAATTGTCTGAAGATAGTGAAATGGGAATGCTTTGAAGATAAGCCATCATATAGTGTGGGAAAAGGAGGCAAGAAGTGAAACCTGGTATTGAGACAATTTCCTGAGGTGCATTCTGTGATTGGTGGGTGGTGGAGCCAGGTGTTGATTATTTTCTACCTTGTTCTAACATGCAAAAATCAGCAAAAGAAGCCATTATTGTTTGTGTTTCCCACTTTTCCTCATAACCTGCTTTCCAGTGTATAGAAGGCAGGCATGGGTGGATCTAAAAATTATCTTGGCTCTTTCTTACAAATAATTTCAGGTTGTAAAGTAAATAATCTACCCTTCCTGAAATGAAATTCCTGTATTATCTTCCTTTTGGTCTTCTGGCCCTCTTCAGGAAAATAAAGGCCTAACTGAAAATATTTGGCCTGCAGTTTCTCTCTCCTGTGCTTCTTAATCAGCCTGAAATCTGAAGATAGGCACTGATGTGAAGTGAGGATGCCATTTTTGAGGGCACATTAAGAGGACTGAGTACATCCAACTTTTTTCATGCCTCTGTTGAACTGACTGGTAGCATCTATGCCTTGTTCAGAAAGCATATGGAATTTCGAGACATAGGTATGACTTTGACACCAAACAAAACTACTAGTCTAGAGGAAATAAAAAACCAAAACATTTTCTTAGCCATTCTCAGTAACAGCAGAGGATGCTTCAGCCATCATTTTTAAAGCAAGCAGGATAAAAAACTGAAGGAGCTAGAGATAATACAAAAAAAAAAAAAAAAGTATGTCATTCAACCCTAAGCTGTGCAAAGCAAGGAGTTTCAGACATAGAGATATAAATCCAAGTTTCATCATCACTCAGATGATATTTAATTCAACAGACATTAATTATCTCTCAGACATGAAGGGTGGTATTGATGACTGAATTTCAGGTGTTTACACCTGAGATGGCAGTCATTAAACTGGTCTCTGTTTACAGTCATGTAAGCGGTTGTAAGAACAAAAGGTGCTTATGGTGCATCCGTCTAGCCCAGGTCCTGTTTCTGAAGGGGAGCAAATGTAGACAGCCGTCTAGCTTTGCAGGGATGCCTGATGAGTCGTGTTCCTTTTCTTATTCTGACAGCCTTCAGCCATTTGTGCTCTAGGGAATTCTATGCTGAAGGTGGCTGTTATGTGTTTAAAAACCTTTAAGGGCTTCCCCCCCCAAATAACTTGTTTAGTCTCTCTTTTGAGACATGCACTTTTAACATACATTCACATCACACCCACGGCAATAGACAAGAAGGTATTTCTAAAGCTCAGTGCATCTCACTTCTTCAGATTTCTGCACTAGCTAAATTAATCTAAATTCACCAGTTATTAAAGGAACCCAGCTTAAGTGCAAATATCCACATACTGTGAATAGATGGGCAATTTTCACTTCACCTTATTTTAAAACAGATACTGTAATATATTGGATTTGAAATTTTACTCCAAGTTACAGTGATGGGCTGTAGCAAGTTGTTTCCAATTTACTTATTTAAAAAATTATTTATTAAATATTATTATTATTATTATTATGAATAATAATAATAATAATAATATTTTTAAAAAGTTTGGATTATATTAAAAGTGGCAAATTTTGCTTTTCAATAGCCTAGTTATTTTGATTAATTTTTTAAAAATCCTTTTACTTAGGTAGTTATTACACCTGTGCAAGTGCAGCCTGTGGAATTCAGTCACTGTGCATTCTCAGTGATGTGGTTCAGTATTCCGGGTTGAGGCAAACATATCTTCTGCTCCAAAGTTTTATTTTATGCATAACTGCAAATAGCAGTTGCAAACTAAAGACAATTAGAAATCGGAAATTACTCCCCCCACCCACCCTTCCCTATTAATTAGTTTATTTTGTAACATCTCTTTGAAGCTCCTTCAATTGTGATAAATGAGATTTTATGTCTGCTCCAGATATTGGGTATTTTACATGTATAAAGGCTATACTTTGAGGTGTTGACTGGTAAAGGAACTTCACTATCATATTCCAATAATAAACAGGAAAGACAGAAAATGCACCATCGAAAAGCTAAAATCTGAATCTTTCGTTGCAACAGAATCATGAAATGTAAACGGCACTGTAACTCTAGCATTATTTCTGCAGTCATACTCAAAAATATTTTCTCAAGCACTGAGCAGACATCCTAAGTGAAGCAATAGAAGTGGTCAGGTGGGGGAAAGGGAAGCAAAGCAAAAAATAAATTTCATTTATAAGCAGATTGTAATTTTGACAAAACTATTTGGCAGCAAGACTGGATCATGTAAACAAAAATGTTGAAGCATCCAAGAACTGATCAAAAAAAGTGCTGGAATAAGCACAGAATTTATTAGATATTGTTTGTAATAAGCAGTGTGTTCTGATTTTAAATTTACAGTAGTTCTCAGTTTGATGTTTGACTTCCCTTAGCTGCTTAAGGAAGAAGGCAGCAATGACAAGCTTGCATTCAATTACAGAAATCTCAGTAGACTGACTAAAACTTTGCATACATATTCCTGTAACAGAGAACCAAAGCATGCCGGAAGACAACTGCTTTACTTGATAGACATATAAGAATTTTCTTATTTTCTCTACCTAAAAACAGAGAAATTAAAATATCTTCCAGTATTTATAGGCACAATACCGGAATAAACAGTCTACTTCACTTCTTCTTAGTGATATATTTTAAAGAATAATTTTAGCTATTTATCTAGACTAGCCATTGTTTCACCAGAATATTTTAGGAAGAAAACTGTACATGTGCATTCACTTAAGTATTTCTGAAGTCCTAGAGAATACTCTTGAAACAGTGGTCACATGGAGGTATCCAAGTATAACTCATTTTAAGACACCTGATGATCACTGAAGATCATGATGGTCAACAGTGAATGTCCTTCAGCTTCAAAGTGGAAACTCTGGTTACTTCTTCACTATAAAGGATGTATTTAATTATCATAAAAAACTGACAAAACACAGTAACATACAATGTTGGAATGCCATACTGGCAAATAGTACAAAGAACAGCCATTCTGAACCAGATCAGGACAGACACCTGAACAAACCCAGCTTTGCCAGTGGCTGATAAAAATTGGTATACTCCAAGGACACCTTTGCTAGCTGTCAGCAGCTTTTAGCTCAGGGATTTTATTCAACAGGATACTTTTTATATTTATTGCAGATTTTTATTACATGCATTTCTTGTATTGAGTCTAGTGAAAAGCTAGTTTTGGAAGTCAAAAAATTGCCAATGAATTTCAGTATCTGCTATGTGAAAATGTACTTATTCTCATGAGTTTGCTGATGTGCCTGTTTAAAAGCCAATGAATTATACAGTTTTCCTCAGACTAGTTGTGATTTTAGAGGCCACCTATGCTAATCCTCAATTGTCTCTCCTATATGCTAGAGATTTGCTCTTTAAAAAAAAAAAGATACATCTTCAGGTGTGCTGTTGCCTTTCTCTGTAACTTTGTAAGAAACCATTTTAAAGCCCTCTGTAAACCCAAATGAACTACTCGAATCACCCTGTCCCCATAATCATGAACTATGAAGAATGTGAAAATAAGTAATATCTAAAAGATCTGAATTGTCACATCATTTTTGTATCATATTTGTTCACAACATTATTTAGAGAGATTTTTGAAGTATAGGGAGGAATGAAAGAAAACCCAATAAACAAAAAACACCAAAACCTGTCACCTGTTACTCAGATGAGTTTTAAGAAAAATATTTAAACCACAAGTAATAGCTACACAGTTTCAAATTTCAGTTACTTCAAGACTATGGTCTTATTCTAATCAACTTATTTGTACTTGCTCTAATCAACTTGTCCTAAAAGTGTTAAATTCACTTTTTCTGTGCGGGAGGCATTCATGACAGGAACATTTTTACTTTCCCTCATGAAAATGGATGTGAAGAATCAGTATTTTACATCCACTGAAATCAACATTTTCATACCAATTCAAAATTATTTTGCACCCCTTTTTCAAAAGTTGCTGTAAGCACAATCATGTGAAGTTGGTGATATACTCCAGCATTGATGAAGTACCAATTAAATGTAAATCCCTCTCAGAACAGAATGATAAAAAGGAATTATCAAAGCAAGTTGCCTTACCAGACATGCCATAACTAACTATACAACTGTCTAAAATGATTTTCATAGGTTATTTCAAGTTTCTCTATTTGCATGTTTTTTCTTTTTGGAATAACAAAATATGTTGACCTCCCCAGTAACAACAGAGTCAGATAACTGTATTTAGCAAAACCAAACCACAAAAATACAAAAGCTGGTAATTGTCCAAATTTGCTTCTTCTTTTCTATCACATGACAAAACTTCGCATAAATGGGTAAATAATTTTTCCATTTCATAGTATCCATTAATAATTCAATTTGTTTTAAATTATGCATCAAATGGCACAATTAAGGAATACTTTGCTGGAAATATGAAACTTTTAATTTCCTGTGCTTTTAATTTCCTGACACTCTTTACACTCCATTATAACATCATGATTTTAAGAGTTGCAAGGCCTTTATTATTGATTTTTTTTAAAAAGTTTATTTGAATTATGAATGATGCAAATATTCCTGGCACCTGTAGGATGCACACTTGGTATAAGCTGTCAGGAAGGTGGAAACACAAATGTGTGATAAAATAAAGAAACTATAGTTTATTAGAGAAGCTAAAATTTTGCCAAAATATTATTAGTTTTACACAACCTCTTAAAACTCACGTATGAAAATTTCTACTGGACAATAGACACTACAAGTCCCCCAAAACTATACACCACATACCTTGTAGGGTTGACAGGAGCGAAAAGCAGTAGCATATGGAAGGAAAGATATGATGCTGCTTGTTTCCTTGAAGAAGGAACTTTCACCACGACTTGACAGGAATAATCCCAAACTCATTAGGACATGCTGGCTGAGACAGCAATGACAGATAATAAGCCTTTTTCAGAAAACCAGTGGCTCTTTGGAACAATTTGCTAGAAATGGGAAAGGACTTGGTCTCTAGCAGCAGCATGCTGCCTCCAGTACTTCACACAACATAACTACCGAAGCCAAAGTGTAATGTACTTCAGATCAGCCTATTCTTTGCACAGGGTTTCCCACAATAATGGAAGCTACAAAACTGGAAAGAAAACACCTCAATTCTAACACAAGTCAGGGAAAGAATGTAAACATAACATCTGTGGTACATTACTCTGCAACAATGCAACCCTTTAGTAATTCTTTAGCATTCTTTTGCTATTGCCATGTAACGTGGCAAGACGTGACATGCAAACAAATCCCACTGGGTAAAGAATATATTCAGTTTACTTGTGAGCTTTACTCTTTTTCTTTACCCAGTAATGATTTTGTTACTTTCACAGGTTTCAAATACTCCTCCTAATAAAAACTTAGATAAGTTGGATGTAGCACAGCTAAATCTACCACCAAAATGAATTTGTAATTCAAATTCTCCTTCCGAAGAATTGTTAATCTCATTCATCATAGATGACCAATTATGCTGGTTTACTTGTTGTGCCTTTGGACATATTCAAGGTTTACTTAGCCCAACACATTGCTGAATAGATAGAAGCTAGAGTTCATCTACGAAACATTCACTTCTGAAGGCACTTAACTAAAGACAGCCCAGATCATCTTGTACAATTTCAGTTCCAGCTGAAAAAACTTCCAGAGTTGTAATAATTTGGTAAATTAATGAATGGGTAAAGAAGTTTAGTATCTAATAGAACTTCTGATCTCTAAAATATATTCTTGCTGCAACTGATCCTTTCCAAGCTCATGCCCTCACTACTACTTCTAAGGTTTGAAGACTGGTGTGACTACAATAAATTCTATTCCCACTGTCACCATGGTCATTCTTAAACCATGCAATAGGATCAAAAAATCCAAGTCCTAAGAAAATGATCAAAGGAAAAGAAGATCGGGGCTCAAACACAACTTAAAGACTTCAAGACGGCATGAATAATACACAATCATAAACAAAGAAACAAACAAAAAGCTTTCTTCCTTAGAAACAGAAGGGGATTTATCAAATTCTTCTTTTAAGTATTTCCATTATCATTTCAGGAGAAACAAAGAAACAAGAAACTGTGTTTTATGTGAAACTGGTTCTAGTTATGAGAAGTATAGATTAACAGACAGCAATTTCATTAATTAGGTGTCCAAAGAGAATGTTAAGACTAATCAGTCTTCATGGACCATGTCATTTCAAAAACCAAACTGTGTCTCTTCTGCATTAAGATACTGTGGATTTCTCATTTTAATAATCTGACGAAGCTTGAAGATCATTAAATTAAGAACTTGCTGCTCTTTACTTGGAAAAAAACAGAAGGAAAAAACTCCAACAAATGGCTTTTCTTTTTACTCTCTTCTTAGTAAGATAAGCATATTAAGCTGAACTGGAATACAAAGAGATGCAGTAGATTCTGGCTGTTAAGATTCCAGTTCGGTGCACTTTGGCATTCCTGCGGGACTTCAGGCTCCACTGCAAAATGCAGCATTCAAAATTCAACAGAAGATGAATTGGAATAACAATTTTTGTCTGTGATAGGAAAATAGTTGAAAAATGGTTGATTATGCTGAAACTGGGTCAGAACCAATGCTTTACATGAATGCTAGCCAGCATATAGACAGCTGGTTAAAACTGAAACAAGAATATTTGCCATATAGTAATAAAACCTGGGCAATACAAGACAGTTTTATGCCTTCTTTCAGTTAAAATCTAACACAGCACTCACACCGTTATTTAGGTCTATGTGAAGAGAGCTGTTTCAACTGTATTTGTATCTTGTGACAGCTGGGATGAAAGTCTCAGTTGCATAGGAAAAAGGTGTACACCCCCCCATTTGTAATATGTTTTACTGATCATGTGTCAATACCATAACTTGTTAAATTAAAGCAAATAAAGCAACAGTCAAAGATATATAAACAAAGATTTCAAATATAACATTATGCATTTTTAAAACTAATAATACCTTTTAAAACAAATTGAGCTTAGAATATGTACTTGCTGTTAAGGCTGAGATGCTATCACCACATCTCCTGTTAAGCAACAGGAAACTTCAATACAGATAAACATGTAACCAGCAATAAAAGACCCAGAACTGTAATTATGTAATTAGTATATGCTGATACTGTGTGATGTACTCAAGTATTCTGACTTCATTCATGAACATTTAACTGGCTTAGTTTCACTTTTCAAGAGTATCCCATTTATACAGAACAGTCTTGAGTTATACCCATTCTTTGCTCTTCAACTGCCAATACTGTTTTATATAGAAAGAAAAAAAAACAGCTTTTACTGAAAGACTTTGTATCTGCAAAGCTTACTGAAGTCATTAAACTTCAGAAGTTTAAACAGCAGATATAAATTTACCATCAAAGATCAATCATAACCCCTAAAGTTGCAGCTGATTTCAAACATTTCTTTTGATAGAGTCATAGTACAGCAAGTTTTTAGAAGTATGAACACTTCAAATCTCCTCTATTTTTAGGGAAGTTTGTAATAGACTCAATTGGAGACATGAAAACCATTTTAAATAGACATCACAAGATGCATCTGTAGTTTAAAGGTCAAATTTATTAGGAGATTAAGAGATGTGTTATACATGAACTATAAATACAGCACAGCTGACTTTATTCACAGTCACACAGCCAATGCCAACCTATTTTGTAGACACTCTTGTTCTTTTGTTCCAAGAAAAATTTGCACCATAAGACTTGGATTTAGGTTTTGGCATCTTCTTCTCTTCAACATCATAACTCCAGCCTAGAGGTTATGGGGTAATGGTAGAGTGAGACAAGAAACAATGAGAATTATATTCCCAGCATACAATATACAGCAAACGCAACTAAAAGGTTTTAAGTTTGTTTTTCAATGTAGGCACCCACTAATCTGTTCCTTTCTAGTTGGCAAAGGAGAATAGCAAAATGCCATAAATGTGGCAAATGACTATTGTGTGAGATGGCAAGACCTGACCATACTACAAACCTCCATGCAAAAAATTTGACCGGCATCAATGAAAAGCTCAACAGGGAAGACTGACTGTCCTGTAAGTTCATGGCTTCACAATTCCATAGCACAAAGAAGCACTAAGGCTCTGTGTATGCTGGCACAGGAAATGAGGAAGGTAAGAAAAAAACATGGTATAAAATAACATACAAAGACTAATCTCAAAGGCTGGGAGACAACGGAGACCTTGGAAAGCTAATAAAAAAAGAAGGGTGTGAAGACCAAAAAAACCCAAAAAGCAAAGAAAAAACTTCAACATTAGAAAGGAATTTAATACTTAACATTTTTTATAAGAACATAAAAAAATTAGGAATAAAAAGAAAAGGGAATGAAGTGATAGAAGACAAGTAAATTATGTGATAGTTAAGCAAGAGAAATGCTTAAAAATGTCAGAAAAGAGGAGGTGGAGACATTAGTGTTTATGTAAATCAAAATGCAAATTGATTGCAGCCTCCAGGTGCCTGGAAAGTTGCCAGGGCAGCACTCAGTATTCCGAAGTTTGGTCTCTTTAGCTGCAATATTTCACTCAAAGTTAAGATAATTCAGTTGAAGCCAGAAGTGGTTAAATATGCAGTTTTAAGTGATACTCCTAAGAAAGTACTTTTCTTCCTTAGTTTTATAATTGAAAGTTGCAAGCTCCAAATTGCTTAACATATATCTGAATTTTTATACTTAAGGTGCTCACAGTAAACATTTAATACACCTACACATCAAAATGTTCTGTAAGATATACAAGTTGTCATGTCACTGCCTCAGTTTCGTTCATTCACAAACATCACACAAATATTTTCTTCATGTTTATTAGTCTCAACCTGTGTTAATTTCCAAGTAACTATTCACTGTAAGAAACACTGAACAGAGATTTTAAAAACATATTCTTTCCATCTGTGAGAACACTGGTTTTTGCCTCCTGTTCTGATTAAAAATATAAGTTTGAGTAAACAGCCAGAACTAGATCCAGAGACAGACTTCAGTATTGCAACATTCAGCATTGTAACACCTAACATTGAGACACTTGGCTGCTGGAATGGAATCTACAGCCCCAAGGTATTGCTTCATTTTTTATACACTAGATGGAAAGGGGCCGAGTGCCTCTAAAAGAGATTTGCAACCGCCAGCACAATGACTTGCACTGCCACAGATATCCAAAATGCTTAAGGTTAGTTACATCTAACTAATGATTGCAAGAGGCCACCATATGCAATTAGGTTCCACACTTTGAAACAGACTCCTTCTGACTGGCACTTTGAGGTATTCACAACAGAGAGCAGAGGTCACTTTCATAAAAATACCAGATGCTCAGGGAAGTTACTCTTGCCCAGAGCCCTGCCATACAAGCCAAGTAGAGAGAAAGCAGATTTCATCTTCTCTGGAAGAACACCCTCATCATCTGACTAAAGGTTGTTGTGGAGTAGAAAAACTCTCCATCCTTGTTACTTAAGCTGTGTGTTTTAAACAACTGCTTCAGTGATGTCAGGACAAAAAAAGTCGGTCAACAGTCAGAATTTTTAATTTCTTCCAGTTAAAAATGTTTCCTCCTTGCCTAGAACTCAGACCATCCTCAGCTGTAATATTTGGACAGCAATGTCTCCTGTTAACTGTATCCAGAGCTGCGACATTAGAAAACACATCAGATGGGGCAGGCAGAAAGATAGCTTATCTCTGTAAGTTCTTAAGGTAAGAAAGAACTCTTAAGTTTACCAACTGTACCAAAATAACCTGCAATATCCAGAATCTTCAGAAATTACATTCCAAGTTCTTAAGGAATTCTCTCATGGCAAATTTGTGTGGTTCACACAGGAGGAACAGAGAGAGTAAGTATTAGTGCCCCTAGACTTAGATATGTCTCAATACTATCTTGGTTAAGAAGTTAACTTCCTAATTTCTACGGTCTTTTAAAAAGCAGAACTAAATAATGTAAAATTTGTATTTCTAGCTACACATGATATTGAAGCTATCACTACAGAATGCACATATCATATGCATAAAGAAAAAGGAAATCACAATTTAGGTAAGTCAATATCTACAGAATAGTTTGGTGCATCTCAATTATGGTAAAATTAAGAGTACAAGCTAAATGAATACTCAACTACTAATATTAATACCAAGTCATAGCCTTAGTTTAGATGATTTCACGCACAATGGAGTAATTTCTAGCCCAGTGAAGGCATAAACTTCCTACACTGAACAAATGCATTTTACTTGAATCTGTATTTTTAAAAGACAAAATATAATATCTATAGAGATGACATAAGCAGGTCATTACATTATTTTTTTTTTCTCCTGTATACTGAATTGTTCAAGAAATAACATGAACAATACAGAAGCATAAATGCAACTATACCAAAATCTCCCAGATTTCATTTGTTCATAAAACAGTAAAATACACTAATAAAATTGCACAGATTATCCAATGTGATCCTATTAATTTCTTAGAAAATTTATTTTTCAATAAAATTAGCATTACTAAGCCAAAAAAATTTACATTCACAGAGGAACAGACGTATTAGATTCTAGCCTTTACTATTAAAAAGTGAAAATTAATTGCACATCAAAAATCAAATAAATTGCACATTAATTTCCAAGGTCTCCATTGTCTCCCAGCCTTTGAGATTGATCTTTTGCATGTTATTTTATGCCATTTAATGTGTAATACGTCTAAACCACATTTCTTAGATGTACAGGTTAATGGAAATGGTTAATGGACCATGTTTGTGGTGCACAACATCAACTATCTAACAACTTTGCATAATTTGGTCTGACCAAGGAACTTTACTATTTACCCTGAACTAAATATAGTTGAAAGCTGCAGACCACAGGGACGACTTCTGAAGAACCTTACGCTTCATGTGCATTATTTCTGGCTTTATCTCAATGTAATTAATCTTCTTCACATCCAAAAGGACTAAGCATCAAGCTTAACTTTTTAAGGAAAATAAAATTGGTTTAAAAGGAAAAAAAAAGAAAAAGAAAAGAGAGCAGCAAAAAATTCATGCTTAACACTAAAAAAAATGACTAAATATTCAAAAGTCTGAGATTATGAGTACTGTTTATGGTACCATCATTCTGTCAGGAAATACAAGCCTAACTAAGTTTACAGATACATTCTGTCTGATATAATATTGGCTTAAAATTATTAAGTGATGATACTGACTTTTCTACTGTCTTCTCTGTCTTCTTCACAAGTAAGAGCAATCATCAAGTATATGTGTTTAGACTCTAATGCTGGGCACTTAGGTATAATACCCTAAGTTTACAAATTCCTCATGGGGAGCAGTGAGGGGATGTGTTGATCTCCTCTCTGGTGACCAGTGACAGGACACAAGAATGGAATGAAACTGGGGAAGTCCAGACTCAACAACAGGAAAAGCTTATTCACTGAGAGAGCATGGTCGTGGGAACAGGCTCCCCAGGGAAATGACCAGGACACTAAGCCTCTCAGACTTCAGTGAGCGTCTGGGTGATGCTTTTAGTCACATGGTTTACTTTTAGATAGTCCAGCGAGGAGCAGTGAGTTAGACTTGATGATCCTCTTGGGTTCCTTTTACAATAAATCTATGCTTCGACATAGCCAAAAATGAAGTCCAACATGCTTGCTTGGTAGTCAATTTTAGTTTCTCTGATTATCAAACATTTAAAAGAACTCAGACAGTTTCCCCCAGTAAGAACTGAAATGCTCATGTTAAACATTCAGGCAAAGATCACATTGTAATGCATCTGGAACACCAAGCCTGGGATACACCTGAACCATTAACTTTCCTCCAAGACCTGAGCAAGGTCTCATTCAGCTCTCATTCAAAATAGAGATACTTGCAAAAGCATTTTAATATTAATATCTCATTTTAATAATATTAATGGCTGAAACATCTTTCTATAAAGTGGAAAGTCTAGATTCAATGCCTTCAGCATTCCTGAAAATATCCCCCATTCCCATTTTCCTCCTCCTCATGCAGAACACTAGCAGTCTACCAATTCTGCAGAACAGAGGGAAGGTATTTATCCTGCACTTATTCTGTCATTAATACTTTGAGACCAAGATTGCCTATGGAAGGATGAATCTCTCATAGCCCATACATACAATACGTACCATTTTTTTCAGCAAAAGCAATGGCATCTTCTTTAGTAGAGAAAGTAAGAACCATGTTGGATAAAGGATCAGCTCTGTAAGTAATCAGATAATAATTTTTAGGCACACTGAAAATAGAAAAAAATTATACCTGCACCTCAAATGTTAAATCAAAGGCTGTATTACACAGCTCACTGTGGTATGCCAACTCACAAACATTCAAAAGACTTTCTAAAATTATTTTCAGGGTCAACACTTTCTGCAAAGTTGTTTTACTCTTTCATTGTGTGAAACTTCTTTCACAACTACTTGCAAAAATTAATTGGGTTGTTAGACAAACATGTCTAACCACTTCCTAAGGTTATAGTAAAGTGCTCCGAAAGATTCTTTAACTTAAGTCTGTAAAATCCCTCTCTTTTTGTAAGATCAGGAGGTCTAAGGTAATTCTGAACATTTCAAGAAGACCAAGAGACTGTAGAGCAGCTAGAGGAAGAATAATCTAAGACAGAAAAGAGCAGATTACTGAAGTGAACAGAGAAGGAATTAACCAGAAACTGAAAAGTACAAAAAAAATGTTGAGAGTTCTGCTTTTGCTGAGGTCACGTGTGATCAGCACAATTTATTCCTACACAGCAAGCAGATCACAGGCCACAACTGAAAATGAAGCTCCAAAACGCAAACCGCTGGTTAACTGATTACATAGTGGTCAGTTTCAGATGACCAGCTATTCCTCAACTGCATGAATGAAATACCATAAAGGTTTTTGAAACAAATTTAATTCTCGGTAAAAATACAAAATTGCCTTATTTGTCGTTATAAAAGCTCAATTTAAGAAAAATTATAAAGGATGGGGAAAAAAAAAAAGGAGTTCTAACTCAAAGAAATGAGATACTGGCTGTAGCAACACAAAGATAGATAAAACCTCCCTGAGACAACACCGCCTATGAGTCTGGGAGACAACTGGAATGACAAGACCAAATTGCAAAAACTATTGAAGGAGCTGTCTCTCAACTGTTCTCTCTTTGAAGCTAGAAGGATAAATGAAGAAAAAAGACTGAAGATACACTGAACTCTCCACAATAAAGGGCAAAGCCTGTGTCTGGAGAAGGGGGAGGGGAAAAGGGGAAATCTCGCTTCCAGCAAAGACAACTGTAATTTTATCTGATGTACACACAGAAAAATGGAGTTCACTATATATATCCAATATATCCAGTAAAAAAACCAGAAACAAACAAAAACAACACAACAAAAAAACAAACAACCAGGATAAAGACAGAAATTATACTTTTGCAAGCCACTGTGATAGGCTGTCCTAAAGACATTTTAAGAGTTCTCTTATAACAGCAGTTAAGTGAATTAGGAGCTAAGAGTTAGTTGATGACATGACCAGTGAAGAATCAAGTGGCCCCAGTGTACTGCAATATTGTGACAAGTTTTACTTATCGTTATTCTCTTCCATGATTGGGGTTAGAAAAATCTTTTCAACAGTGCTAAAAAGGAACAAAGAAGCTTTAGGTCTGAAATGTAGTAAGGGATCAGTGCCTGTTCAGACTGGCAAATATGGCAAAAGCCTCCCACAACAGAGGCAGTTGGGAAATGAGAATTGTGCAGAAATTATTAATTCTGTTTTATGTGGAATCATCCTTCATTCAATCTAAATACATTTCTCATTTCCATAAATGAGCTATCCAGAAAACTGGATTTCATGATGTTCAGCATGATGTCCTGATAGTGTCAGTAGTACCAGCGCTGCAGAATTTCCTATGCCTACTCCCAACTGTTCTATCAGTCACTGAAAACTAGGACTCCATGTTTTGTTCTCTTATGCGATCTAATACAGCGAAAACTTTGCACTTTCAACATTTGTTTACAGCTCTATATTAAAGGTGTACTCAAGAACCATCTGTAGGCATTCTTATAGCAAAACCTCCCAAATAAAAATAAATGCCATGGGTTCATTTTACTTAGATCTGTAACTGGATAGTTTTAACAGAAAAAAAAAAAGCCCAAATAGCCAAGAAACAAAAATTGTAAAAAAACTCCAACCCCAAATAAGACTGTAAAATGACATAAATATTGGAAAGACCTACAGGTAAGTAAGTATTTTGAGTTCAGAGAAAAGAGGGCTTTAATATGTAGACTCTAAAGAGCTCTAACCCACTAATCCATTACATTATTCAAAAGTAAATGCACAACTGCCTAAGGAATTTTGTTTGCAGAAATTAAATCTCAAGAGAATAAACTCTTCTTAGGTATTTTTCGGCATTGAATGGTAACACCAGAGTGTATGCTAACAGTTTTTACAAGAACGCCTTAAAAACGAATGGATACAAACTAATTTACAACACCTTTAACCCAGCAGTGTCAATTCTCAACAAAGCACCTTTTTCTTATCCTACCTGGTGCTTGCTTATCCATGAGATAGTCCTTTCCTTCTCAAAAATAAAAACATATGTAGAGCCTTGTCAAATTTTTGAGAAATCAATGCAACAGGAAGACTTGATTTCAGAGTTACTTTGAACTAAATTTCAGACTTACTTTGAACTCAATTTCTGGATACATTTATGTTACATATATAAAAAAATAATTTCTGTGATTGGATTTAGAATGTTAATACATCTCAAAAAATGCATCCTGAAATTATTTCATGTTTAAGATTTAGAAGGTTTTTTTCATAGAATTTTGTATTATTTGATGATAAGTGCTAGTATGATTGTAGCCAGATATTTTCAGTACACATTGTGTTCCTTCTGAAGGTTGAAAAAGAATCTCTAGTGGTTGATTCTGGTTTATGTCTAATAATTAACTATTCTGAATATGCCTCAAAGGAGACAGCTCCAAATCAAAATTACATTATTTTCAGAGGAATTGCTGGCATAGTTCTCAGAGTTTACAGAATTCTAACACTGTGAAATGTAGGTACTGTATTCATATTAAAAAAAAAAAAAATCAAAAATTTGATGCATACAAGTTGTAATTACATCTCCAAATTACAGTATATTTAGCTAAGAGCAGTACCTTTCCAGATATTTTGTGTTATTAAGAGGTTTTAATGCTAATTTTGTCAATATTTTAACAAACAGAGTAATATTTTAAACAACTGGGCTTGTTGTGGTTTTTTGTTAGTTATGACTTGTCATTTTAGATCCTTAGGATAAAAAAAAGCTGGAAGTATTGTTGTTTTTGTTTAAAAGATGCCACTGAGAGCTGAGAATGATTTACTACTTTATGTTAATTAATGACCTTCTGGCCCTGATGCTGCCACACAGTTACATCAGCACAGCGTAATCATTGAAAAGTCTAGTTGTTAACATCTTTTTCAAACTCTTCCAGATGATGTTGTGAGCTTTAAGAATCTGCTTTTAAACTTAACAGATCATAAATCATACAACAAACAAACCCAACCACTTACTGTAAAGACTGTAATAATACAATCAGATTTAAAGGTAGAAAGGCTATTTCAAATTAAGATTACCAGTGAGAGCCAATAATAGAAGAAAAGTATTTTCAAATTCAGTAAGTACTCACGTAGATGCCCAGCCCATTAAAGGGTTCTCCCAGCGCTCCCTGTTATCAAATTCCATCTTCCATTTCTTTGTATTGTTAGCTCCTGACTGCATTGCATTACGTGCTGGAACAAAAATGTGAACTTTTCTGGTTTTGATGTGCTCATCTGGAACACCAGTTAAAGTAGTGATATCCTAAAAAAAACCCATAATGTGACTTGTTAAAAAAGGGTTTGTAACAGACTTGTAAAAAATACTGCTTATGCTTTTTACATAATGTCATGCTTTATTTTTAAAGCTACAAAAGCTGAAAAAAAAAATTAGAAAAATACATTATGATTTCAGCTGAACACAACTGAAGGTGATACATGTTAGGGCTGCTATAATTCTGCTTCCCGCGGCTAAGTTAGGTTTTGCTTGGACCTGAGCTTGCTTATCTCCCATCTACAAAACAGCTAGAGCCAGAGGACGGACAGGACATTTCCCCCCATCTTTCTCTGTCCACAGCTGCTAAGTCAGGACTGCTTCAATTTGCACCAGCTAAAGCAAATGCGGTAAAGTGCAAACACTTTCTTGCTTCAGGAAAATATTAAGAGTGCAGACTGAAACATTGACAAATTCCAAAATTTTACATTAGCGTTAGGAGCCTGAACCTCACCTGAACAGGACTATTTACCAAAATACTTGCCAGCCAAGTAAATGCTGCAGTGTAAGTGCTTTCCCTTGGGCTTAACTTTCTTTGTATATTGTTAAGAGACACCAACACCTATGCTGGCTCAAGAAGCTATCCTTAGCATAAAAGAAGAGGTAGAAGGTAATATCTTTTGCACAATATGTTACTGATTCTTTGAGACTGCAGAGAAGGTACGAGAATTCAGCTCTTATCTGTCTAGCCATTATTCATTAAATAAAGTTGACCCACTCTCCATGTTTCAAGTTATGACTCAGCATTTGACAGTTCTGTGGATGTTCAAGATCAAGAGAGGGACATTTGATGCTTGGTAACATTCCCCAGTGTATTTGTGAAGGACAAAATCATTTAGGAGATTTCAACCTTCAAAGAAAAAAAAGATTTGTAACATTGTATATAACCAATAGTATGATGCCCTCCTCTACTAGGGAGGAATGAGCCTTCCAAATAAACCTAACAAAGATAAATCCTTCAAACCAGCCTAAAAACATTAACTGACTTTAACAAAGCATAAGATAGGGACAAACCTCACAAGAATTGCTGTGAAAAATTACCCTCAGCAGCATCTGATATAATTAAAGTGAACATTCTTGCTAAAAACTAAACAGTAATTATGCAAAATTAACCTGTCAGTTCACCCTAGTAAAGACTGAAATCAAACATCAAATCCATCTCTAAGGAGGTTAAACTACTCCAGCTCCTTACATAATTAAAACGCCAGTGGGAGCTCCTCAGTCTCCCTCCCTTCCCTTCCCTCTCTCCTGGAACAAGTAGTAAACTGGTAAAAGCCCAGAAAACTGCACTAAAACTTTGGGCATATTGAACTCATCCTGACAGTATTGCCATGACTTAAACAAAAAGAGAAGTTTTGAATAGAACACTCTCATTTACATAAAATGTATCTGCTAACTTTATGGGATTTTGCTTTGTGACAAACTTGAAACTTCCTGATGCAGTCACTAGACTATCCTTTGAAATGCAGCAGTTCTCATTTTCAATTTTACTTGAGAAAATCTGGGAGACCAGTCCCTTAAAACTGTAAAAGGGAGAAAGTTTAAAGCATTTGACTTGCATTTGCAATGAGGACAGCAGGGACAACAAACAAGCATCCACACAAGCTTTCCAACTTCTGACATTTCTATCCAAACTACTACAACAAACTGTAGAAGTATCTTAATAATTCCATTATAAATGCTTTCCTTAGGACCAAGTCAGGCTTATTTTTAATATGAGTCTAGCCATGATATGAAAGAGAAGCAGTACCAGCTACTGGAATGTTGCAACATCTATGTAAAAATACCTTCCGACAGATTGGCATTTCTCACTGCTGAAGCTTAAACTGCAGTTTAGGAGGGAATTTGCTTAATTTTTTCTGACTTGAATTGACAAAGTGCTTTGTTTAACGAAAAGGAGTTTTTACCTGCAGTAAAGTTTGGGGGGGGATTGAACATTTCAATTTGCTTATTTATACAAATAGGCTGAAATATTAGCCTTTATTTCTGTATTTAACAAACATGAGAAAATATAGTAATATTCACCAAAAAATTTTTTTCTGCTTGTAAACAATGATATATGCAAAAATGCTGGGGTTGTTATCATCAAATACTTTCACATATGTAAACTTCAAAATAACTCAAATTTATTTTATTTTTTTACTATTATTATACTCAGCAACTCATAAGTTCATTATGAATTGTATGCTTCAGATTTAGAAGTTTTTGATTTCTTCCAGAATAATCTGGAACTACTAAAATAAAGATACTACGTTAAATAACATTATGGACATACACTATTTTTACATTTGAAGACTTAACATCAGAAAATCATAAAAATATTAAACAGTGCATACAGAACACAATCTAAAAGGAGGATTAAAATCAGCAAATGCTAAATTTATGAGATAACCATAGTAAAGAAATGCCTAGACTCGTTTATCTGGATGAAAGTAAAACCAAAACCCCAGACAAACCCTTCAAGCTATGTTTTTTGGGTACTCAGTTGGCTCTAAATCAAGGTTATTTCACTAATAATACAGGATTAATCCCATAAAAATCTTTTCAAACAGAAAATTAAAAATCAAAACCTGCCTGCTTTCCAAAATTGAAATATCTACATGGTATTGCTAGCTCTCCAAACTTACATTCATTATAGCTAGTTTTCATGCCTTCTGGGAATCAAGCAATTATTTATTGATATCTTCTCCATTTTAAAAGCTGGCAATTGAACAGACAGTTGTTAGGACAATGAGTTTCTGGTTGCTGAAGCTCAAGTTGTCCTGACATAAAATCACTGATTTTGCTTGCTGTAGACATGTAAGGTACTGTAGCATAGCTGAGCTGTTGCCAAAGATATGGAATAAAAAGGCTTGGCATCTATCACATACTTGACACCTAAAGAGCACAGAAGCTCTAAGATTCCTATTCCCTGTAGGCGCACTCTTAGTCTAGACAAACTGATTTCTCACACTTTTAAAATGCATTACAACACTCTATTGTGATCATTTCATCCACACAGCTCCAGCTAGTGACAGAAGAACCTGTCCTTTAAGCGACATTTCAATGGGCTAAAGCTCCCGCTCCAAGATGCCATTAAAACAATGTAACACTTGAAAAGAACTATGCTGCATTGGGTTGAACTCTTTACTGGGTCTTCAGTGCTTTGTTCTGAGTTTAAGTTCTCATTGAAACTACCTGTGAACCAACTTTCCAAAACAAAGATATTTTTGACAGCTGGTTTCACATTACTATCTTTTTTTTTTTTAAGTGTTCCTTAATGAATTTTGCTGTATTAGCATATTAAAATACTAGTGAGGTGTTCAGCATTCAAAATCTTAGACACATTAGATGACAATATAAAAGACTTGAGATTTTAGCTGTATAGGTTTACAAAAAATTAATGACATTTTTAAAACAGGCACCTAAAATGTCAGAATGCACCTAAAAGGTGCATTCTGACATTTTGTTTTTCTTAATATATATATATATTACATGAATAATAAACTCTGATTTTTTTTTTTTTTTGGTAAAATTTTAATACTAATTTTGAGGCATTTTGTCTCTCCTTGGAATAATTTCAAGGGAACAAACTACTTTTTTTTAAACAGCAGAAATCACATAAAATTTCTTACAAACATAGTGGTTTTTCTTTATTACAATTTACATTATATAAGAATATTCACCATGGTGGAAAGCCTGCTAAAGTTGTTCCAGGAAGGGTAGTAACAAACGAAATGTGCTATGCAGCAATAAGAAAAACTAATTCACAGAGGCAGTGTCAATAAAAGCACTATTCAGCATGAAGATGATTTTTAAAGGAAACGAGAATATCCTTTTTTTAAGTACTCCACTAATAGCAGAAATTCCAAAGGGGACAAGAAATGGAACTCTCTAATTAAAGGAGAGAGACAAAATGATTGAAAGTAGCTCTGAAAACAAATGGTTTTGAATAGATGGGTCAGGTGTGCATAAAGGTGTCATGTTTCTTCTATGGCATTTCCTTTGCTATGAAGACAGAAACTGTACATAACCACTATTAACTACCTACAGTTTAGCACTCCCCCCTCCCTTTTTTTTTTTTTTTTTTTTTTAAATAAAGGAAACAGGGAACAAGCAATGGGAAGTTGATGTCAAAACACAGAAAAACCTCCCAGCAAGCTTCCAGCAACCACCCAGGATTTAGAGTCTTGCTAGCCGCTCTCTTTTCAATACCAGAATTTCACACATTTCAATGACCATTATGACTTCAAAGAATCAAATTTTCATCATTGTCCGTCATCTGCCGGTTGATTTGTATAAAGGAGTTCTTCTGCATGCATTCCAGACAAAGGGCTCCTTACTTTCGTGGCTATATATCAAGTTTAAAAGTTCTATTTGTGACAGTTGTGTCTGTGGTAAATTAGGGTAACACTGAAGGAGTGCAGCTGCTCCACAGGAACCTCCTTTTTGGCATCATTTCACTTAAATAAAAACTGAATAATTAGCTTCTGCCTTTATGAAACCACAAAAATGCCACTGGCCTTAGCAATTACTTCCGGTTGCCCCACCTACTTAACCTCAATAGTTTTACACTTGTTGGGATGGAGAGAAAGTAGGAGGTTTTTGTACTTTATAGGAGTTCACAACAGCTTGCTCTCTTCCCCCCCTCCAACATGTTTCACCAGACTAACTACGTAAAGTTTTGCTATAAATTCATGTTGCAATTCACTTTATTTAGAAGTTGTTATATCAAAGCACAGAACATCTTGCATAATACCCACAAAGTAGCTGCTGTGAAAAAGGTTTTTTACTTAATGTGCTCAGCTGCTTAACTGTAAGTCAGGATCAGAACATTTACGTTTCCACATTTCAATGCAATATTTTTGAAGGAAACACAAGAGAACAGAATCTGCTATGTAAACTGCAAATGGAAAAATGGAGCAGAATGAACTAAACATGGTCAGACAACATTTATCTAACAGCTACAGACAAAACAAGGGAAAAAAGCATATTTGCCCTTAGGAAACTTTGTATCACACAGGATATAGTTTTCTTTCAGGCTTCACAATCATTTTGCATTATCACAGTAAATGGTGAACAACATGGTATTACTCATAACATATTCTCCCATGCAGCCATCCTGCAGAATGATTAATAAAGAAGCTGAAAAAAGCACCTAAAGAGCTGTATTTTTAAAAGGAAAAACAAACATTGTAAACAGGAAATAGAATTTGACAATAACAAAGATTTCATGAAAGCTTTCATTTAAAGAAAATCTTTTTTCACAAGCAGTTTTGAAAATGGATAAAAGTAGGTGTAACAGAAGCAAAAACCATCAAATTATTGAAATCAAGTTAAGTCCACTATAATATCTTTTAGATTGCTGACTGCCATTATGCAAAGGAAGTGTCAGCATCCAAAACAAGCACTGGTAACCTCAGCATTTCTATTTATCAGTTTGTATTTCACAGCAGATGCAATTCTATAGCAACCATGATGTCTGAGCATTCACTGCTGTTGCAAAAGCTCCTTGAGAACTTCCCTGTAGTCCTGCTCCAAGGGTCACTACAGCTTCCCAACATTTTACATGCTTAATATTATTCCATACTTGCTTGTATGAGATACTACAAATAAAATGGTGGAACACATTCCACACACCATTAAACCAGCATCTTCTTGAATCTGTGATTTGAGAAAAACACTAGGAAAGAGCAAATAGGAATAACAACTGGAACATGACTTCACAGTAATAAGTAGAAAATATCCCTCTCACCAGTCCTTCTTTCGTATCTTTAAAGCACTGCACTAGAAGTCTGCAGTACGTCTCCAAATTTTCTAGTTACATCTCCTTCAACAGACACAGAAAATTGGTATTTATAAAAGTGATTACTGGCAAGTTATGGGAAAAGTTGCTGAGTTGTGCTTTTATTAGTTTAAACTACAACACCGAAAAGAAAAACAAAAATCTATGATTTTGCACTTCTCAGTACCTTGACAAGACTCAAAACAGAGAGGTATTTTTTCTTGACACACATGTAAAAAATACCAACCATTTAGCCTGCACTCTGATGGACATGTAAACAACATCTTACAAACTTAAAAATGAAACAGTTGAAACACCTAAGTCCCACTTTCAGAACTGACAGATTATTTCTTGTTCAGAATCATTCTTCTGCCAAGAAATAATCACAAGAAACAAAAATGTATTAATACTGTACTTTTGTCCTGTAGCAGTATGTCTTAGCTGTCTGGGTAAATAAAAAGATGTTAAAAAGAAAGGAAATCAAATAGCTGGGTTTACACTTTGGTTTCTCTATATATCTATATTAAGAAAATAATTATTAATTAGAGGAAAGTTGGAGCAGTCAGGGGCAAAGAGTGTATTTTATAAAAATAGACTGATGTTGTTACTAGTGCTTATAAGAGACTTCATTGTAGATGCAATGTTCTTCAAACTGACAACATGACAAACAGCTTGATTATCTTGAACAAGATGGAAAAAAAGGTTGAATTACAGAAGATGTTGCAAATGACTTTTTCTTTTAACCCAGCAATATTTAGAGAAAGCATACTTTCTAGCTCATCCAAGCATATGTAAGCAAATTGTGCTTGTACACAATTTGCTTGTACAGACTAGTTGCTAGGTCTTTTTGTGAGGCCTTTTAAAAATACAGTTTTCTACAGTGTATGTATTTCAAGCACTTTACTAGAAATTCACAATGCGCAGATTAAAAAACATGCAAGAAAATCAATTAATGAAGAGTAAGACTACAGCCACATTTTTAGATGACAGACTTTCAAATCAAAAAGAGGCAGTCTTAGTTTACCTGCATTTAGAAAATGAGAGGGTAACCAGACAAGTGAAACAATCTGATTTATCTTAAAATAATTTATATTATGGTAACACTTCCTTACTTTACTACCATAAGCAACTGCTCTTGCAGACACTATTTCTCAGTGGAAAATAAGAGAACAGGCAGAAAAGAGCTTGGAAAGAAAGCAGACAGAAGTACTAGCCAACAGACACTACCTAGGATAAAGAACTTTGTAGTAATTACCCCAGTTAGTTCAATTTTGTATATACTATTAAATAAATAGCATATGGAAGTTTACTTATAGTTCAGTGATGGCATGTTTTTCAAACATAAGTTACTCAGTTTGCAGTTCTGATTATTTAGAATACAATCCTAGCATAAGTCACAGTAAAGAAAATTGCCTTGCAAAGCTAAACACAGTATTCAATATTATCTTGGTGAATTATTCATTACCAATGATTTATAGTGTACAAAATCTAGTTTTAATCATGGACACCAAGAGCCTTAACCAGCAGTCCAGTATGAGGTCTTCATATCTGAAGTGAAAGCCAAAATTCAGGCTACTTGTGCACAGGAAATAATTTCTGTATTTTTTGTGTGTTTCTGATGCCATTTTAATAAAGTACTTACTTTTCACTAAAAGTGATGTGTATTTAAAAAGTAAACCATGAGTATATGACTTAAATGAATTTTTAAGGTTACTATTTTTCAGGAAGAAGAAAATTTAAAATTATGATCCACTTTATGCCCATCTGAAAACTTTACAAAGCTTTTTTTAAAGTACCAATTAAGAAAATTTCCAAATAAGGCCCCAGTAGAGTTCTCAAATTCAGGTACCACTCATTTCATAATCTTCAGCTTTTGGAAACGGTTTCAATTGATGTTAAATACATGGCTTTTTCTCAAAGCTCCTTTATCCACTGAAGCTGCAAAAGACCCAAGGGAGCAGAACAGGGAAGAGCCTGCAGGGAACCAGGAAACTACTAACAAACACGTAGTGGAACTACTGCTCTGAGGCAGAAACACCTTGGTCAATTCCTAATCTAACCTGGACAGCAAATATTCTAAGGTCTGACCTGTTGAGCACCCATTTGAATGTACAGCAACATCTTAGGAACTGAAAATTCTGGTAAGATTTTTTTATTATGAACTCATAAGAAAAATTGTCACTTAAGTGTATGAAACACTAATAGCGAACTCAGTTTTAACTAAGTAACAATGTTGCAGGGCTGGAAACTAGAGCAAAGAATACTAAAATTTAAATCTCATTATCATGCCTTTTCTAGTGTTCTTTCCCTTTCACCTCACAACTACCAATTAATTCCCTACTGAATGGTACCTATGGAGCAGCATTTAAAGTTTAAAATTTAGCAAACTATTTAGGTTTCTGTTTATTCATCAAAGGTGAGGGTGAAAAAGAAAAAGGTAAATAGTGGTGTTTTAAAGTTTAACTTGACAGCTCTGTCACACTACTTACTGCATGGCCTGCTACTAAGAACTATATCAAGAAATTCAACCAATGCCTGCCTTCATTGTGATGCATGTTCTCTATTCTTCACATCTCCTTTTTAGAGAAAATTATTTCAGTAACAGATCTTTGTCCATACAGTTACAAGTGGGTGAGACACAGGAAAGAAAAACAGAAGCAAATCCCCAATCAAGAAATGCAAATTTAGAGCAAAATCCCTGTTAATGCATGCTTTTTAGAAGAAGAAAAGTTGCACTTAAGAAGCTACAAGGAAATCAGACCTGTTAAAAGCTGCCTCTTACCCTAAAGCAGGATGTAATGCTTCTATGTAATATGCATGCACTTTAGAAGTTGAAAGAAAGTGCTAAATAGTGTACATAATTTCCATACACAGCAGGTAGTGAAGCAAGAAAAGAACTGACACAGTTACCCTCATTAAAGAGATGCACAATAGAGAACTGTTATGCAGTGTTAGCATATTGAAGGTCTATGCATCAGGGATGTTTCGGCTATTAAGAGCTTAAATGTTCACTGTATTTTGTTAATTAGTGCATATAGCTTTTAAACCTTAACTGTGTTTTAGTAGGTTCTTTTCTAACAGTAGTGCAGTCACTACTTCCGGTGGGGATGGAAAGGGTTAATGGGGCTTCAGCTGTTCCAATGTTATCAATAAAATATACTTTAGTACCATTGGATAAAATGGGTTTATTTTCATTTATCTATATAGCTAGTTAAAATTGATGGTTCCAAAAATCTCTCTCTAAAAAAGCTGAATCATAACTAGAACATTTTCATATTACTTCACAACTGGTTTTAGATTGTTATCTCTAGAATTCCTCTAAAGAGTGCTTTGGTCTTTATATGCCTGGCCTTTACTTAGAGGACAGAAATCATGGTCATATACTTTCCAATAAAATAGGAGAAAATCATCATCAAATAAATTCAACTTGATACACTACATGTTTCCTTTCAGTTTTCTATTACTGTGGGGAAAAAAATCAAAGGAGGGAACAATGTATAATTGTGTTTATTAAATGGTGATAAAAAGTAAGAATTTGTATTGGAACCAGACATCAGGGAGAAGATATTCAACTTCTGACTCAACAGATGCAGAATGAGTTGATTCAAGAATGCATTTTAAATATAGTCAATGCAGCAACAAAAATGTGGTCCTAAGAAAAAATACAAAGCAGAAGAATAAAAAATAAAGTATTAATGCAAGTTAAAATATTTATTTTAAAACATCGTCTGCCTGGTTAATATGATACTCAGTAAAAACTTCAAATACATGATTTATACAGATGTTGGCCCACAGAGGAAAACAATTACTTATTTTTATATGTGAATTTATGTGCACATCCAGAAAATTAATTGATAAGTAAAACAACAACTTTTGCAAAAAATTTTAATCCAAATTAGTAACTAGTCATAATTTTTCAGAAATATCTGCAACATAATTAAAACATCTTTAAAAAAATACTATCTTTGGTTTGTCTTACCAGCGTTTTATAGAAATTCCTTTTTGCTCTGCTTCTTTTCACTTGCTAACCAAGTTTTCCGGGTAGTGGGTAATAGGATAAAAGTTATTTTCCTACCTGCGAAGACTTTCTTTTGCTTTAAACTTGGAGTCAGTAGAACTGAGTATGCCAAAAAAGATACATAAGAGACTAAGCAATTTCCCTACAGTGCGTACTTCACAACACAAGAGCTAAATGGCATACTAGAACTCTGGATCTGAGCATCAGATGTTCCCTCCATGGTCCATGTCTCCGCTAAATACAGGTTAGCTTTGCCAGTGTGAAAGTACTTCAAAGATACCTCACAAACATGCTATCAAGAATTTGAAAAGCATCTGATTCCATCACTGATGATCTGAGTAGAGTCAGAAAGCACTGAAGAAACCCCAAGCTCCCTCTTGCAGCATGACAATTCCCATTAAATTAGCAGGCTTTCCAGACAAGGAAAGCTTTTCCTTTTTGACTTGATAAAATGATTTAGCTAGAACTTAGTGACTAAAAACATATTTCATGTCTGTACAAGGAACTTTCTTAGGATTTGTGGTTTTCTACCTTTTCTTAGGCTTGAAGTTGTGGTCTAAGTCTACAACTTAGTACTACAGAAATGCAGAAAGACACACTTGAATGCACAGAAAAACGAGCACTGTACAGGGACTTTATCCACTATTCCTGACAAGACAAAACAAATTCATATTATCTACAGGAATACAACATGGGACACTAACTTGGGTGTTTTAGAAAAGGTTCAGATAATGGAACTGTTTTATGAAAACATGGAAATACCACCCTTTAAAAAGAAAAATCAGTGAACAAAACAGCTCCAACAAATGAAGTTACTTCTTACTCCTCTTGATTACTTGGTTTTATCAATGACTTACTTCTATTCTTTCAAGCAGATTAGAAATAAATTTTGCATATTCAGACTTCCAAAACCAAGTAAGTATTTGCATGCTGAATAACCCTTCGGAATCCAAACTAAAAACAGCACAATGACGCTCCTTTAATTTGTTCTGGGCAGCCATCACAGACAGCAAGGTCATAGAAAACATTATCCTTTGACAGAAAATTAAATACTATGTAATGAAATTTAAAAAAAAAAAAAAAAAGCCTACATACTTTTCAAAAAGACATACTTTAACCAAGTGCTCTAGATTGAAGTCTCAATATTTTTGCATGATAATGCTGTATGAAGGAAGTGCAGACAAAACAGACACTCAAAAGGGTTGTGTAACCTCAACCACACACTCCTCCTTCCAACAGCCAGCAGAGAGCACTACTATGTACCAAAAGAAAAGACCCTCAGACCAGAGAAATCAAAATCTTTTATCCCAGCCTAAACCCAAAATAAGCCTACATAGGGATGAGAGGGAAATTGCCCTCATGGATACAATGTCCTATCACTTTATACAGGGTTCTGAGGTACCTGCAAAATATACAGGGTTCTGAGGTACCTGCAAAATGTACAGTTTTCTAAACTAAGCACCAGAAGTATTTACAATTGAACTTTAGTAACATAGCAATATTTATTGCTCTTGGAAGACAGATAAAGGTGATGGAAATTTCTTTACTTGGACCGTCAGAGTTATAGAAAGCTTCTTTATCACAGGGAATAACTTGTTGCCTACAGACATTCTTACAGAAATCAGTTTATCAGCCAACTGGGTTTTCCAAACCAAGCTTCATCAAATTACAGCTGCTTACAAAAACAAGTTGTAGCAAGTACTACAGACTGAATTGAGCTAGGATAGTCCAACTGAGGAGGGATTTAATTGCCAAAGAGCAAAATACAGTAAATATGCAGTACTGAAAGTATGTACATAACTAGATAAACTGGTAACTGAGCTTGTACTGTATTGAAGCCCAAATGCAACTACCAACCATAACTACAAAGAACGATATGTTAAATTATTTCAATTAGAATAAAAAAAATTAATGTGTAGAAACAAATATATACTCTGGCAGACAAGAATGCTGTGCATGAAGTAAGAAAGGTTATCACCATTTCCAGAGTCATTAAACCCTTCATATATTACTTTTCACTTAATTTGCTTTTTTAAGTTAAACAAGGTGTTTTCCTCCCCAAAGTAGTATTCCTTAGTCTTCCCTGGGTGAGAGGGGTTGGGAAATGGGGGAGTGTGGGCAGGGTAAAACAGAGAAATAGAAAAATAACTTTTTAAAAGATTATGTTTTGCAGCAAAAATGCAGTTTCACACAAACTATTGGTGACCACAGAGTAAAGGCCTTTAAGCTTTTAACCCTATGCAAGTCGACTCTTAAATTAGACAGTTTTATTAGATGTGCATGTGTTTTCACTTACTAATGGTCTTCTCTTTTGAATATTTTACTTTTACTGAAATAACTAATTTTGAAATAATTCTAGAATGCAGTTTTATACCTTAATCAGACTCTAGAATCATTCAAACATCAGAGCAGTTAAACACAGAACTGCAGATGATCGAAGGAAAACAAAACACTTTTAAAAATCTTAAATCTCAAGTACAACACAGTACAAGCACACTGATCACCTGCTTACTTGACACAACCATGATGGAAGTACTTCTCCAAATCACTGGCTTAATTTGCAAAGCCCCTTTGCACAAAACTAGAAACTGTTTCTCAGTATATTTGCAAAATAAAGGACGGGAAAAAATCTTTATTAGCCTAATATTACATAAGAGCTTCATTATTTATTATTCATTTTTCACTATTCTGAAGAAAAATGCAAGCAGCTGATCTAATTTAGAGGAAAAAATAAATAGGAGGAAGCCACAAGAGGAAAATTTGAGGCAAGGGGGAGAGAATGAGTAACACTAAACCCCCACCGAAATTACCATCATGGTCCTGTGTATGCTTTGAATATGACAAGTTCTTATCAGAGCTATACATATAAAGTACAGAAAAACTTGTAAATTAGATTCCTCATCTACAGAAGAACACTGTCCTGAATTGAATCCTTTATGATAGCCACTTGAATAAATACTGCAGCTAGAATGGATTAAATGAAAGATTACTGCAAATTCTTTTATCCCATTAAGGTAATTTAGAAACAGCTTCACCTCATACTTAAGGAATTAACCCACAATGGGTTAACAGCATCTTGGAAAACAAAACACAGAACATGCACTATATCCTTATTATTTAGCACAGTGGTAATTCTTGGAGAATTCTTGGCTGAAATAGTAGTTTCAATAAAAGAAAATCTAGTAAGCCTGTCCTTAATAAATGTATACTTTGCCAAGTACTTCTCTTCACTGATTTGCAAAAACAGCTCCTACACACAGTCTTCAATGCAATGTCACACTGTCTCACACATTATTTTATGACACATTTCTTCCTTGGTTTTCAGAGTAAAGTGTATTATATACTCTCAGTTCTTGGGAAAGCAATGATTACACTTTGAAATGCATGTTAAAGCGTGATTTGCTATGTCCTTTGTTTCATAGCACTGTAGACCATCAGACTGAATTTTGAAGAAGTTTCATCATTCCAGACTATTTTTCACTTGTTTGTGTATTTTACTTTGACCTGCAGTATTATCACTGTTTACTATAGTAAAGTCTATGGTTCTTTAATCAAACAAAGATTATACAATTTCACTAATTTTTAATCCTAGCCAAAACTGGGATTTGGATAGTGAACAAACTATGACTCAATCCTGAAAACACCGTGTGATGTTTGCTAACAACACAGTCTCCTAGAAAAAATGGACCAGAGTGTTTCCAGAACTTTTTTGTGGAAAAGGTTCATATTCCGAGAATCCTATTAATACACTGTTACTCCTGGATTACCTAGTAGTAAAGATTTAAAACAGATACTAGATGATACTTCTATGCAGCCAAAAGGAAGCTGCTAAGATTCTTGACACAGATTTCACAATAGTAATTAGAATCACGAAAATCACTGCAAGATAATTGAATCCAATTGTTAACTCAGCACAGGCAAGCCCACCACTAAACTATGTCTCAAGTACCACATATACACATCTTTTACACATCACCAGGAATGGTGACTCCCACATCCTGAGGCAGCCTGTTCCAATGCTTTACACCCTTTCCTGTGAAGAAATTTTTCCTAATATCCAACCCATTTCCTCTTCTCCTATGAACTGCTGCTTGGGAGAAGAGACCAATCCTATCTGGCTGCATCCTCCTTTCAATTAAGGAACTTGTTCCTTTTTTAGGGAACAATGATGTGTGTTTCCTCTTCTCCAAGCTAAATACCACTAGCCCCCTCAGCTGCTCCTCACAGCCCTGGTGCTCCAGACCCTGCCCCAGCTCCATTGCCCTTCTCTGGGCTCACTCCAGCCCCTCAGTGTCTTTCTTGCCCTGAGGGCCCAGAGCTGGACACAGCACTCGAGGTGTGGCCTCAGCAGTGCCCAGGACAGGGGGACAATCCCTGCCCTGCTCCTGCTGGCCACACCATTGCTGATCCAGGCCAGGATGCCATTGGCCTTCTTGGCCCCCTGGGCACACCCTGGCTCATGTTCAGCTGCTGGCACCAGCATCCCCAGATCCTTTTTCACTCACTCTTCCTCAGCCTGTGGCATTGCCTGGGGTTTTTGTGACCCAAGAGCAGGACTTCAGTCTTGCTGAACCTCACATTGGCCTCAGCCCACCAATCAGCCTGTCCAGATACCCCTACAAAACCCTCCTACCTTCCAGCAGATGTATACTCCTGTCCAGGTTGGTGGCACGCACAAACTGACTGAGGGTGCACTCGATCCCCTTGACCAGATCACCAATATGGATATCACACAGGACTAGAACACCACTTATGATCAGTACCAACTGGATTTAACTCCATCCACCACCACTCTCTGGACTTGACCTTTCAGTACTTAAACCTTGGCCACTCAGGCTTCCCTCGAGTGACAAGTACACCCATCTAGGCCATGAGATTTCTTTTTTTCAGGAGGAAGATATGGGAAAGGATTTCCTAAAATTCAGGTAGACAACATCAAGGCCTGTCCTTCATTACACTGACTTACATCACTGGCCTAGGCTGCTGCGGTATATGACATTTTCAGCTCATGTTGAGTGCCCTTTCAGAAGCATGAATGGCTCATCCTCAAATAAAGGTTCAGATTTTCTGTGCCCGGTTTGGTTTATGCAAGATAATTTCAGTGAATTACAGAGTTTGTCTACAGTCTGACAGAAAATGGTCCTTTAATGAGGTTCAGTACTAAGACTTACGAACTGTTCTTAGAAAAGGTTAACCAGCAGCATAGATAAAACAACTTCAGGACATGCAATGAAATGTTAATAGCATCCTTCTATTTAGCCTTTCATGCTTGTAACAGTCTGCCCCTAGATGTTCTCACCATGCTGAACAAACTATTTTAGTACCATTTAAACTGCATTGTGTAGCACTGGCCTGGAATACTTAACTCTCTGCAGCAACTCATTTTATCTTGGCCTGATATCTGTGAGGTAACTACAACTCCCCAGCAACCAAGCCGTATAACTGCCCTCAATAATTTTTGCATTGAGCTACAGAATATATATTATTAGTTGAATATTCTGCTTTAGCAATGCAACGGATAATTTCAGACAGTAGTTCTAATTTCGAAACATTCTTGAAATACCATCATTTAACCAGTAAAAAAGTCCTTTTATTGGCAAGTATTTGTGGGAAACTTTCAGCTGCAAAGAGCTATCTCCACCAAAGTGCCTAACTCCAGGCTAAACATCCACAATGCAACCCTACCAGCACTGACTGGGAAGCCTGCTTAAAGCATGCATGCTGACTTGGATGACTTTTAGCTACACACAGTATTGATGCACCCTACTCATGACAACTAAAACAAATCACAGGAATTAGAATACCTCAAATCCCTATTTCAGGCAAAGACACTTCAACTTTTTATAATGATGATATAATGATATACGTTATGCCATACACACAAACAGTTAAATAATTTGGAACATTACCTGAGTGAGACTTGCAGCTGACAGCCTTTGCCCTCCATAGCCCAAATTTCCTAATGCAAGCAGGGCCTTGAGAGGCTACTTTTCACACAGCTATTTGTCCAGATTCTCGGAATATGACCTAATTGGTGGCCAGAGAATTAAAATGTGATGCAAGAACTGTATTTCTGTTGAGCTTTGTTAATTTTGTATGTTATTTTCTTCAGGTCTTACTGTTCATTTAAAGGTACTTTATTCAGTATTCACTGGAAACAGCTAATAACTGAGAAAGAAATACAATTTTTTGGATGGGTTCTACAGAAACTGAGTGTAGCTTCTTTTACATTGAAGAGACACACTTTTTTTCTAGTGTGATGAATGTGGTTTAAACCACTAGTTTTCCTACTATTTCACTGGCACTCATTTTTCTGTTGCATTCAACAGAGTAGAGTCTAGGCTGCAGTAAGGAAGTGAATGACTACCGCCTAATTATTCAATGTCAGGATGCTCATACCTCTTCTATTTAATTTGTGTTTCCCAACACAAGGAATATTTTAGCACTCCTAGAACCAAATCATTCTGCTGAACAAGTTCTAGAATATGCATGTACACATAAGAACACAAGGTCTGTAAGAGCACTGGAAATACAGATTAACTCCACTACAGTATGCAGTTAAATGTTTTCAACAACCATAGCATTACTCCACCAGCTTTGTAAATATCAAGTCACAGAAGAGTTCCATTTCAAAATAAGTTACAAGATGAGAGTGACAAACAAGGATAACCATATCCCCTCTTCCACCTGTTCTTGCTCCTTCTGAAATGGAAGCAAAACTATGTATAAGGGGATGTCCAGCTTTAAAAAAAAAAAATTAAAATATGACAAAGATGGCAAATCCATGAAAGTAGAATTTAATGTTTTCTAACAACCTGTAATAGAAGATGTTTTTTAATTAAATGTTAAGCACCAGTTTCTAGAGTACAGTTTAAGTACAATTCGCAAGAAATAACTGTATGCTTTGTAACATTAATTAACAGAAAACACCTGTAACATGCTAAATTAGTCTCAATTGGTTGCAATTAATCATACTTAAATATAGGAAATATATTGCAGCAACCTAAAATAAGGTAAGCTAGTACTCTACTTTAACATGAGATTTAACAGGTGTCTAGAGAATTTCTCCTAAGGTTGAAACAGTTGAAAACCACATCAAACCCTGAGACAATTTTCCTTCCTAATGGGATACAATATTTGCCCATTAAAAGAACATTAATTTAGAACTTTATGGAAACTATTCACAAAATTTAATGAAATCCACAAAGGAAGTTTTTAATTTTCTGTCATTTTGTTTCAGGTCCTACAATAATCTAAAAAAGAAAAAAAAAGACTTCTGTGTTTAGAATGTGGACCTACATGCACAACATTGTAAGAAAACACTATTTAGTCTGACATTTAAGGTAACACTCCAAGAAATAAAGATAATAATTTTGATTCACTACATGTATCAAAATAAATGGCTTAATGGCTGATAATACAAGATCTCAGAAAACCTCAGCAAATATGAGAGTTTTCAACTTGGTGACAACATATAATGACATTAGAAATACGCACTCCATGTAAAGTGCATTTACATAACACTAAGGGAACTGAATAGCTGTATTTCAAACTAGTTTTACTTGAACTCAGCTGGACGTATAAACTCTCATAGCTAGACCGGGTAATGTACAACACTAACTTTGGATAATGCACATTTAAATTCAATATGGAAAATGGAACACTGGTTTTTTTTTGTGGGTCTGTCTTCGCATTGTAGTCTTTTCAGACATATGTACCCATCACCCAAGGCCACAACAGGGAAATGTGACACTTTTTAAGCATTTAAAAAACATATTCAAATATATATATCCATTTTAACATTAAAGAACAGTGCATTTGAAAGTAGTTTCAGAAAATGTAGGTCTACTGCCTTGTTCAATCTTATTTACACAGTGACTCACGATCTCTGTAAAAACTTCCTGACCCCACGTTATGCAACTAAAGAGATAATCATATTTGCAAGAATCAAGTACTACTTTTTCATTAATTTTTAAATCTAAGATTATACTTAGATATACTAAGATTATTTCTTAAATTCAGAAAGAAGTTTATGAAGTCACTAGTTATTTTTTTTATCTCTTATAAGTAGATTATTACTACTACATGTATATACAAAGCACGAGAGAAAAAAGCCCCAAAAAGTTGGTAAAGTGTGGGGTTCTTCCAACAGCCTGTTAAACTTCAGCTGTCTCAACTTGTACGTATCATTACAAATGTACAATTTATAAATATAAATTCCAAATATTTCTTAGGTAGTTAGTATAGCTTCAGGGATACAAAAAAGATACCTACAATGTGAACTGTCTGGTACACATGATAGGAACATTGTTTTCCTGGAGATTCAAAAGCAGTAAGAAAACCAATGAAAGGCATGCTTCTGCTGTGATGCATTCCCCCCAGAAGTCTTACAAAAATTATACTATTGAATAATGTAAACATAAGTGTCAGGTTGCATCTAGAGTAACAGACCACACATTATGGAAGAAGTTACAAGAAAAGATTGCCAAATTTCTGATCTGCTACTGATTAGCAGAAGAATGTTATGCATTTGTTTCCAGTTGTAATCTAACCTTCATGCATATTCAAAAGCTAGAGTGTATGTGCATAGTAACAATAATCTTCCATGATATATCTTCACACAGTATCTTTAGTAATATGGGTACCAATGAAGAAAATTTCAGGAAGCTGGCAAATTCCACATAATTTCACTACACAGAAAATACACATAAATTTCAAAAAGAGCAAACTTGTTATTAATTACAGCTCACACTGGTCTCTGACTAAAATATAACAATAATAAATAGGGTACTCATCATTTTTCATTGCTTAACACTTTGAATGCCATATTCGTTCACATACTTATGTTTTACTGATGTTCCACTTTTAAAAGTGTATAAAGGACTGTTGCTTTGTAGTTCACATTTATATGGCTTTTTCCTAGAAGAACACAGAATACCATACTGAATGCCTATTGTGCAGAAATAACCCTGAAGGCTGTATCATAGTATTCAGTAGAAAACCCTTACCAATTTTTCATCAACTGTGATGAGTTGCGTGTCTCGAGTTTGGTCCTGTGCCAGCCGCCATGTGGAAGTGCTCAGTGACCTGCAGTGCAAGACTTGAAGTTAAAAAATGATTCATGCAATGAGAAAATAGAGGCAGACAAATCTTACATAAACAAGTTACTTTAACAATATCCGTCTTGTAAAAAAAATTGAAGAGGGAGAGATGAGGGCACAAAAATCCTTTTTCTCCCCAATTAGTTCTGTCTGCTGAGTTTTTGGCAGACTCCCACTTAGCAGTTCACAACAGGCTGCACTTTATGTCAGCCTACAGGCTCTCTGTCACAGAGAGACTGCCAGTGGCAAGGACTGTACTGCTCTATATGAATGTACAGTAGCTGGTTTGTCACGAACAGACAGAAAAATACAAGGCTGCTGCAAGCATTCTGGAATTCTGATCCTTAAACTGATGGCATCAGAGGAGAAAATCCTAAATGTATTTGTAATGGTAAAGCTCCAATTCTACACTTCAATAATAGGACATTAACAAATTCAAAAAAATCCAAACCAAACCAAAAAATTGACAAAACAAACTCTAAGCTGTACTGCAGAGTTTTCTAGTTGTAAGTGAACAAAACTCACAATTCTTTTGCTTCATTTCTAAATAATTTTGGGTCAGCCTATTCATTTCCAAGAAATACAATTTAGATTTTTGCATAATTGCTAAATCTGTAAGATACATATGGAAGCAGGGAACTCAATTCCACATCACCGAATTAACAAGTCAAATTTACCCTTAGCTTATGTTATGTCACAATGAAAGGATTAGGCCCCTTGAGAACAAATCATCTTTTGGCAAAATAATGCAACAGCAGGTGAAACAAGCCAAGAAATCTAATTCTCTGACCTCATGATAGAATACCAGGTTGGAAGAGAAGAGAACCTCAAAGACCATCTGTTCCAATCTTTCTTGGCAAAAGCACAGTCTAGACAAGACGGCCCAGCACCCTGTCCAGCTGAATCTTTGAATTGTCCAACACTGAGGAACCCACCACTTTCCTGGAGAGATTGTTCCAATAGCTGACTGACTTTACCACATTCTGAAAAATTTTCCTTGTGTCTAACCAAGATCTCCAAAGGAGTAACTTGTACCATTAGCTCCTTTTACATGCAACTCACTGTAAAAAAGGAGGGTCCACCTTATGTGTAACCACCTTTTAAAATACTGGAATATGGTGATAAGGTCTCCTCTAACTCTTCTCAAGACTAAACCAAACCAATTTCAGCCTTTCCTTGCAAGGCAGGCTTCCTGTCCTTTGATAATCTTTGTGGCCTTCTGGACCACCTCCAGTCTGTCCATGTAGTATTACAGGTATGGCCTGAGAAGTGCTGAGAACAGTGATATCATAACTTCTTAATCTCTGCTGGTTATGCTTTTGTTGATGCAACCCAGCAATCTGCCGCCTCTCTTTGATCAGAAACAACTGTCCATACAGACTGAGACTGTTTTCCTCCAGGACCCCCAGGTCCCTTTTCCCAGAGCTAGTCCCAGTCAGGTAAATCCCAGGCTGTACTGCAGTTCTGGATTATGATTTCCCAGGTTGAACAACTGCAACTTGCTCTTGTTGAACTCATAAGAATCTTGTCAGCTCACTCTTGCAGCCTACCTAGGTATTCCTGCAGGGTGAATTTCCTTTCCAAAGTATCCACTTTCCCACTCAGTTTGGTATCATCAGCAAACTTTTATCAGGGTTTATCAGGATCCCACCATAGATAAATCAAACAGTGCTGATCCCTGGGGACCCTGTTGTGACAGGGTGCCAAGTGAGGCACCACCACCCTCTAAGTGCTGCCTGACAGCCGGTTACCCTCTCACTGCATGGACCACTTCACTAGATGTAACACACCAGATTTTCTGGGAGAAGGCTTTGACAGAGTATATCAGAACCCTTGGAGAAATCCAGGTAGACAATAGTGTGCTCTATATTTAATTAAGGCCATTTTAAAGAAATGAGGAGCAAAAATGCAGGAATTCAGTTTTCTCCACAAGAACTCTCTGAAATTATGCAACTAGAACAAAGTTCAGTTCCAAAACATTTAATATAAATCTATACTTTTAAGACAGATTACCTTTTACTAAATTATCTTCCCTCTGCCATTAACAACTTCAACACATTTTAAAGTTCATAGAATCACCTAACTCTGTGGCACGGACAGACACATCTATTGCTATCTAAAGTGACAAAATCTCTCAGGAAAGTTACTTTGTTTCAAAACCCAAAAGTTTTCAAGTGCAAGGAGGCACAATAATTCCATAAAAATTCAAGGTAACGACTTTGTTAGCAAAATCTCTGTACCAGAGATTTCTGGCTCAACATGGCTGCTGTTTTTCAACTTGCACATGTAAAATAATACATCATAAAAACAGAATAGAGAGATACTGCAGTACTAGGAGAACAGGCTATTACTTGGTCCTTGTTCAATTACACACCAAGTTACCCCAAGAGTGTCCTGAACAGCAGCATTACACTTGCATTCCAAACCCAAGTAGATAAAGTCACAACATATCCAACCTTAAATAAGGAAAAAACCATTATAACAGGAAAATTAGTTTCTCCCCCACTACAGTAGCCTTAGTATCAAAGTAATATTCTGCTGGTATTCCAGAACTTCATGTGATACAGTGTTCATAACATTACTTAACGTATGTCCAAAGAAGGACATTGGATTATGCAATTTCGTTCTTTCGTTCTCTAAAGAAAACTCATCTAAACTATGAATCAAGAAGTTCTCTGAAGCTTGCTCTGTGGAGAGGTCTGATATATATGTAAAGATTCAAGTACGCAAGGGCTGTAAAAAAGCTGATCAGGATGATACTTTTTCTTGTAACACAAATTCAATTATAAACAAAATTTAGCACAATTTAGTTTGAATACGGTTGAGAGTGGGTTGTTTTGTTTTAAACTGAAAAAGCATTAATCAGCTTTGAACAGTACAAATGCCATGCCCTTGAAAATTATTTCCACTCAGCATTATGTCATTTGACATTGTTTTTACTAATGCCATGATCAAGAGCATGGTAAAAATCCCATCAGAATAAAGGTGGGCAGAATCTCCTTCTGAGATGCCTCCACATTTTACACAGAGGAAGATGGGTTTTTTGCAAGAGATGACTCGTCAACTAGCAACTTCCAAGCCATCATTCCTTATAGGCTCTCCATGACATTTTAGCTATTCTTCACAAGCAGATGGACAGCTTACTAACCTAAGTCAACTTCTCCTCTTCATCATTTTAAATTTCTTTCGACTACACAATTCTGAAATATACCCAACTGTTACTGGAATTTGCAACCTTGTACACCTCTTGAATAAGCTGTCTTCTGTCCTTCCCTGGACTGCAATGAGTTGGACAGAACACACCTTCCCTAAGAACTTTCTAATTGAAGAGTGGTTGAAAACTGGCTTTTGGACTAGACTAGGATAGTGATTCTCAAGTCAGTGGAGGAGAGGCCTCCATGTGAAAATACATAATACACCAGTTGTGCTTTAAAGATGACAGGCTGACAATATCTCCATTTGTTGCATCTCTCATAGGAAAGTAATCTGAAGTTCAGGAAAACCAGCAACTCTCAAATGTAATATGAACTAAATACTGCCATTTGAAATAGAAAGTGTAGCTTGATTCTCAGATGCCTGTTTAATTTTCAACAGGCTTCATTGCAAGTTTGTAGCTACTGTCAGGATCTAATCCGAGGACAGAACCAGAAAACACAACTCTTTCACACACTCTTCTCTTCTCAAAATTCCCTCAATGGCAAGTATAATTTCATCACTCAGGCTTCACCTTAGAAATTGTATAAACTTTTTAATATATATTCTACATTCAAGTTAAATGCATTTACAATCTAAATCGCTTAAGTGAACACTCAATTTAAGCCTTTTGTTTCATCCTCAACAGTACAGTAATTCTCACAAAATTCTGCACTAATATTTGACCACATCCACCCTGACTTTTAGGGAGCTTTTCTGATGGATAATCTTGCAGAAGTACAGAACATACATTTTACAATTCCATCCTCACAGGATCCTATTGTTTTTTTTCTATTACTAACCTCTGGAAAGGTAATCTGCTTGCTTCCTTTCTCTCTGTAAGCAATATGGGTTTACATTACTCCATTTTGCTTCTTTTTGACTGCTTGTGCTTTTTTTTTTCTTGTTGAAATATTTTGGGATGAGACCTTAAGAGCAGGAAGTTCTACCCTGTTCCAAGTCTAATCAAACTGTGATTTAGAATTATTGTATACAGAATACTTAGAATATTAACAACTAGACTGTTAAAATAATTCAGAACTTCAGAAACCATACAGAAAGTTTAACATGAGGCTAGCAACAATAAACCTTGCTATCTTCTAGGCTCACTTATGACCAATTCAAAACACGTACCAAACAAACTTCCTTCATGGTTACCATCTAATAAACAAAGGCTCCAAACTGGCTCTGTTGTGAATCTACCCAAATGTTTTCCTTATAGTGAGCTTGTTGGTGGTGAACAAACAGGTGTTTAAATGTAAAAACCTAGGTTTATTGTAAAACCTTGCCTTTTAAAACAAAAACTCTTCAAAATTACATAAAACAAAAATTAAGGTTTACTAAAAAGTCACCTCTCTCCTTTATGACTTTCCATATACTTTCCCACACTATAGTAGCTCCTTTATCTTCTGAGTCCACCATTTAAATGTCATTCAATTTATATTCACAAAAGGATTTTCTCCCTGCCCCATGCCACTGTGTTGAAAATCTCAATTCCTTAATCTCATTTGCACTACTTATTATTTTACACTACTGTAAGTTAAGATTTTTTTATAGCTTATAATAATTTTACCATACTATTTCTACAGTTCATTTAAACTATAACATTGTATACCAAGATTTTGTCTTTACCACCAATTTGATTACTTCGGCATAGACTTTACTATATATATGCTACAAAACAATATATTTTAATGATTTTTCTGGATCTCGGGAATTTTAAAAAGGTCAAAGTAACTTTTTCTTCCACTGTGCATAGTTCTTAAGAGAGGCGTTATAGAACTGAACATTGCATCTAGAAATAATTATGGCTACCATTTGTTATTTTAGAGTCTCACAATAAACCTAGATATGTAAAATGCCTTTTACACTGTACAGAGAAGACAGGAATAGATACTTGGCAAAGACTAAATTACATGGTCCTCTTATTAAATACTTGTAACTCTTACATCAGCTCAGTAACACAGAATGAATTAATGAGGACTACCAGCAAAAATATGTGTTTGTAGAATTCAAAACTTTCTGTAGGTACCATGTGTCATGAAAAAACAAATGCTATGATCACCTAACCATGTCTTCCATGATAAGTGTGTATTCCCCTTCCACCATCATCTGCAGTAACAGGGAAGTCACAAATGGTTCAACATCCCTGCTACACAAATGAAGGATTCCAGCAAGAAGCCACTGAAGTTCTTCAGTCTACTGGAAAACTACAATATTCATAGCAGTATCAGGTGTCTCAAACATCTTTTCCCACTGTGAGATAAGGACATAGCAGATCCTTGTTGCAGGGAAGATTCTTAGGTCTTCAATTCCCTTCTTAAGGCCCCAGCCATTAACTTCCATCGAACAGGAGAAACCAAACACTAAAAAAATGGTCAGTGGATATCTTTTGTCCTTTGAATTAAAGCATCTGACTTGAATGTATTACTTGGTAGTTCTGGGTATCTGTATTCAACTGCTAAAACAAATTTGACCACTGTAAATATCTGCTAAGTAACCCTCACTAAATCCCTACATGGTAAGAAGCTGCCATATTTACATGGCATCAATTTGCCTTTCACTGAGAGCAATGCTGCGATTGGAATGCTACACAAAACTCAGACGTGAAAACCTGTATTTTCCTGACACAATTCAGTAGCTGAGACTTAAGCCATTGCACAAAACCTTTTCCTTAACTCTTTATGCAACACATCTGACTGTTTGATCTATTAGCACCCCCTTTTGGTCAGCTGTTGGAGATATGGTTTTAAAAATCCAGGTACCACAAAACAGGTAATAAGATCATAATGTATAGGTAAAACAAAGTCTAGAAGAAAGCCCCATGTGCCATGTGAAAAATGAAGACAGTCATCAAGGAGTAATTCTAAAGGATGTTTTAAGTATTCTGACACTGAAAGACTAGGGCACCAGTGGATGTGAATACACACATATGCAGAAGCCATGATAAATCATTCAATACACTGAATATTGTTAATTTTTAGAAAACCAACCTTTTTAATATTATTACATTTAATGTTATTGCATGACTAATAATATAAGCTTCAAAATGTACAGCCACCATAAAACATCAAATTCTGAACAAAAAGAACAAAAAGAAACACTACCAGTTAACAATTTCCACTGCATCCAAGCTATATACTGTGAATAAACAGACTAAATAGAAATCAGTATGAAGTTCTGGCACATAAAACACAGGTAATAGCGATACAATGTCAAATGCAACACAGACCATAGTATTCAGCCCAATATAATATATTTTTATTTAGCCCCAAAATAATGCATTTTTATAAAGACAGCTTGTAAAGTTAAGCTTGTGAGAGATTAATTTAAACACAGTGGGATAATGCTTCCTTGGAATTAAACTCATTACTGTAGTTTAAGTGATAATGACTTAAAGTCAATGGTATCTTATTTTTACTCAGTTTCACTTACTAGTCTTACTACTTTCCAACAGAAGCAAAATACAAATATAGCACCAAACACTGCCTATGGTGACAAGTAATTCTGTTTTGTAGTATGAACAGCAAGAGTAACTTTTGTGTTTGGAGGAAAACAAAGTTCCTCATTAATAAATAGTACTTTCATACTCTGGCAAAGTTGGCTAATCATACTTTTTCCTTTGCCTACAAAATGATGTTAAACAGAGTAAATTATATTTCTAAATGGATGAATGCAGCATTAATTCATTTCTCTAAACTACTAAAATTTCTGTAGTAAGTTGCTGAAATGATCGAAATTGAAATATAAATACATAGATGCTGCTTTTACTTGCTAATAAGTTAATATGAATTTTTCTTTTTCCAGTCATTCATTTGGAAAACAGGGCAAGAACTGACTATGCTTTTCTGACAGGCAAAACTTATGAAAAGAAACAATGGTTATATAAATGTACTAAATTAACAAGGAAATAAGCATTTGACTTGTGGTTTAGAATTTAAAAGCATGAATCTTTGAAGATAAATGTTAAGTTAACCTGCCTTTACAAATACTAAACTACAGGCCTGTCAGTCTCACTTCAGTGCCTGATAAAGTTTTGGAGAAGACCATTCTGAGATTTACTGAAAAACACTGAAGGACAACGCAGCTATCAGTCACACCAGCACAGCTTCATGAGGGAACAGTCCTGCTCGTCAATATCCTTTTATGACAAAGTAACACAGCTAGTTGCTCAAGGGAAGATAGCTGTAGTGATCTTTCTGGATTTCAGCAAACCTTTCAGTACTGCCTCTAACAGGATCCTTCTGGACAAAATGTCCAGCTCACAGCTGAACAAACATATTATGGGATGGATGGATGAAAACTGGCTCACGGGCCGGGCACAAAGGGTTACAGTGAATGGGGTGACATCAGTCTGGTGACCTGTCACTAGGAGGGTTCCACAGAACTTCATCTTAGGCCCTGAGACCTTCAACATCTTCATTAACAACCTGGATGCAGGACTGGAAGGAATACTAAGCAAGTTTGACAATCATACTAAACTGGGAGGAGCTGTTGAAGGCAAAGAAGCTGCACAAAGAGATCTTGAGAAACAGAAGGACTGACAATCACAAACCAGATGAAATTTAACATGGACAAGTCCTGGATTCTGGGATGGGGCAGCTCTGGATGTACAGACAGACTGGGGAATGAGAGGCTGGAGAGCAGTGCCATGGAAAGGGCCCTGGGGCTCTGGCCCATGGCAAGTTGAACATGAGCCAGCAGTGCCCTGGCAGCCAGGAGGGCCAAGCGTGTCCTGGGGGCATCAGGGACAGCATCACCAGCCAGGCAAGGGAGGGGATTGTCCTGCTCTGCTCTGCTCTGCACTGGGGCAGCCTCACCTCCAGTGCTGGGGACAGTTTTGGGCACCCCCATATAAGAAGGTCACAAAGCTATTAGAGAATGCCCACAGGAGGATCGGAGGCACTGAAGAGTCTTGAGGGAAAGCCACATGAGAACCACCTTGGTCTGTTGAGTCTAGAGGAGACTGAAGAGAGACCACATTGCAGTCTGCAACTTCCTTGTGAGGAACGTGGTGGGCAGGCATTGATCTCTGTGGTGACGTTACTTGAGGGAACATCATGAAGTTGTGTTGGGGAGGTTATTAGGAAAAGGTTCTTCATGCAGAGGGTGGCTGGGCACTCCACCCAGCATTAGGAAACAGGTTCTCCATGGAAGTGGTCACAGAACCAAGCTGGACAGAGCTCAAGAGGTGTTTGGACAATGCACTCAGGCACCTGGTGTGACCCCTCCTGTGCAGGGCCAGGAGATGACTCACTGATACATATGGATCCCTTCCAACTCAGAATATTCTATGATTCTTTTGAATTAGTCGAATTTTGAAGTGCTGAATACTTCATTAAGTAGCAAATAATCTAATTTTAGCTGTTTTAGATTCTACTTAAATCATCCCACATGTGAGAAAATGCTGTTGACCTGATATATTTGACCAATTATCCACTGAACCACTGCACAATGTAAAGACAGACATGGTCCTTCCTGAACTACCACAGGACCAGAGCACTATATCCACCCCTGCATCCCAGTGAATTCCTCAGGACACAAGTAATTTCCGTGAAGACATGAGTAGTCTGCCACCAGTTTTGTTCATTTAATCAGCTTTCTTGCAGTCAAGACATAGTAAAGAAGGTTAGCTCTGACCCAGTACCAAGCCCACACTTTACCTGACTCACACAGGACCCATCTGAGCAGCCAGCTAGCTGTGGTGGCATGACTGGATGCACAACAAAGACCAGTCCCCTTCAGAAGGTTCCACATCAGGCAGACAGTATGCCCAGGCCATCTCAACCACTCCTGTAGAACTTTACAGGTGTCTTTTAAGCTTTTGAGTATAAGCATATGCATAATGCAAACAGCTTGAGCTGAGGAAAAGTTCAGCCAAAAATCCACAGAGCTAGCCTGGAGGTTCAAATCAGCAACACTGGCAAGCAACAGCTGCACATCCTCAAACAGTTCTCTGCAAGTTCCAGGCTGGTAACAAAACATTTCTTTAAGTGCTTGGATGCAAACCTAGGCATTATTTGCAGCTAAACTTCTAAAAAAAGTCATGCCAGTGCTCCTTGACTCTCACATGCACATGACTCAGAGCATACCAGTAGTCTCTGACAGATTACACAAAACAGATTAGAAACGCTTTTGAGAAAGGGGCTTAACTTGTTAAGAATAAAATTACTCAAAATTATTTAAACATTTTTGTTGTAGAAATCAAAGAACTCATTATGAAAGGAGACCTGGTATACTACATTTACAGCAATAAAATACATAATTTGTAAGATGTCCAACTGCTATCAGGTCACAGGAGCTCTGAATTACTGCCACCTGTACAGTTGGTAATAAACTATTTCATTACACACTACTCTCCAAACTGGAACATCTAATCTTAGGAATTAACCTCAGTTCACAATCTGAAAGCAGCTAGTTGCTGAGAAGCAGAAATCTCTTCTAGGCAAGTTAGTTGGAAGACAAATACTATAAATGTTCCACAGCCATAACTATCAACTGGATTTACATTCTCTAGTTAGCCTAACAAAGTTAAAAAAGAAGAAAGTTGTGTAAGGTGTTAAGATAAAATACCCAGGTGACACATTTGCTTTGTTTGTACTTTCTAAATGTCAAACTCCCCACACATATACATTCAGGCATTCATACAACTTGACAAAACTAAAAACTGTGCTTTCTTTATAGAAGGAACAACAAAAGTCAAAGGGTTTTATTTCAAAACTGTGAGGAATGAAACTAATGTTCCACAACCCACCTCTGTCTTATTTTGTGCATTTTGAAAAAGAGCCTTTGAATCATGTAACATTAAACAGAAAAAAAAGTAAAGATTCCTCTGTGTTTGCAAACTGGTTTATGGCATAGCATGGTCCTGTATTTCATCCCTATCCACTCCTACTTATTTAGCCCTTCAATCTGAATGCATTTACCAGCTTAACTAATTCTTATTCTAATAATCTAAGGCCTGTAAGATATGGCGCATATATATATATATATATATATACACACATATATTATATATATATAAATATATTTTACATATATATATATACTTCTTTCTAATTTAATGCTCTCTAACAGTTGAACTGTATACTACAACACAAAAAAGAATCCTTTAAATTGTTACTGCAAAACCACATCTTGGTTTATAACAGTTCAAGAGAATCAAATGAGCTATTTGGCTAGTAAGCCTTAGCTGTTGGGCAGCTATGACAAACTGTATTTGAGAGCTATATACTAATGTTTGTAGTACAAGGCACTTAGAGAAAGCCAAATGCTTTACAAATGGAACATGGCATGCAGGTTTCTTTTCAAAACTGTATGCTCTTAGCAGTTTTCTAGATGAGAACGGGATAATCTAGGTAATATTATTTTGTTCGACTTAATTTCACACTTGCTTTGTGAACTTTGCCTTGTCTCAGCTACCTTTCTCTTCAATTTCCTTTCTGACACTAAGTTTTTGTCCTCAGTTCCCCTTTGAACTGTTGCCATTAACCAGTTATCATGTATCTTAGTTACTCTCCATGTCACACACCTTAATCACACTACTTGATCTGTCTGCCCACATGGTTCTTATACACATCTGAGGAGAACAACCTCCATGACACTTCAATAAATTTTTCAGTACTGAGTTACATGCAGAGAAGATACATCAATGGTGCCGCCTTACGTGCAAGAATATAGTCTGAGTTTTCAAATGTTCTAATACTGACAGTCTGAAGACAAACTCTCGGACCATGCATCAGGACACTAAGGGGCACTAGCAGGTCTTAATGGCCATGACCAGCCTCATACAGGGCTTCCATGAACATGTCTTGCCCCTGGCCCTGGAGTTCCATTTAAAAGCTCAGCTCTGGGTCTTCAGCCCTAGCTTAAGTGGCATCATTAGGTTTAACCACCTTCAGCCCTGGTTCTGGCTCTTGCCCCGGTCAGTAAGGCTGCTGTCCCTGCAGGGGTCACCCTCACTTTCTAGCTTGTCTTACCTTCTGGAGTAGACAGCCTCTGATGCTCTTTGACACTTTGCTTGTCATTAATTCCTATCAAATACAATACTGTGTTTTTACAGTGCATGCAATTCACCTGCACTTGGTTTTTAGCCTCATACTACAAACCAAAGCAAAGGACTTAATTTTTATGTAGTCTCTCTGTAATGACTGATTTAAAATCTTATCTTGTTTTCAAAAGACACTAACCACACAAGCTTTTAGTTTTGGGTACAGCATGATTAAATACCTTCTACAATATACATCTGTCTTGAGATGAAAACAAATGGTTGGCTGCAATATAAGCAACCTATGTAAGTGTCTTCCACATGAGTTTTAAAAAAAAATTACCATACCAAAACTTTAACTCCAATTCTACATAAGTGCAAACAACAATTACATGGTCCTAGCTAGGAAAATAAACCCCTTCTTTTCTTTTGCATATTGCATCAGCATCTGCAGTCTTGAAACAACAATTCTTTTAACTGATGAAGGATAAATTATTGTGCACTACAAGAGAAATATAATGGAACTACCAAGCTACATAAATTAAATCTGCATTCAAAGAAAGCTTGAGTGCTCCATTTTTACATAATTATCTGATTTTTCTAATTTCTTGATTTCTAATTTTTAAATCTGTCATTATTTATTCATGTAAACACATCTCAGTAGCATTCCTGGGAACTCACCTTTGAGAAAAAAAACCACCTCATCAGCTACCCTATTTGTGTGTTCCCTATGCTCTTCCTTGTACATCGATCTTCTCCTCCTCCATTAGTACTATTCTTACTTCCTTTTCATATTCTTACTATCTGATCAGCTGCTAGATCTTTCTCTCTGAAAGGAGACTGCAAGTGTTGATATTACTCACATTTTTCTAAAGCCTTAAGATAACACTGGTGTTTTAATTGCAAACCTTATTCTTGAATTCCAGTTCAGACAACATGTAGATTATTTGTCTCTCCCTCACTGGTAGGCACAAACACTAGCATATGACGAAACATCACAAAATACTCCTTCTAAAAACTCATGCAGCAGATGAAAATACTCCTTGAATATGACAGAATAGTCAAAGCTACTGCATGAAGAGCTTTCTGCCTTTTTTCCTTCATTTAAAATATCGTGGAAAGATTATGATACCTTGTAACTTCCGAGCATGCAAAATCCATAAGAATATTACCTTAAAACTACTGAAATCTATTAAAAAAAAGATGAAAAACTCAACAGCCATCATCTGCAACAAAGCTGGACTTCAATATAAATGGCATCACTAACACATAGTGGATTATTTCATTAACGTTTAGCAGAAGATTACTTCAATGGACTGATCACAAGCGACAATGTCAGAGGTATTCACATATAAAATATACATTCATAAAAGGTCTAAAAATATTTATATCAAATACATAAAGTCTGACTAAAAAATGAACAGGACTTGTTTATGAACTCTTTCATGTTATGACCCCAGAAATAAGCAGCTGCAAGAACTGTTTGCCCACACACATTCTGGAGCTGCCTACAGTCTCTCTTGTTGAGGCAAAAGTTACTTTACTTCTTCAATATCAGTCACGGGTCAAGGAAATAGACAGAAACTACTGCAGCTAGAAAGAGCTAAGTAAATAGTAGCTAAACACACTATCACACTGCCAAGAGAGAACAACTGCCCTTTGAAACTCAGACAGAAATAATGCCATTGATTTCTTAGGAAACATGAAAACATACATTATAAAGAAGGTAATGCAGCTTGCCTCCTTCTACTTTAGAAATTCCTTTTATTAGAAACAAAAAAGGAAAAAATCTTAATACAGTTGGGAGGTATATTTTTTAACACACTCAGAATAAAATGGTTACAAAAGATTTTTTAAAACTTAGCAAAATCCACTGTATTATCATAAGAATGAAAACCTGCACATGGATTAAAACATATAAAAGATTTAGCTATTAAGGATCATAGAAATTTACTGAAATTATTAGTATAAAATAAGAGTTTTTAAACTTGGGTTTTTTAAAAACTATTTGTGATCAGGTTCATGCCTCCCTGCTAACTAAAAGCCTCTCAGCATTTCAGTTTCTTAAAACAGTCAATTTCATCTAAGACAAGGTAAATTGAGTCAAAATGCTCAAACCTAAACTAAGGCAAAATTAAGGTCATTTTTAAAGTCCAAATAGCAGTACTTTTCCTATGAGTTAAATCTGTTGAACAAGATATATTAAACCTACATCAATAAAACAAATTTTATTACCCTGCTAACACAGATTTGAAACACTGTCCATTGATAGCTTTATTATTCCCCTTCTCCATGTATACATCTGGTATTTCATTATCTTACTATTGACTAATTAATTTGATAAGAAATGTGGTTCAACTTAGTCCAACAAGTTCTACAAATAAATGTCTCAAACTTTGAGGTATCAAATATTCAGTATTAGGCTACACCACCATGAAAGTCTTTTCCATAAGAATGGTTGGGGGATTGTCTTGAAAACCTAGGGTCATTTTTCAAATGCAGTGTTAGATTCTATTTTAAATTGTTTAGTCCCTGAAGGAAAGTATTATGTCCTTCTGTTTTAGGATACTACTGCCAACAAACTTCATCTCTACCCTCCAAAGCTTTATTGAGGGTTTGTTTGTTTGGTTTTTTTGTTTTGGTGCAGTTTTGGGGTTTTATTTGTATCTCGTTATATACTCATCTTCAAATCTTCTAAGTAGAAAGAAGATTATTAGGTTCTCAAATCAGTAAGTTTTTGAAAAAGTTACTATCAGATGTAACAATGTTTTTTTAAAAGTATGGCAAACTTTACATAAGCAACCTACAGTTCACAATTGTTAGCTGCCACAGAATTGGTTAGAAGACCATTCAGCTGTTTTAGTGGAGAAGCAAGCACATTGCTTATTTACTAGTTACCTTCCAACACAAATATACCTTAAACATAGGTCTGCTTGTCTCTGTTTAACCTTACCTTCTGAAAAAAGTATCATCCCTCCCCTCTGGGCTTCCAATTGCAAAAGTGAAGGAACTGAACGTAATTAAAGTAAGTCACCCCAACTTATATGACCAATAAGAAACAGCAATCTAAGAAGCCTTATCAGGAACATTTTGCTGTCATGATGCCTGCTCTACTTACTTCTCCATAAGTACATTACAAAACCATCCATTTTCAGAACAATACATCTCCTCCTTGCCCCATTCTCAAACTTTGGCTCTCCCAAACTTTTTTTCCTATCTGCCCCTCTGACTTGCACATCTTTCTATCCATCCTCTTCCTCCTCTAGACAAATACTAAAAGTACATAAACTTTCACAAACATTACAGGAATCCCACAAATCTCAAGAACTCAAATGAGCTTGATCTGAACTCACCACTAAACTACAAGATACACAGTATTTTTCACTTTTTCATTGTGATGGAATTGTTCACGCTGACAGCAACATCCTACTACTGCCATGTTTCGTTACATATAACATCTTCATTACTCCATGGGGGCTTTCCAAAGCTTACTCTTTCCACTCCAAAGGAGCACTCCTACACCCTACTTCCCATATTCTCCAAACAGAGAAGGCAAAAGCAGGAAATCTAAGACACCACTCTGGTTCACCATAATCACTTTGATATCTTAATAATGGTGCATACCCACGAACACAACAGACGTAAGTAAGTTCTCCTGTTGCTACTACTCAAGTAATGAGGAATTAGGAGCTTTGACATAATACATAAAATACTGCAAAGGGACTGAGGTAATCCTACTTATCAGAAATTTCCTCCTCTTTTCTTCAAAGCATGCAAAATTGTTGCAGAAAGAGGACAACGAGACAGACACAGGCTGTCGTCAAAGAATTTGTGACTATAACAAATAACCACTGATACTGCTTTCAGTCGCAGTGAACAGGCAAGACTTGACTTCTAGATGCTCTCTTAACCACACAATCACTATTTAAACAGTGTGGACAGAGTCAAAAGGAGTTGGTTTCAAACAAATTATGGACTCCAGATATATGAAATACCTACTCCCAAGCTACTGCTTCAAGGTGTCTGCAAGACCAGACAAACCCTCACTGCTGCCTGGAGTTTTGCTTTTAAACTCATGGTCACTTAGTGTATGAACTGAAGAGGATTTCATCTTTCCCCCCTTGCCATGTCCATTTGTTTTCCACTTTGAGTCTTCTACAACACTCCATGTCACCACAATCTCACGAGCAAAAAACTGCTGGAATTTTATTCCAGATTTCAGATTAGCCTAGTGCTATTATGTTGTAAGATATTGTGACTCACTGTACTTGTTCTGATACACATTAAAACCAAAATACATACCTCAGATAAAACTGTAAAATTCCAGCCAGATACGTATTTTAAAAGCCAAATACTAAAAGCCAAATCTTTTTCCTAGTGAATAACCAAAATGAAACTATCTATAAACATCTCTTATACAGCTAGGGCAAGACTGCAAAAAAACCTGCTTTTCGTCCTGATCTTATCTTTAAATTTTATTCCAGGTTCTCTATGCAGATTATATCAGTCACCAGAAATAATTTTAACCAAGATAAATGCTACAGAACTATGTATTTATTAATGAAAACTATGAAATTCTGATGCATCTGAGTTTGACACCACCACACATACTTTCATATATTGTTTATTTCAGATTTGACAAAAATCTCAATGGCTAGCACTAACACTGGCCAGATAGTGTTTCTATTAACCAGATTCAGGCAGGGCTTTGTGCATCTTTAAACAGCTCTCTACTCTACCCAGACCTAGCTCCACTAAGTCTACTAAGTGTATTTTAACACGTTTTTGCATTGATGTGAAACAAAACCATCAATATTATCCCATAAAAGAAGAAAAAACAAACCCAACCAAACAATGATACAAAAGAGTAAGCTAGTTATCTTGCAGAATTGTTTTGGTTGGTTTTTTTGGGGTGGTTTTTTTTTGCTGTTGTTGTTTTTTAAATTAGTAAGCATTTTCTCTATTTTTCATGGAAGGACAAGATAAAAAATTAAGACAAGAGATTTTTTCTGTTTTAGACGTCCTTTATTTTTGCCACAATAATGGCTTCTCCCTCATTTTCCTGAGAGAGAAGCCTGCTTATAAAGACAGTAACTGAAAACTGAGATGTAAATAACATCCCAGATTTCCTCAATTTCTTGAGTATGACTTGAATAACACGCTTCGTACTACACAAGTGTCCATAATTTTTTAATTTAATAACCTCAGATATCTATTTATGATTGTGTGAGGGACAGAATAAAGGTCTAAGGCCAGCCATATACTTGGTCCACTGTTGCACAAGTGGACAGAATAATGTAAAAGACCTTACAATTAGGTGGTAAGACTAACCTTCAGTAATGAAACTGTGTATCAGTCACCTGGTAGGATTCATCCTGTGAAAGGGGAGTAACATACAATAAATCCCTTGCTGGCATGGAGGTGTGATCAAGGACCGTTATGACTTCATCTCATGTGCTGGCCCTGCATGGCATGATGCTGAAACTGGCCACTCCTGAAGAGGTGATATAAGGTGTGGTTCATGGGTGGACGGGAGAGGAGGACATGATGTATGTCGTTTTCATACAGGGGATGGATGCCCTGAAGGTGCACAGCCTACCTGCTGCCCCTCCTGCCTAGCACCATGCTCCATCTCCTTCTCAGCAGCTTCTCCAGCATCCAGGGGTGGATGTGTATTTATGCAAAAGTGACTAATAAAATAGACTTGCTTTGCAATTCCTACTGTGTCCTGAGTTTTTTGTGCATGAGCATCCTCCTGAACCTGCAACAATGATGATGAACCAGCAAAACATTTGATGTCATACTCAGAGTTTTTACAACAGTATTACAAGAGGAAGGTAACACACTTTGAAAAACCACGGAAAAGTGACATGAAAAGTTAATTATCACAAAATGTACAGAGCATGTGGCAACACTACACCTACACATAAAACATTCTGCTACAGCAACAGAAATTAATTCTGACTTCAACATATTGTGATAGAAAGTGCTTCTCAGAAACACTCTGAAGTGGTTTTGAAACAAATATCTGAAATTTGAAACAAATATTCCCAGCAGGAATTTGTTTGAAGTGCTCTTTTCCCAGCTTCAACTGTCCATATTTGTAATGGAAAGAAAAAACTGCAATTTTTCAGGTCAAGCCAGGGAGAGCACATTCAACATAATTTCAACCCTCCTGAAAACTTCACAGATCTTATGTGGAGACCTTGAAATGCATTCCCCAGTAAGAGTCTTCTCTCACAGGAAATCCCTGTTCTGCTCCTGGGTCAGCCCTCTGCCTTCCCGGTCGCCCAGTTTTGGTCACTCTCACCCTGCTTCACTGTTGGTCCTTTGCCCTAACCCCATCCTTGTACTGCCCCCATGTCCCCTGGTAATTGGTCTCTTCCCAATACTTCTTCCCCTGCCCCAGAATACCCATGTACTTAAAACCTGGACCCTCAGACCAGCTTTTTGCCTTTTGCCTCTCACCATAAACTGTGCATGCATATGGCTGAAATAAATATCTCTGTGAAACACCTGCGAAGGCCCTTCCTACTTCTTTACCTGCATCCATTTCAACAACCACCCCAAACTGCAACAATCTTACAGCATGAAAGCTTCAAAATATGATTTAAGCAAAGGATACACTTTCATTTTCTGAATCAGCTCAAGTATCTTCTGATATCTATTACCACCAGATAAAATAATGAGGGACTCAAGTAACCACTGCTTAAGTGATTTAAAACATGCACTTGGGACTTCATAAAGATATAAGGAATGCTACTGCATGTTCTCTTAATTTCAGACTGAACACTTACGTCCATATTGTGGAAATATCCAGCTTAGAATCATCGGGCAGCTTGGGCATGTATATGTTAAAGTGCGTAAATATGTCCCAATAAAAGCACTATTTGAGTTAGATGATGTAAGATTTCTAAGAACGAAATATCACTAACAGAAATCAGAACAGAATCTATCTTGTAACTCTTGGAAAGTGATCATATTATTATTTAATTGAAGTTCTGAAAACTGGAGCACTACAAGAAGTTTCACATGCAAAAATGTGCATAAAAATGCACTGCAAATAAAACTACATCTTAAATGCTTAAACTGAATCCTAGTGTCTAAACAATAAGCTATATTTCTCTCATAACCTAATTTAGGCAAGTAACATGAAACTTGCATTAAGTTTTACCAAATAACCAAACTATTCTGAATCTAGGAAAACAAAAGCAGAGTCCTGTAATGATATAATCGTTCAAATGTCATTCAAATGTCATTCAAATGCCCTCACAGTTGATAGTTCCAGAATCTTCTTCAGTCATCTCCTAAAAACACTGGTAATTTTTATTGTTAGTAATTGTAACACCTGTATTTACCTAAAGACACACATCTAGCATACTGGTATAACACAATCTTTCTACAGTGAGATAATGACAGAGATTACTCCACCAATAAATTAGACAGACAAATACTTCAAAACAAAGAGATTACTTGTACCAAATGGTATCTGTCAAAATACTTTTCTGAAAGGAAACTAGTATTGCAGGATTTATATATCCAATTGCAAAATACGCAGCAAACTACTGGCTTCCCAAAGAAGTAGTCTTTTGGACAGCTGCTTATCACTGCAACTGGAAAACAACCTTAAGCGGTCTTTGGTAAAAGGTTCAGTTCTATGAGGTCAGCTAAAGCTAAAAATGAGACTTGCACACTGTCAAACCTTGAGGCACCTATCTGTATTCTGAAATTTATCTCGGTTTCTGATGAAATACAAAGTATTACATGCTCTGTATGAAAGATTATATGCTATGTAACAAAGGAAAACAAACAGTTGCATACTAGAAGCAATACAAAGTAAAAATGTAACAGATACATTTTCTCCTGTCTACTTCAGATTCATCACCTCACTATGAGCTGCAGGAAGACATCTTGAATTTAAAACACTGAACCCTAAATCCTTCCCAGTAATTATGTATGTTAATTCTCACTCCCAAGTAGGGAGACTACAGAGGCTGGTTAAGAATAAAATCTCATATAAATATTTTTCATATATAGACACCTTTGTATCAAACAGTAATTGAGAAGAGATTTACATTTCACTGCCCACCTAACCAGGAAATAAATACTTTGCAAAACTTATGCAATAAATTACAATCTTAAGCATTCCCTCATACTGCCAAAACTATCTTAAGCTGAAGTGCTTTTTCTTTATTCCACGGAAAATTTTATTCTCATTCTAACAACAAGCAGTGATCACAAAGCTGTGCACAAAACTTTAAGAGAAACTCATAATGCTCTCCCTCTTCTCCAAGGAATTTGCTGCCCTATGATCAGGTCACTGTCACACAGAATGCGAAGTGTAAGTTTCAGTCCCACTAAGGCAAATGTCCTCAACATCCCTCTTACTGAAAATGCTAAGGGACACTAATTTTTCCTTATCCTCTCTGGCAAGCAAGGAATCTAATGCACTGTTTCAAAGAAATACTTACTGAAGTGTACCTACCTCATATTTCCATGCTTCTCATAACCAGCCCTGCCACATCCTACTATTTTTTCTGAAATAATTACTTGAAATGTAGAATGGTAAGACTTCAAAACAAACAAAATTATTTTTAGCCTGAATCACTTGACTGACCCATCTACCATATGGGACAGGCAACACTTCTGTCAACACCACAGAGGAGTAGAAGAAGGGTAGAAAGAAACAGCTGAACATGAAGAGTAAGTTTCTGCATTAGCATAGAGAAGTCCTAAATTCATACTCACAGATTTTAAAGCATTTTTAGGAGACTAACAACCTTCAACACCATAAAACAGGCGCCATTTTAAGAGGGAGAAGGCAGCAGTAGCCAAAGGGACAATCGGAGGATAAAAATAAGAAAAAACAGTAGAGCTATACTTCTTTCTCTGTGTGTATACATAGTTTTCTCAGTGTTTCTCTAGTTTCTATATGCACACATACATATTTATACATACATACACAATTTAAAACCCCCACAGATTTAAAAGAAATTACTGGAACTAACCTGTGTCTGTTAATATGTAAAGACTTAAAGACCACAGAAAGCAAACCCTCCAAATCACAACTAAAGGCATTGAGCTACATTATTTCTCCTGACTAGAGTGGGGTTACATAAGCCTTGGGCCTGTGAGGTGCACAGAAGTAAACACATGAACACATCTTCAGCTCGTGGCTGGGTCATGTACTGGACTTCTATCACAGGTCTCTGCATTAAAGAAACAAATAACAAAGCTCTACCTAAGATTATAAAGTTATTTCCAACAGTATTTTTAGGAAATCGGCGAAAAAGCAGATATTCACTCTCTGAAAACGGTAACGTGTTTCGAAAAAAAGAAGGAGAGGAAAGGCAACACGATACAAAAGAATGCAGTGGGGTGCAAATCTCTGGGAAGACTGCTGGCGAGGTAACGCTCCCCGGCAGCGAGGCCATGACGACCAGAACTCGACCTCCAGGCACCGCAAGGACAGCGGGCGGGCGGCCACCGCGAGGCAGACAGCAAGGACGGGCAAGGACACGCACCGACAGACAGGAACAGGCAACGGACAGACGGCAACGGGCAAGGGCACGCATGGACTGACACGGAGGAAGCCTCGGCCCAGCTCCTGCTGCCATTCTGCACCCTCCACCCGCATCGGGGCCCTACGCGGTTCCCCCGGCCCAGCTCCCGGGGAGGGCGCGGCGGAGGCGCAGGCCCTGGACGGCCTCCTCGGGCCCCCCGCGGTCGCCAGAGTGCGGCGGCGCCCCCCGGGCGGCCGGCGGGGAGCCCGCGGTGCCGTTACCTGGGCGGCGGCGGGCGGGCCGCGGCCGCGCCGTTCCTGGCGACGAGGCCCCTCAGCACCGCTGACATTGAGAGAGACGCCGCCATGATGCTCAGCTCAGCCGCTGGGAGACGGCGGCGCCGCGGGGCCAAACCTCCTCCGCTCGGACAGGAAACGCGAAGGCGAGGGCGGAAAGAGGCGGCGGAAAGGGCGGGGGCGGGGAGGGGGACTGGAGTAGGGACTGGGATGGGAATTGGGATAGGGAGCGGTGGGGGAAGGACGCGGCAGAGGCGGGAGGGAAAGGCACTGCTAGCGTGGAGAGAAAGCAGAGCTGATGCCCAGAGCTCCGTGGGGGAGCCAATCACGTGTTTAGGGTCTCCTTTTCCCCAGTTGCATGTTTGGCCCAGAAACATTTTCTGGCAGCGTTGGTTGTGACACCATCTTCTTTATGGGTACAAACTGAAAGAGAGGAAATTTAGGTTAGCTATTAGAAAGAAATTATTTTCTATGAGAGTGGTGAGACACTGGGACAGGTTGCCCAGAGAGCCTGTGGATTCTCCAATGCCTGCAGTGTTCAAAGCCAGGTTGGATAAAGCCTTGAGAAACTTGGACTATGGAAACCAGGGATGTGTCCCTGCCCCGTGCAGGGAGTTTGGAACTAGATGATCTTTGAGGCGTGTTTCAACCCTTAGCACTTGCTGGCTCCGTGACTCTGGATGGCAGGGGACAAGCCCCAGGGAGGGCAGGTGGTGGGCCCTCTGCACCTGGAGGCTCCTTCCTGGGCACAGAAGCTGTGGGGACAGATATTTTTGGCCTCGTTCTTTCCCCTTATGGTTTGCAGACAAAATGGTGCACTCTGTACAAAGACATGAAAGTGTTGCTGCATCTTTGTCGCCTGTTTTTTAGCATACATCTTAGTTTCCCTGTCTGAAATGGAATCACATTCTTAGTTTGCTGAGACAAGGAAGCCTCTAACATACTGTGGCACTTTCAGAAGTTCTGTTCTATTTTTAAACCAGTTCCAGCCTTACCATACTATATTCAAGCAATGAAGACTGACATGACCCCCCTACTCTCTTAAAGTGGAGTTGTATTTATAATACATTAACTGTACACCGGATGTAATTAACAGTACTCACGCCCTACAAAAATTTGGGTGCTGTGTACATGATTAAGGAAGACAGATTGCTATAAATCAGAAGTCAAGCATGATTCTGTTCAGTGCCAAAAGCTCAAATGACATTGTTTCCAAAAACACATGGTGCAAAAGCAGTGTTACAGTAGGATCTGCAACATTGTGAAGAACAGGAAAGTTTTTAATTCTGATGGTGAAAATAGATGGTATTCTTGAAATTACTCTAATTATTTTTATATTAAAAATCTGATGACATTTTTTTGGGGGGGAAAAAAAAGGCTTAAGTGAAATTTCAGCTTTAATTTTACATTAAAAAAGAGAAAATATTTAGGAGATTTTTCTTTTAAGCTATTAAATTCCTAGAGGAGGGGATGTTAGTTTTGATGAACTGTTTCTGCTTTGCTCCAGGAGAAGCAAGACTTTTGCTTGATTTTAACAGCAGAGTTTGACAGGGTCAGATACAAAAATTCCGCACAAGTGAGTAAATTCAGCATTTTCTTGCCCTAAATGAAGGAAGACTGAAAAATAGTTCTAATGGAAAGCTAAACAAACTTTCAGCAAATGTCTTCTGCAGTATCAAATCAACAGAACATTATTTTTCAAAGCAACACCCATATATTGTATAGTACTAATGAAATGTCAGACCTAGAGCCATTATTTCATAGTCCTTGTATTAGGGAGTTGCAAGTCATCCTATCCAAACTTTCCACTGTAATACATGTAATTTTCTATTTTTTCTGCCCATTGAATATTTCCAATTTATGGGGAAATGAAAATGGCTCCTGTTTTTCCCTTTCAAAACAGGAACAATGCTACAGAAAAAGGAGAAAAATGAAAAACCTATCTGGGCAGCAAAATAACAAGACACAGTAACAACAGCAATTTATAAATTTGGTGGGTTTACAGATGTGAGTATTTTAAATTAATTTTTCAATTATTAGTATGTTCAAAGTCAGATGTAGTGAGACAGATAACAGGAGTCATTTTGTAGCAGTGATGAATTGGAATAGTTTATATGGAGTAGTGGTGTCTTTCATTAAACACAGGTGGGAAAATAATTAAAACTTTTGAACTTAGCTGTTTTTGTCCAGCGACTTTGAAAGGAAGACTTGAAAAACCGCTTCCCACATTTTTTAAAAATTTTGTTTCACAGCTGTACTAGTTACCAGCCTAATAAAGGATGTCTCTCACAGCAAAGCTTCAGTCACCTGCAGAAAAGACATAGCTAAGAATATTTGTATCTCAAAAAATGTTTTAGTTTTTCTCTCTTCCGAAGTCTTTGTCCAGTGCATGAGTGATGACAGCATTCACACCTGGTCAGATTTACTTCATCTAATCCAAACTTTTCTCTTTTGGGTGCTTCAGCTAGGAGGAGTGTTCTATCATTTATGTAAGCAGGGGAAGATTTTATCACTGTTCAAGGGCACCAGTGGTTTGGTATAGCCAGTTGCGTTTGAGGGCTCCATTTTGAACTGAGGTAAATTGTCTGAGTCTGTCTATCAGTTGGCAGATTATCATAGCTCAGATCTTTTGGGCAGATCCAGCTTTGTGCCTTCTCTCCCTGCCAGAGAGGAAGCCAACGCTTTGGGCAGCATGTGAAGGCTCCTGTGTTTCATGTGACCCAGTTCTTCAAAATCCTGCCCTCCCTGCTGCCTCTCTTTTGGGTGAGAAAAGGACAGAGGTAACACATGGCAGCTGGAATTTGAAGTTGCCACCTTGTTGACTGAATCTGCCAAAGGAGGGTGCCAAATTCAGGAGCTGCCTTTGGCAGCTGCAGGGACAGGATGGTCCTGTGTTAGATCACGACTGATGGGCTTGAGCACGTGTGCAAGTGAACGTGCTGCTAATTGCTTGCACAGCCCCTGGAACCATTTTGACCCTGACTAATTAGCACCATCCCAAACAATGTCTGAGCACAGTCTGGGAATGAGCATGGGCTGGGGACTGTTCCTAATAAGCCGTGTGGATGAGGCCTTCCTGGGTTTTGGGTTGGTTTTTTGAGTAGAGGAGAAGAGGAGAAAAAAGTTTAGCTCCACGGATAGGAGCTGTGCCATGTAAGCTGAGCTGCATCAGGGATACAAAAGGATCCTTAGATTGTTTATTTACCAATTTAAATGTAACCATAGCATTTGTTTATGAAATATTTTTGTATAATAGTCACAAAATTATGAGAGACTGTTTCAAGACAAATAACCATAGCTCTCCAGAGACAGCATTTGTGGCAATTCCAAGCACATAGTTTACCATGAAATTAATATGCACCAACAGTCCCTTGCAGTCTGGTGCCTGATAAAGGGAGAGATGAATTTTTCTGTCTCCCACTTGCTCAGGTTTATAAGTAGACCTGTAATATACTTGTAGACAGGTTGAATGTTTACTATTTTATCTGATTGGCTTAAATTTGTATAAATGTATTCACACATATAACACAACACCTTTTTTAATCGTCATGTTTTAGGTTAAACTAATGAATTTTTGTGCCTAACAATCTTAGAAAATGGAGTATTAAATGTCACATTCCTCAAAATAGTTCAGTGCATCAATTTTTGAGGTGACTGCAGGACTACCGTTTGAAGTCAGTACTTTCACGAAGGCTTAAACTTTTCATTTATAATTCTGGCTGCAAGCTGATCTTCTGTCACTGATATACTGTGAAACACTGTCCATCAAGATTGAACCAGTTCATGTGCCAGCACTTGTTGTGCTGTACAGTATGCTCACAGTTCCTATTGTCTCACTCTCTGAGGAAGCTTATTAGCTTAACTGTGCAGAGTTAGAGTCATATTTTCTCTTCACATGTGTGAGCTGCACACATTGTGAAAATTGGAGAACAAAATTTAACCTTTTACGTTTGTCCTGCTAGACTGAGGTTGCACAGCCTTACTTCATGCCCAAACAAATCAGTTCTGGTGGAAATAATTTTATAGTCTCAAGCAAACTACAGTTAGCAGTGACCAGCAGAACTCTTGAGCTATTCCTTTATGTATTGTTGCTTTGAATTAGTTTGTTTTCTTCTGGGTGGCAGAGAGGAACTATGTAGGAAACAATAGCATCAGTCTCGATCTCGACAGTCTAATGGGGCAAAGAACTGGTGGAAAAGGGATACAAAATACAAGAAAGCTGATTATGTTGTCTAGAGCTGCATGAATTCCCGGTTTCAATTAATTTATTGGTTGCATAGATTTTATATACAGAAGCTATGATTTTAGAATATATCTCAGATTCTGACCCTTCAGACAACTAAGCATGACAGTTTAACACAGACTAAATAAGATTCATTTACTTTCATAGGACCAGGGTTTAGTTTTTAAAATGCTAAGTTTTAGTTTGAGAATGTTATTTTGAAAATTTTATCATTGTAAAGAGCTTTCTCTGTAAGACTCTTATGGCTTCATTCTGTCCCAAATAATTTACTTTGCTGATGAAATATCAGCTGCACTTATACTTGTAGGGTTTTTAAAGTATTTGCAGTGGGACAGAGACTATTCCTACGTAATCCTTTGCAAACCTTACAATGCTTGAGGTGTCAGGGTGAATTTAATGGGAGAACTTGTCCCAAATGTCAGTTTCTGCATTACAAGATGAGTTAGCATAAGAATATGATGTTTTGGGATTTTAGTATTTATTTACATTCTCTATATGGCAGGCAGGTTGGTAAAAAAGCTGATGGTATTCTCAAAGTCTGTTTTATTGCATATGAAATGTAAAGTGCAGTTGGAGCTGTCTGGATTTAATTTTTCCCCCCCTTTGGTATGGGGGAATAAAATATCTCAGCTCATACAGGAGAAAAAAATTAAAACCAGGCAGAGCCAGCCCCATTGTAAGCTTCACATGCAATCAGACATCCTTGCAGAGAAACTCCCCTTCCTGGCTGCACTGCTGCCACTAGTGAAGCACAATTTAAAAAAAAAAAAAAAAAAAAAAAAAGAAATCACTTTTTATACTCACTGCTTTCAAGTTAGACATTGACATGTGAACCAAAATCTTCTTTTTAACTATTGCCCGGGAGGCCACCAAAGAATCCCAGCTGACCCCCTGCCATCAGAGTGAGTGATGGTCGGCTGCTGGTGTTGCAGCTCACTTCCCCCAGGCTGCCACCCTGAGAGATCCCACCATCCACCGTCGGTGTGAGTGACATTAGCCCACTGGGCTTTGAAAACACTTTTCAGGTCAGTCATTGCGGAGAGATAGCTTCCTTCACACACACCATCAGGGTGAGTGACGTCAGGCCACTGGGGTTTAAAATACAGACCCTCAGGCTTGCTAAGCTGACACTGCTGAGAAAACTGCTTTTATTGTTGTACATCAGCAGGGACCTCTTTGTCTTTTTTTGCATTGTTTACTTAGAAGCCAGCCTTCCCATTCCCCGACTCCCACCCCAGACAATTATTAACATCTGTAGGGTAATTTCTATGTCTTCTTTCTTTTTTTTTTTTTTTTTTTCTTTTCTTCCTTTTTTTTTTTGTAATCGGAGGTAAAACAGATCTCAGTCTTTGAATTTTTATAGCCATCTGCCTTCTCATATGATTTTTGAAAGATCCTAGGTATGCTGGAGTATTTGTTAGTGGAAGAGACTTAGAATAATAAAAGTAAAACAATTGTTAGAGCTTCTAGTCCTTTTAGCTATCCAGATCAGACACTCCTTCACTGATAATGATAGTCATTCTTCCTTCTTAGATTTTTGGAAGGTTTCTAGAAAATTAAGTCTTCAGGAAATTATTCCCTCCAGTCTTGACATAGTATGACTTCCCTCATCCTTATAGTTTATGCTGCAAAAAGGATTTCTGTGTTGCCAACTGTTGTAGAAGTCTTTATGTGACATCTTGCATAGTTTTTGAGCCCTGAGTTCAGATGATCAGATTTTAGACACTTTCTGAAATACTACATGGTATTTAGTATTAAAAAAAAAAAATTACCTAAACTGGTGGAATAAAAGAATTTAAAATCACCATTCTAATATTTCGGGAAACACTATATTATATAATAGTATGTAATGCAGCATAAGTGCCATTTTTCTGGACTCTATTTCCCTTTCATGGAAAATTAGGAAATGTTTCTTGATATATTGGCAAAAAGTAGTGATTTATTTATGTCTGTGAGATATATATTCTATTAATACATACTAAAGAGCTTTATTATATGTATATTCCATATATCCCATGTATCTGTAAGATTTATATTTGTATTTATATTTATATTACTTTAATTAGTTATGAAAACAGGAATCACAAGTAAACTAAATAAATACATGCATTTGAAAATTCAGGAAAATAAATTATGAGAAAGATTAATTTTTTAATTATTAATTTATTTAAAGGTACAGAATTGTATTGAAACCAAAATTTTTTTCTAATTTGTGGCTTTATTTTCCTTTCCTTTACTCTGTGCAGTTTGGAGATCTTCTCTCACTGATCACTTCATTTGGATGCAAAAGCTCATTTTATACTCGGTGTTTCACAAGAGTAGTGTTAAGAGTACCACTGCTCTGTGAGAAATTTGATCACTGCAAATAGTCTCTCACTTCAGCTTGCCTATTTATTGCATGGCATCAGCAACAGGTAGATACTGAATAACTCCAGCTGCTTTGAAGAAATAGACTTTTGAAGGGTTTTGAAAGATTAGGGGAAATTATTGAAAATATGTGGTATAAATGTATCTAATGGAGCATCTGTGCTGTCCAGTAAAATACATTTGAAAATAATTTCCTTTAGCCTTATAAAAACTGAAATATAGAACAGTAATATGTTAACAGTGCAATACTAGATCAGACTGAAGTCCATTCATGTTAGCATGAAAGTAGACCTCAGTTTAATTACCACTGCAACATATTTCTGAGGATGCTGGAGGGCAAAGATGACATTTAATCTTCCACTGAAGTTCCCACTTAAGTGATATCCATTATTAAAGCTTTTCCTACTTATAGAAATAGTTTTAAAATGGTGTTTGAATGAACTTGGTTATATTCTCTAGCAGTAACACCCACAAGCTGGGTAGGTGTTGTGTGGGATAAATTGCCCTAAGTTTTGAATAAGCCCCACCTCACTTTCTATACACAAGATTTTCAAGGCCAACTCCTTGGTCCCACACCCTACAAACTGAAACAAGGATTGGGCCCTGGACTTCTACAGAACCACAAACAAGACTAGGAATCAAACTTCTGTGCTATAAAATTTGCAAGACATTTAAAAAATGCTTTTGCATTTTCTCTTGGCTGCAGCAATCTGTGTGTGATTTGCAATTGTGCACCTGTCTTGTTGACCAGATGGAGGAAAGTGTTACTTCCAGCTCTCTTTGTGCTGCTCACAGGAGTTCCTGTGTTGCTCTGAGCATGCTGGTGTTCAGGCGTTCCTGCCACCACCATACTCCAGCCAGCTCCCTGTCTAACAAGATCTGGGAAAAGGCAGTGTATATTCAGTGCCATGCAGTTCTGGGATTCCCCTGCCGTGGAAATCCCCAGGTCAAAAGACAGGCTATGCTATACCTTGTGTGAAGATTGATTCATTTGTCACATACCTAGCATTGCAAATCAGCCTGTTCAGAAATTAGAAGGGGCCCTGAGATGTAATGAGTTTGCTAAATGAAAATAAAAACATAGTTTGCCTCAAGACTTTTGGGCCTTTTTGATTTTCTCACTTTTCATAATTAAAATATCCTATGAAACCATGGACATTATTTTGGATCTTTGTTGTAAAATAAAAATTAAGTTTTGTCTTAAAGTTTGAGCTTCAGAATCTTAAAATACACAAGAGCTGCCAAAAAGTTCAGTATCTGTAACTATCCATATAGAAATGAAATATGGATATTCTGATAGCAGCTAGAACCTGAAATCAAGGTTGCAAAAAGGAGAGCAACAACCCATTTGCATTATACTTGCTTTGGCTGTGAATACTTTGGATAAGGAAATACAAGTTTTGTATTTGACTGCCTTGCGCACTGGCATGTTGGAAGAGACCACGTCTGTATTTCCACACCTTCTGTATTTGGAGGAAAGGCATAAAAATCTCCTATTGTTATGAAGCGTGCTATATAGTACTTTAAATTTTGATTGTGTCCAAGACTGTATTATTTGCACCAGGAATGGTTTGGTGACACAATTAGTTCCTGCAAAAAGGATTGTGATGCCAGAAAAGCAGTAAAGCAGCTCTTGGCTTTTTTAAGGATTAATGATTCTGTTTCCATAGAAGTAAGTTCCTGAAATATATATTAGCAGAATATTTACTAAATAGAATATTTAGAAAATGTCCTGAAAAGAAAAATCTGAGTGATTTATAAGAGAATATGTTGAAGAATGTGTGATTTTACTCAATACACTGGTGAAGGAATACTATGCCTTCTTTAAAAAAAAACCCAGTCAAGCAAAAGTGACATTAATTCTCTGTCAAATGAAAATGAACTCCAATTTTGCAATTAAAAATTAAATTAAAACAGTACTCCAAGCACATTTTCAATTATAATAGAAAATAGTTTATGCAGTCCTTTTTTATTTTGGGGTTACTTTTCCCTTTTCTTGACTAAACTGTTGCTGATTTGGTTACATATCAGATTTAGTTTTCATCAAAAGTGGTTGTATTGCAACACAAGGAAAACCCACTGAAATAAATTAATATTTCATCTGAAACAGAAACTAGTATACACAAGTAGGTCTTTTCCACTCACTTCAGTGTTCCTGTTGAGTTTAGTTTTAACTACTATAGATGGCAAAGTCAGTCATACTTCCGCCTTTTGACCTAGATATTAACACGTCAAGATTTAATTGGAGAGATCCAACTCATCTGTTTGTTGTGAAAGTAAGGCTCTTTCATACAAATAGTATGATCATTACTTTTTCTTTTCCTACCCTCCAATGAAACAGTTAAGTATTTGGTAGATTGATTGGCTTGTGAAATTACCTCTCACTAGTTCTTTTCTAATTTTATCAATTTATTTATTATCACTTTCCTTACCTTTCTTCCCATGTTTTTGTTTTTTTTTTTTTTTCTGGCCTGTAAGTCTTACACTAGCAATTACCTTTCTCTGAGTAATTTTTCTTCAAAATTCATTTTGGAGAGATGAGGAAAGCAGAAACAAGTTTAAATGAGAGACAGTTCATCAAAAAGTCTTGTAATCCCCGTTGTGTCTGTATATTCTTCATGTCAGTTTGAAAACTTAAAACATTAAAACTACCCTTGCTTCAGACTACTTTTCTCATATATTTTCCATTTTATATCAATGAAGTACAGTAAAAAATGGGCATAAAACTGTAATTTTAAATATTTTTAAATTGTAATTTAAGTTACATTTTCTCCCCATCTGATAAACAATAGGCTAAATACTACTGTAGTTCTCCTATTTCTTTCTTTGTACTTTATTTGCCATGTCACACAGTGGAGACTTTTCCTTATTTTCTATTTTCTTCATAATAAGATAAAAGGTAGTAGTATTACAAGAGTGTAATAAATTCCCTGTTCACAAGTACATGTCAGTGATCGCAGAAATTGTGACTGAAATGACAGATAGAATAAGTGTTCTTCAGGGTCTTTTGTTACTTTAGATTTAGGTCACAAAGTGTATTTCCCAGGCTATTGTTCTGAGAGGAGCCCATCTGACAACATAAACATTGTTTTACTTTTTCAGAGCACTGTCTTTGTAGCAGCATTGAATTAAGAGTTTTCAGAACTTTTGCAATGTTCCTAATAATTCCTTTTAAATCATGATGATTAATTTTTAAACAGTACTTTTCCTGCTCAAATCCTCTGCCCATGTTTCCATATGGTTTCATTTTAATGCTTGTTAATCCATACTATTATTACTTGCCTCCTTTTACTGGAATTCACTGGAGGAAAGTGCTATTAGGGTTTTCCTTTTTGAAGAGGAGGGTAGTTGTTCCGAAAAGAGAGCACAAGATGAAATAAAAGAGTACATTTATGAACAAAATGGGCATAATAATAAAGGTTTTCAATTGAATCTCTCTGGTCTAGAGGGGATCATCACTAGCATTCTGAATGTGAACAAAGACTTCCTCAAAAAAATTAAGACATTAGCAGCATTTTCTGGAAGCTTAAATTTCTTCTTATGTCTCATATCTCTAATTTAGATGCATCTTAGAAATGGCAAAAGTTATATCTGTTCACAAAGATTATTTTACGTAATATATGTAACAAATGTTTAAGCAGTGTCTGACAGGATCAGCCAATTTCAAGGAAGTTCTTTAGCCTCAGATTTGTTTATTCAATGTATTCCTAATTTATATTACCTTTTTTATATTATCATATTCAAAACCAAATGCATTTTAACAGATATTAATGTAAAATAATTTATAATATTGCCCCATATATGTTTAAAATCCAGGTCTATTTTTGACATCGATATTATAGAGAGTTCTTCATGCATTCAATTGAGATATTCATGGCCCTAAAGAAACTTGGAATGTGCTAATATATTTCGCTGAATTGAGGCCTCTAATTTCAATTACCTAAAAAAGCCCTTCAAAAAACAATGAAGCTTTTTTCAGAAGAAGATTTAAGTAAAACTTGCTATATTCCATATCTTGGAAGAAAGCAAATACAAACTTTTGCAGTCTCTTGAAATACCCCCTTTATTGACAAAGTTGCAATTTGCACTTCAGAAAACAGATAGATTCCCAAAGTACAGTGAAAATAGAGAAGGAATTTTCCCTTTTCTTAGTTTTCTGTCTTAGGAACACAGACAACAATGTTGGAACATGTTTTTACATGTTTTTGAATTTCAGTTTTGGGCGATATTTCTTGAAAAATTCCAGGTTATGAAGTCCATATACCACATTACATTCTAAAGTTTTATAAATGAACAATGTTCAGTTTGCCAGCAGGAAAATGATATATCTGGTAAACCCTAGAACATCCTATATTGGTACTAAACTTTGTTTAATTGTTGCTGATTTGCTACAAAATGGTGGTGGGGGGGAGGATTTCAGGAATGCTTATGCAAATTATTTTGAATTTTGCATTGACTAATTATCTTTGTGACCTTCATCACCACACCTTTCAGCCTTTAAGGTCTCCCTAAAAAGGCAAAGCCCACAGTTTCTTTCACATATTTATTCTGTTTTGGCTTTTGTCTCATCAGATTAAAAAGCTTTTATCACTACTTTGATTTCTGTCTTCAAATTCTTTCCTGGAATGCTTTAAAAGTTTTGCAGTGAGAGTTTCTCAACATGAGAAACTGTACCAAGAAAATAAATTTTAATAGAAAGTTGTTAAATGCAGGTTATTTTCGTTGTAAATCACATTTCTAGAAATAGTGGCAAAATGTTTTGGTCTTTTTCACCAAGGATATATAGGATTTAAAAGAATCTTTTTGGCACGCCCAATCTCCTTCTAATTTAGACAACTATATCACATAACCTTTTTTGATAAAATTCTGTCTAAAGATGATATGGACTAATTTTGCCACATTGCTCCTTAGGGAAGTCTGTTCAGGAACTTCATTTCTCTTTTTATCCTATCCTGGGACTGTGTTTGACTTGAAGTTTGTTCATATCACACTGCTGTCTTGTATCACTTTTAGTTGTTCCTCACCTGCAGTCTCACTCTTTTGTCTGTTTTCATTAGCCAGTTAATCATGTTCATATGATTATTTCTGTGTTGTATCTATGGCTTTATGTGTACTACTAGCATGTATCCTAATGTTTGCTGTCAACATCTGTATATTTGGCTTTTTTTTCAAGGTAAAATTGACAAGTACATTAAACAAGATGGTTAAGAAGCACTCAGGTGGGATACTTTATTTCTTGGGATCACTTGTGATTATCTCTTTTTTTTTTTTTTTTCTAGCTGCCTTATCATTTTTCCTGAAATCCCCACCTTCTTCTAGCATAACTAAGAATTTACCTTATGGTGTCATGGCATTATTTTTGCTGATGCCCAAGCAGATTATCTCTGTTTAATTTCCTTTTTGTGAACATATGTTGTTTATTTTTAAATGTGTGTAATGCTATGTCTGATCAGAGGTTGTCATTATAAATAATAATGTTATCTATAGGGAAACCTCATGAAACCTGAAGCTTTTTCTCCCACATCTTAAAGAGCAAATATTACAAGGTAGAGTTTTCCCAGAATGTCATTGACTTCTTCTCTTTGCTATGTCAACCAGCTGAAAGCTGTAAGTCAGAAACTAAAATTTGCTTATTAACGGAAAAATACAACATTGGGATGTCAGAAACTGTAAATATCAGCAAAAGTCTAAATACTTTGTTGTTAAAATAAACACCAAACTCAGACTTTCTAGGGAGTGTTTATATTGGAAGTTGATTCTAGCCTAATCCAATTTCTTGGGTGTGTATTACTCAATCTGTTTTTGACAAGTCACTAAGTCATGTTTTTTTCTAGCATAGGTCATCCTCCTTTTTTAGCAAAAGTAGATGGAGAGGAGTCAGTAAAAAAGAATCACAAAAAGTACTTTTTATTTCCATATTATCCCCGGTAAATATTTGGAGGAAAATTGTATTTCTTTGTAGCACCCTAGGTACTTGATGTTCCTTTCACTAGTTCCTGATGATAGGTTTCCAGAATGAGAATACAATTACCATGTAACCTGTCCAAGAAGGACTTGAAGATTTCTTGAAAATTTTACAGCAGCTAAAACACTACAGAATTATGGATTTTAAGTGCAAACTATGGCCAAAAAAGAGCCCCTGCTAGCTAGCAGGATGGTTATAGTAAGCTTTCAGAACTCCCCTCTATTTTGTCTTAATTTTTAATGTATTTTTAAAAATTTGTGTGCTTTTTTTTTATTTAAAGGTCATCATTTCTAGGGATGTATGTGATTTCCATAGCAAAGCACTTCTTGATGGTATCTTTTGAACGTATACAAGCAATCTAGATACCCTGATGTAAATAGAGATGATGTAAAAAATAGGCAACTGGTCCACAAATCCTTGTGTCTACAGCAAAACAGAACATCTTCTCTTCCTCCATGCATGGACCAAATAAGTCAGATCAAAACTTAAAGTGATAACAAGATAATTTCTTGACAAGTGTCTTTATTTGCAATTATATCTGCTGGATTAATGAATGAATCTTAACAAACTCCTGAAATTAGCCTCAGAAATGCAACTATTTTGCAAGTCACTATTTTGTAGTTTTCTTGTGCAGTTCTAACTGGTTGCCTTTATATTTCTAAAGCTGAGATTTCACCTTTGCCAAGGCTCGTTGCCCACTTCCTTTGCAGTGGAAATCTTAGGTTAAAGTCATCAAGGTGCTGGTGGCTCTCTGAGGCTCTCAAACAGTTCTATCCAAGACAGAATGTTCTTCCAATAGGAAAATTAGAGGGTTTATCTTATTGCAAGGTAATGGATTTTCAGAAGAGCACCGGGCTTTGCACACACGAAGAGACTACAAGCTCTCACAAGTGGAGGACTAATACTGCATGGAGCTCCTGGGCTGACCTGGATGCTCAAATCAGGTGCAGATTTCTCCAGCTGGCATTGAAGTGAAGGCTCAGAAGCTGTAGACTTCACTAAATTCTATTTTGTTTGTTCCTTTTATCTCAGTGAATCAACTAGTTCCTGCTAACTAAGCCTGCAACATCCTAATGAAGACAATGCAATTATCATACTCCTCTGAAGTAGCAAGGCAATATCCTTGACTTTGCTTAGTTAATTCTGGAAAACCAGAGTGCTTTTTTTCCACAAGGGTGCTCCAAGCAGGTGACTTTTAATCAATTCCATGCCGGAATAAGCATCTGTGATTTAGCTCCTCTTATTTGCATCCTAGGATTAGCAGTCCATCTGACTATTTTAATATGCTTTGTCATGCATTCTTCCTTCCCCCCCCACCCCCTTCTTTTTCTATTTTGATATTTGCTTTAACCCTGCAAAAATTTCTGTGATCTTTTCTAACAGAGCTTCATGATTTATTTTTATTCAGGAAGTTTGATAACCTGTTCTCATGCAGACAGATCAGTGACATACAAGTAAGGAAATGTGAATTATCTGCCCACATCCCGTAGTGTAGATAGCATCTCAGACTGAGCTATGCACCTGGAATATTCCTAGTAATATCAAGAACCCATGAGGTGTGTCCAATAGCACTTCATTCTTTCTCATTCCTTGCTTCAGTCTGCCTAGCTATGTTTGTGCAGACAGTAGTTCTTTAATTTAAGCATGAAAGAAATTATTCTAAGCAATTTTTTACTGAAGTGTCTTTGCTCTTGAAGTAACATGTTGATTCCACATACCACTGAGACTGTATTATGTAGTTCATTACTCAGAATATCAAGACAGAATTGCCTAATAAGAGGAGCATAAGACAAGTTGATTTGCATAGCTCAGTTGAACTTCAGAGCTTGCATTTCTGAGCAGGAGAAAAAGCCAAGATTCCATAAGGCAACTACTTATTCCAAATCTGGCATTTCTCCTATTCAGAAACACAGATTGTGAAGTTCACTGAAGTGACTGAAATCAATCATTTTATTTCCTGAGTATTTTAATAACAAACACATTTTCTGTTTATTAGTGTTTTTCTTGTATACTGTTTACATATTAAGATATTAATTAAGTATATTCACTTAACTGCTGTCTCTTTTCTGATTCTCCAAGAAAAATCTCTGTGATGCATTTAAAGGAGTAAGGAACACAGTCAGGTTGATACATGCTTGCCTTTGCTGTAAAATTAAGATGAATATCATGCACAGCTCATTTGTGGCTTTGTCTTATGTCATTCCATCATTGCAAGTTATGCAAGTAATTTCTAGAACCATATAAATAAGGTGTTTCACATAGACAGTGTGTAAATCTGCCCTGAAGATTGCATTTGTGTGAATGAATGAAATGGACTCTTCTTTGAAGCCAAAGCCTGTGTCTATATGGCTTTTCCGCCTGACTGTATTAACTGCATTCTTTTTGGGTACTATCCTTGGCCTGTGCAGATCCCGGAATTATAATTTTGAGTTGTAGAAGAGAGGTAGTTGGCCTGAGCCAAAAGTATACTGGGAACCTTGATAACAAATTCACACTATGCTTGCATACCCATGCTGTGACGCTGACAAGCTTATCGATACAGCATTGCCAGATTTTGGTGTATCCCTGCCTGCCTTAGCATACTATCCAGGGTCCCTTTCTGGCTCTTAAGCCCCAGCCCAGCTCTCTGTGCTGAACTCAGTTTAAGAACACGTGTGTAAGTGGTGGAAGGGCAAAAAACACCTCCTTCCTCAGCCTAGATTTATTTAGCAGCAGCAGTGCTGCTTTGCAACCTCAGGAGAGGATAAAATAAATGTTATGGTGGATCTGTCAGACCTTCCTCATGAGCAACAGTTGTTACACGCCCTCTACTTTGTTGAGCCACTTGTTCCCCCATTGGAGGCTTTAGACAAAGATCTCATCTGTGATTTGCAGGTTTTGAGAACCCATGAAACCTTTGAGGATTCAGTGCACAGTCTGCCTGAGACAAGACAGCACTGCAAGTGATTGTATGTGCAAATAATAACATTCATTTGTTTTCAATATCCAGATAGTTTGTGCAAGCATTTTTCCGTGAGTGGTTGAAAAACTGACTTTAAATATTTTGCTTTTCTGTAGAAAAGATGAAGATTTCACAGCGACAAACATATTCAACTCTTCTTCTGGGGATCACATATGTCAAAATATTATGTTGTTTGAGGGTCTTTTTTGTTGTTAGCATCATCAGAACAAAGAGTGAGAACATAGGGTCTGGGCTTGATGCATGCTGTTGAATATTTCACAAGACTATAATAAAAGATTATTTGATATGTTCTTATATGATTTGCTACTGCAGTGAAAAACAGATATTAAAACTTTATAAGCACCTGTGGCTCCTGTGAATAATCAAATTCTAAATAACAATTTGGTATTCTGTGGTACTTTAGAAAATGGCATATTCTAGTCTGGTCTGTACTTGATACACTTTACTGACATAATTATGTTTCTTAGCAATGCAATTTTATTTTTTTTTTTTGTCATAATAACTGTCCTTCACACTACCCTTCCAAAGATGTAGGTATGCTGACATTCTTGCTGAAGATATGACTTTTACTTCACTGCCAAAGAAAGAATATACCTTTAAAACATATTTACATAGATTAAGATCAAATTACCATTTCTAGTTGGAGATAATGATTTGCCCTATGTGGGAATAAGTAAAAGAGGTGTTCTTAAATGCAGATAAGACTTCAGTTTCATAGGACAGAACAGTTCTGTATAAAGCCCTCTCTGCTTGACAACAGCCTTGCTGACTTTAAGTGACTATATCGTGTTTTTCAATGTTTGTTTCTGTTTTGTTTCTTAAAACCCCCAAGTTCTTGCATAACATGATTGCTGCATAGAAGCCTATATTTCTAGTATTCATAGTCATGGAGAAAAAACATGAAAATGGTTATACAATTCCCACTTCTAACAGAGGAAATGGAAGGATCTGAAATGTGCAGTTTTTTAAAATATGGTAAACTTTAAATAAAGTTCCTTCTTTTGAAACCTAACTTCTTATTCTTATTCTTATTCTTATTCTTATTCTTATTCTTATTCTTATTCTTATTCTTATTCTTATTCCTTCAATAAATGTTATTTGCCTCAGTTAATTTTAGGTGTTTGGATGTCAATTACCAAAATATTCAGGCCGAAATTTAAGAACATAATTTTTAATGGGGCAGCGTACATTAGAAGAGTGTGTTTTTCAGATTTTGGACTTCTGCTCAGAATTGTAGCTGATTTCAATAAGCATGCTTGTCTTTTAAAGCTGTGCTTTGTGAACTAAAACTTGGGATTTGAACTCTATGCAGATACTGGTTAGTAACATTCCAAGACATGTAGATTTTGAATAAATTTCACAAGCACAACATACCCCACCATTTTGTTAAAATAAACCGTGTCCGTGACCATCCTCAGATGTAGTATCAAGAAGGGGCTTTCTGCCTGTGTGTGACTGTACACATCTGTTAATTCAGAGATTTAAACATGAAATCCAGCACTCAGGGACACCAGGTGGATATCTGACACTCTCTGAGGAATCTGTCCTTCATAAACCATTCTATGGATTATTCATAGCCGTGCCTTTTTCCCTGATTGTAACATAAAAAATACGGATTAAATATTTGTGTCAATAATTAATCCTGGTATAAATCAATACAAGTTACTAATAAATGAGAAACAGAGACATGTTGCTGCCAAAAATCAGCTGTTAATGCCTCTTTGCTTACTGAAATGGCCTGCCACATATCACAATTGTTGTTACTACAAAATATTTCTCTAGGTGAAAGTTGGAAATATTGTCCAGCTCCACAGTAAAAACTGCAGTTATGGCACAGTATAATTTTAGATTGAAATAAATGTGCACAGAGCATGTGAAATAAGATGTAACTCTTTATGTCTACTTTCCATGATTATTCATGATTTAAGAGCCTAAGGGCTCAATTCACTTGTCCACACATAGGGATCTTTTTCTATTTAGAACTCATTGGCTTATCAAAGCTCCCTTGTGGGGTGTCAGAAATTACGCCCGAGCTATGGAAAAACTGTATCACTTGGGTACTGCAGCTGAAGACCAACAATGATATTCTATAGTGCCTGAAGTGGCACTAAATTAATGTGTCCTGGCAACTAAACCTTCAAACCTTCACCTGTTTGGGCTGGATTCAATCTTAGGATCTGTTCTTGCAGAAGGTATCTGCCACTTCTTCTAAGGAATGTCAGACTTCAGAGTGGTTACCCCTTTCTGTTGAGTATTTTTCTCAACATAGTAACTCTTTTCTTAGCCAACACTTGTTCCTTGCCCAAAGATTATATAAGTGGAGAGGGACAGCCCCCACGCTCCCCGGTAACAAAGCAGAGTTCAACAAAACCCAAAGACTTTGCTCCATGCCACAATGATGACCTGGTGGTGTGATCATACTTCTGGAGAATGGCAAAAGTGGGAGTGATATTTTCTGGCCAAGGATTGTGAGGGAAGTGCTCTAATCTGTATATTGTAGCTACTAATGGATATTTTAAAGAAAATAGTGGATGTGTCTTCACTACATTATGGGTCTTATCTTTTCAAGATGTAATACTCAAAATTATGAATTTAATTCTCAAATCTCTCTTCATGTACCTGAGACATTTACTTGAATCTGACAATAAATCAGTCAGAAATGAGACTTACCTCTGATAAATATAGGCACTGGTAAAAATATTGTCCCTCAGCAGTGATTAAACATACTGTCCACATAGGGGTCTCACCTAGTAGCACAACATCAGTGCTTCCCAAAGTTTCTCCTTAGCAACCCTACTTCCAGGGTCACAACCCCACTTTCATTTTCACTTCCAGGCTTGTGGGCCCCAAGTGGGGTCATGACCCTGACTTGGGAACTGTTCTATAACACATTGAAAAAATTAACGTACCAGCCAGTAAATACATCAGCAAAACAAGCCCATCCAGTCTGCCCAAGACCCTGCCTGCCATCCCTAGGGGCCTTACCTATTAAACATGGGGTTTCAAAACCATGTATCTATTTGCAAGCTCGCATCCTGCTTTCTGTATGTGTTACCATTGTCTTGTAGTCTTCCTTTGTGCTATTTAGCTAAGTTCGGTGTTGACAAATATGTGCTAACACTTTTGAAAATATGACCTCCTTTTTCTTACTCATTCATAGATTGGAGGTGCTGCTTAGATTTATTATTTGCACATAATAGAGTTCACAGTTATTGTGTGTCAGAAACAAGATCTGGAGAGTCTACTGCTCCCACAGCTGGAGCAACACATACACATCTGGTAAAACTGCAGCATGAATTGTATTGTCCTTAGCAATTAATCACTTACACTGCATTCTATTGATTCTCCTCCTTCTTAACTCCTACTGGTCTTTACCTTCTTCTCTTTTCTTTTTCCTCATCTGTTTTCTGTTCTCCATTTCTTATGAGTCTCACATTTCATTTTTTAGCATCTTGTCCAGAAGTGCTGAGTCTGGATATGGACATGCAAAAGTTTCTACTTGTCTTGTAGAACTTTCTACCACTACATTTCAGAGAGCTTTGCATCAGTTGTGGAACCACAAGGGTTAGCTGAAATCTCACTATCTGCCTTTTACAGTCGAGAGATTATAACACAAGGTCCATTACCTACAGTCACCAAAAAGTCAGCTGCAGAGAAAAACATGGATCTCCCATTCCATGTGGAATACCATAGTGGACCCCAAGCAACATGGCTAGCATGATATACCAGTAGATGGCACTTCAGCATTCATAGCCTTGCTCATGCATCTGAGGGTCTGATACAACTGGCCTTCTTCATATGCAACTTTTACCACAATGTTCTTTCTTTTTGTTCTTGTGGTCTTTTTCCTTGTAGCTTTACTCCACCGTTGTCTTATTTTTTATTATTATTGTTATTATTTTCATTTACCTTGCTGTAACGCTTTCCTGTTACTTCTTCATTCCTCTTAATTTTTATATTTGGTATGTCCCATTCGAAAAAGAATTTAAAAAATAAACACCGCCCACCAAAAACAAAAACAAAACCAAAAAACGCCAAAGAAAGAAAAATATCTAATAAGGGGAATATCACTCACTACTTTTTTCAGAAAAAAATGTTGTGTTGATCCTGACTAGTTTGTTACGAAGGAGATCTGATGGTGGTGAGTGGAAGCAATAAGGTTAATTCTCAAATGTTAAAGCCTCATCATGGTTTTTTTGACATGTGAGGCAAAACACTCTCTGCTAACTTCCAGTGTATCTGTGAAGCACACGACATGTATTCATGTACAAGGTACTACCCTTGCTGCACACAGGCTGTGGCTACACACTTCAGGTTCTGGCTTTTTTTTTCCAGATAGGAAATGAGGATTTTGTTTTGGACTTCTGTTGTGGGCAATGACTGGGTTTTGCCCCATCAGCTCGTGTTGCTTCTTGCCATGTTGCTGACAGTGGCAGGTGCCTTTCAATTAAGGCTGAAGCTCCATCAGAGCCTGCAAGTGGAGAATGCTGGAGAGATTAATAAATGAGTAGCCACAGCTTCCAAGCATGCTGGGTTGAGAAGTACACAAACTCTCAATTTTGTGCACTGTGTAAATTTGGAGCTCCAGCTCCATATATTTAGAGAGAAGGGCTCAATCCCTTTTCTCTTTCTTGTAAAAAGAAAGAAAAGCCTTAAAGTTGAGGTCCAAATGTGGAAATACTCATTATATCTTTAATGTCACACATTTTAGGCTTTTTGCAGTTTGGCTGGAGTCAGCTTTTGAAACAATGGTTTGAATTGATTGGACTAAAACACTGTAGGTGGGAAAAGATTGTGGAAAACATCCTTGAAGAGCTTTATTTACCTGCTCCAGTGGGCATTATCTATTATATTTCCAAGTTTCTTGTCTTGGGCTTGGTGTTTTTTGGCTTTTCTTGCTGTCTTGACCAATCTAGCTGGTACTAGTTATTGTCTCTTTGAGAATTATTGCCACTACTTAAAAAAAAAAATTGCAAATCTGAACAATAGCATCATTTTAAACTGCATTTTAATTGTTTGTCTCTTTCATTTTGATTACTTGTTTTCACTTAAAAATACAGAAATTTTATGTATTTTCTTGCATTTTGTCTACTACACATTTTAGGCACAGAATAAATATTCTAGGTATAGGTGCCACTTTCCTTGAACAGTAACCTCACTAAACTCTGTGGGAAAATAACATTTATTGGAAATGTTAGGATCACTTAAAGACAATATAACGGAAAGATATATTAGAGAAGGAACATGGAATTGCATTCTAGATCTATGGTAGTGTGGTTGCTCCTTCAAGGTTTCTTGAGGGAATTATTTCTTTTAACTGGACATTCTTTTCTGATTTTGGAGTCTGTATGACCTGGGGGTAGGTGGGCATGCCTTTTCATAATGTCATAGGATAATCCAACTTGGAAGGGTTGTCAGAAGCTCATCTGCTGGATTGTGCTAATGTGGAATTTTTTTTTTTCCTTAAACCCTGTGTGAACTCTCATTTCAGGTTGTACACACTTTGTCCTGCTACACATGCTGCTACAGAAAGCCTGGCTTTCCACACAATGACCTGATTGTACATGGAAAAGGCTGATCTGAGGTGCTTCTTTTCTCCAGGCAGAAGCAGTTCCATTACTCAGGGCCAGTGCTCCTTGCAGAACTCATTTGTCATCAGTGCAACCTCTGTCTCCATTATCCAATGACTTGCATTATTCCCAACTCTCTTTTTTATGTGGTTTGCCCTATGACCTTTTTTAGCAATTCTTCTAATTCAGAAATGAGACAGAAGCACATTTTAGTACCTTTAGTGGCCATCCACCAACATCAGCCTCATAGTTCCAGGTGCCTCTTAAATTATGAAGGTACTTTGAAATTAAAATTACAAGTATATTATGTGAAGCTCAGCAAAAGATTATAGGAACACTGTTATCTGAGTAAGAATATTTCAAATTGCTTGAAAAATTGCTTGGAAAATGTATTGAAATTTTATCTAAACTGTATGTAAATTTCTTACATAAAACATTTTGCATATAACCATGATACACTGGGTAGCAATGTATTTTTAAAAAAATACTGCTTTTGCTTTGGATCTCTAAAATGCTATTAAATTTGCCAATTAATCGATAGTGAATTTTTAAATAGTTCAAATTCTTAACATATTCAATTTTCTATTTTTAATAGTTCAAAAATCTTTCAAAACAGATGGCTAAAATTTGGGCCTGGAATATGCATGCTATGGTTTCATTTTGAGAAGTTCTGAGTATCTGTAGAACTACCTGATACAGTAGGAGGTTCAGGTGCTATTATTGAGTGGCACCGATGGAAATTCAGGAGCCTTTATGCATTCAAAGCTACTTCAGCACCTTGGAAGACTCATTATCCTGTAGCATCTAGGACATCTGATGGGCTTTTACCAAAGTCCATACTTCCCTCTCAGTTTTTGGACACATTAGCATTCTTCAATCCCATGGTGAAGTTGACCAAGTCCATGTCAAGATTAGTGGATTAAAATAATGTAGTTGTTAATGACAGAAAATGAGCCAGACCAGTGGGTTTAACTCCAAATCAATCTCTGAGCCAAACACTATGGCTTGCACCTTTTATTTTTCTCCACACTGTCATAATTTCATTGACCAGACTGTTTAGATGTAACAAATGAATGTGAATTATACAGATGATCCCAAATTATTATGACAAAAATCCAGCCACTAGTTTCTATTATGCATTTATGTCTATCAGGACAAAGAAAAAGTAAAAACATATTAAAGAGTTAATTTGTGCAAATTGTTCTTCATATAATACCTGCAAAACTCATGCTGCCACAGAGGGTTAGACAGGCCTTGGAATTACATGAACATCAAACAAAAAATATAATTGTTTTATCTTCAGGAAGTTAAGAATTTCACATCTGATGCCTTTGTGAATGCCTTGGTCTATGTACAAATGCTATGCTTCACCAGAAAGCATGGAATCTTTGCTCTTCAAAGAGATAAGATACAAATGTTTCTGTGCTGATGATTCATTGTGTAGTAAAATGTCACTAGAGAATGGCATGGCATACTGAAATTTAATTTCACCTGATTTGCATTTGGAGGGAAAGGAAATATTTTCATGAAAGAAAAAAAAAGAAAGGAAGAAAGGAAGAAAGAAAGAAAGAAAGAAAGAAAGAAAGAAGGAAAGAAAAAGAAGAAGAAAGAGAAAAGAAGAAAGAAGAAAGAAGAAAGAGAGAAAGAGAGAAAGAAAGAAAGAAAGAAAAAGAAAGAAAGAAAGAGAAAGAAAGAAAGAAGAAGAAAGAAAGAAAGAAAGAAAGAAAGAAAGAAAGAAAGAAAGAAAGAAAGAAAGAAAAAGAAAGAAAGAAAGAAAGAAAGAAAGAAAGAAAGAAAGAAAAAGAAAGAAAGAAAGAAAGAAAGAAAGAAAGAAAGAAAGAAAGAAAGAAAGAAAGAAAGAAAGAAAGAAAGAAAAGAAAGAAAGAAAGAAAGAAAGAAAGAAAGAAAGAAAGAAAGAAAGAAAGAAAGAAAGAAAGAAAGAAAGAAAGAAAGAAAGAAAGAAAGAAAGAAAGAAAGAAAGAAAGAAAGAAAGAAAGAAAGAAAGAAAGAAAGAAAGAAAGAAAGAAAGAAAGAAAGAAAGAAAGAAAGAAGGAAATAGGAAATGGAAGAAATAACAGCTGTTTAAAATTTATAGTGAGACTTGGAATGTAACCTTATTTGATGTGTATTGCAGGGAGAAGGCAAGCAAAGAGGTAAAGGTGCAAAAGAGTCTATGGTACTATTCTTAAGGCTGTCAGAAGAATGCAGCTATCAGAAATGCATTCGAGTGTGACCGAAATTGAGTGTACTCTTTTGCCTGTGTTGCACAGACAAATACATTTGGGAACCAGGGCTTTATAGGCAATATTTGTGTTGTTCAAATACCTCAAGATGAGTCTCTTAGAATTAAGCTGATTTTACTTCAGTGCCAGAATGTGGGGTTCTGTTTTCAAACACATGCACTCTGCTCCAAGTTACTTTGCATTTGTGAATGGAGTTCACAGACCTGGGATTCAGTAAAAAAGTATAAGCCATGGTAACTCAGGAGTTTCAGAAATGTGATTTACTGCAAGGTGAATATATGTGCCAGACAACACAAAACACTGAAGAGAAAAATGTTTCTGAAAATTTATTTCTCTTCTGGTTTTAGGAGCTTTTCCACATGGCTTCAGAGCTTCTTTTACCTTTCTGTACTTTAACATCCAGACATCTTTCTTTTTTCATTTAAACAATAGCCAGGGTAGCTTGTGCATTAAGAGAAGTAGCAAAAAAAACCCAAAACAATACAAACACATGCATGTGCCTACAAAGCTCCCATTCTTTAGACTGAGGGAATAAAAATCACATTTCCACTTTGCAAAAAGTTCCCCATGTATAAGCCTTGAAGAGATGAAGAAGAAAGTAAAGCCTCTCACTCCTGTTGTAACTATAACTCAATGTAGAAAAAGATTTGAGATTTGTAATCTTGATTTGAGATTTTTAATCTTTAAGCAGAGAGTTAAGCATGATTTCATAGCTCAAGGATGGAAGCACTTACCTGCTGGGGGAAGGAGGAAGGTAAGCAACCTGGATTCTGGCTCCTGCTTCAAGCACTATTTATGCATGTTACTTAATCACAAATGCAAAATGTGTAGGCAGCCCCTGGGGCAATAACCCAGGACTTCCTCTTCAAAAGGAGCACCTATTAGGGTTGCAAATTATCCTCTCTCGATGAATCTTGCTTCCTGTCCAATTCAGAAGTATGGCTTCAGCTGGCATGACAGACAGTTCTCCAGCCTAAGCTTCACCTTGAATTGGTGCTGGATGCACTCTTGGGAGATGTGGGAAAGATCTCCTCAGAAAGAGACTGGCAGTGAACCTGCATCTCCCAATTTGAGTACAAGTACCTTATCTACAAGTATGATATTATGTAAAATGTTGGCTGTTGTTCTTCCACAACCTCTGGATGTGTTTCTGGGAGAAAGTCTCCAGGGCTGTTGTGATTCATGACGAGGTTGGCCTATGGTAGGCATGCTCAGAAGATGCTTACTTCACAAGCCTCTCAGGATATGCCACACCTGTACATCACAATCAGGCTTTGGTGCAAGGTAGGTTTCAAGATTTTCAGCTGTGTAGAAATGAGAGATGCAGTTTCAGAACTTCTAAATAATTTTATCAGCAAAAACCTGACGCAGATTTTTGTGGCCATTTAACATACATGTATTTGTGTAAATATATCTTCTTGTAATTTTTGTTTCTCCTTTGAATTTTTCCATTGGTGGTTCGCTCAAAGTTATTTTGTGAACCAGCAGCAGGATATAAAACTAGAACCCAGATCCTGCTCTGCTACAGACTCTCTATAAGACATGTAAATATATTTACAATTAAAACCAGTATTTTAATGTTGTTGTTTTGTTGGAAATGAAGTAGCTGGCACCTAACTGAATATAAGAAATATCTTCTCTCATAGTTATTATATCTATTAAACAGGTTGTTTCTCTGTTATTGAAATGTATTTATTAGTTCCTTAAGAGGCTTTCCAATAGATTTTTTTTCCATATCTTTGTTCTCCTGGCCCCTATTCTCTTTTATTCTGTGTTCCATTCCCTCAGGAGACCAAAATCCTGCTCCCTTTGCTCTACTCACCATATACTTCCTTCCAAAGATACTATTTGTCTAAATGAGGTAACAGGAGGTAACATGAGGTAATAGAAGGGCAAATATTTTTTGCTATTACTGTGGATACAATATTATAAATGCATGCTTGTAGTTTTTTATATTCAGAGAGGAATAAATTATGTTTGCTTTGGGTAATGCTAAACAATCAATAACAAATTAGAATTTTATATATAGTAAAAAATACACAGAAGACTATAGCAGGAAAATCTTCAAATATTTGTATTTTAAAAAAAAAAAGGTTACTTAACTTTACTCAGACCTCAGTTCAGAAAAGTAGTTATATTATTACTGAGTAACATGCATATGTACATTTTTATGTTTTTTGTACATAGAACCTTTTTTGTGATAACAGCATGACCAGGTAGCATGGAATGGGTTTTTGATTCCTGCTGTGATTATGCAGGTTGCCTTTCCTCAATTCACTGTGTTAGTAGCCACTCTCAAATAGTGTTCACCCTTAATATAAGTTGACCAAAAAGCACTTCTAAATTAGACATCCTTTTGGGAGAAAAATAATTTCCAAGTGATAAAGTGCTCTTTGATTTTTTGTTGGATTTCTTTTTTTTCTTTGCTATTTATTATGCATCTTGAATTTAAACAAGTAGATCCTGTTTTGCTTTTTTGTACTGGTCATCTAAATGGATCTGAAACATAGCAAAAATCCAAATATATATATTCAAATTCTCCTAGAAATATGAAAGGAAAAGATGTCTAAAAAATGGGGGGCAGCAGAGAGAAGGGTTGCCATCCACAGGGATCTGGACAGGCTTGAGAGGTGGGACCATGCAAACCCCAGGGAGTTCAGCAAGGCCAAGTGCCAGGTCCTGCACTGTGCTGGGGCCATCCCAGACACATCCACAGGCTGGGCACAGAAGTGACTGAGAGCAGCCCTGTGGGGAAGGACTTGGGGGTGGTGGCTGATGGAAAACTCACCATGAGCCAGCAGTGAGTGCTCCCAGCCCAGAAAGGCAAGGGAATCCTGGCTGCATCCAAAGCAGCTTTGGCCAGCAGATTGAGGGAGGGGATTGTGCTGCTCTGCTCTGCAGAGATCCCACCTGGAGCACTGCATCCAGCTCTGGGATCCTCAACACAGGGACATAGAACTACTGGAGCAAGTCCAGAGGAGGGCCATGAGGTTTGTAAGATACTGGACAGTGTCTCCTATGAAAACAGGCTGCAAAAGTTGGGGCTGTTCAGCCTGGAGAAGAGAAGATTGTGTGGGATCCTCAGACACAGTATCTGAAGGAGCCAACAGGGAATCTGGAGAGGGATTCTCTGGCAGGAGCTGGAGTGACAGGGCAAGGAGGAATGGGTACACACTGAAAGAGGGGAAATTGAGACTTGGTATTAGGAAGAAATTCTTTACTATGAGGGTGGTGGAATATTGGAGCTATTGCCCAGAGAAGCCATGGATGCCCAATCCCTGGCAGTGTTCATGGCCAGACTGGATGGGGCAATGAGCAACCTGGTCTACTGGAAGATGTCCCTGCCCATCTTCCATGAGAAGGGAAATTGAAATGAGGCCATCTTAAGGTCTCTTCTAACCCCAAACATTTTGTGATTCTATGAAATGACAGACTTCTTATTGAGAGGATTGAGAGTGGAACAAAAATGGCAAATCTATTATCCTGTATCACTGTACTTAAACAGTAATGAACAGGAAATATTGTCCATATCTGAAAAGAGGGTTTCTTATATCAATGTGAGCTGAGAGCTTTGGCCTTAACTAGTGTTGCATTATGCAAAAGAATTCAGAGGACCGAAACCATTCAGAATGAAAGACAGAGGACTGCCTCTAGGGAAAATTCCACTTTTTATTTTTTTTTCACTCATCATTTATTTACAAATACACATTATAACTTTTATATACATTGCACATTTACATGGTAGAAAAGTACAAAACTATATATTTAAATGAATTTATATTTAACTCGCCATGTTTGAAAATATAAAATTGCATCAGAAAAAAAGTATTATGAAAAGCAAGAAACTTGAACTGATAAAGCTTTGATATAACTTTTAGCAACACACTGATTGGGAAAGAAAACTTTGAAAATGGTACTGCAAGACCATCTTAAAGGAAACACCTGATAAAACACTTACACATGTTACAAAGAAAAAAACCAACAAAAATAAAATAAAACCTTTATTCTTACTACAGTTAGGCCTGTAGCTGTTATCAAACTTCACAATCCAATTTCTTTGGGTTCAAAATTTGTATAGTACAGTATAAACTCTCAATACACTGAGATCATTTCAGTACACAATGTGATCAGAACTAGAGAAAATGAAGTGTAAGAAGTTTCCTTAAAGATTGACTCACTGCACCTTGAAAGTATACTTAAGTCAGTTACAACGCCTTTTGGTCAGTCAAGATTCCTTGTAAACAAAAACACAGGGATCTTTTACAGAACTGGTGATAAGAAAATCCAATAAATAAACATAACAGAAACTGACATGCAAGTTTTTTAAAGTGGAAAAGAGTTAACATCAGTGAAATGAAGAGATGAGATCATGTGGGTAGTCTCTAAGGAATGGACTTTCATAGTTCACAAGAAAAAGAAAAGCTTTACTTTACAAGCAAGAGACCTCACAATAAATAACACTGCTCTTCCCGTAACGAATAAATTTCTTCAAAAAACAAGGTGTACGGTCAACCAGACATTTTATGTATAAATTATAAAACATGACACAGTATAAATAAATGTCTACGAGACTCAACTATATGTATACTTTTTTTTTTTCTCCCCAAAATAAATAAGCATACACTTATTTACAGTACGGACATTGATTTTGTGCCCAATGGCTGTTCCAATAGTGATGGAGGTTTTACCACTCTAGAATGGAAGATATAGGAAAGCTGTAGTCCTGGTCTTCATCTTCCTCTTCATCCTCTGGGTCTTCATTAATTGCTAGATGGGGGAATACAGGGGAGCTGTTGTTTAAATAAGGACAACAACAGCGCAGAAGCAGCTCAGTGCATGTTTTGAAAGCCCTCTGAACAGCCATAATACAGCGTTGCATTTTATGCGACTTGTAGTGAGATGCTCTTTGGCATCATCTGTTATGCAATAAAGTTTTTTACACATAATCTATGAAGTCATAACTGCAGAAAGTTCTGAAGAATCAATGGCTCAGGTTTTATTGGCAGATTCCTGAAATCAAATAAAAAGCGCTCTGGTGTTTTAGTTTAATTGCTTTGTGTCCTTCATTCAGAGTTAGTAGAGGCAACTGTGCTAAACCAGGTACCATGTGCTACCTTTAAGCTTGTTCTTTTGGACCAAGTTAAGAGTTTATCCAGGTGTTAATAAAGCAATCAGCAAAGCACACAAGAGCAGACAAAGTACAAAAAATTACACTCCTCGGGCAACCCCTTTCTGATAGAATGGCTTGTCCTTGGAATATCCCCAAAAACTCCAACTTGAAGGCCAGCTCGTTGTTGGAGATCTATTGCATTTTATCAGCAACCAAAGTGTGTGCGTGAAAGATAGATACTTATATTCTACTGTACCTTGAATCAATAAATCAAGCTTTCTTACGTTTAAAGGTGTAAGTCTTCATTACCTAGATATCGCCTTCAGAAGCCTTAAGTGTCTGCAGGGTTAAAAATCTCACTTACAGTTGCAAGATCCAGAGTGCTTAACTTCTAGAAGCACACCCATGGAGCAAGCTGCCTCTTTCATGGCACACTCGCTTGGGTAAGTTGTGTTATCACTGGCACACACTGCTTCTTCTGACTTGCTTTCAGGGCATAGCTCATCACAGAGGGCACACCGACCTCTGCCAACCTTAAAATCCCACAGGCATTTCTTCCCAGCACTGCATTGAATGTCTTCACAGGATTTGGCTTCTAAAAATGCACACAGAATACTAGAGGTAAGTGAAAAGACAAAGCAAAAGGAAAACAAAGACAAGCAACCCCCAAAACCTCCCTTTCCCCTGTGAACTGTGAAGAAAGAAAGCTCAGATGTAGTAGATGTGATGATACTTGCTGATTTTGCTCAAACAAGTACTCCCTTGGACAACAGTGCCAGTCTATATGTGGGGGAGGAAAGATAGTTATGCCAGCAAAGCTTGGCCCTGGGAATACAGAATTGCATTTGCCTATTGTACATGACTTTGCTGCTCCATTTCATGTCAGTGGAAATTTGGCTCCCCAAATTAGCAGTAAACACAGGATTTGTCAACAGGTCCAGCATTTCCAAATCTATTATTTTTAAACTAACCCACAGAGAGCAGTTGTTGACAAGATTTGAAAGGGAATTCACCACAACCTATGCCAACTAAAAACAACCTGAGACTCCCCCAGATTACCCCAGTAGTTTTGGGGTGCAGAGGCTGCCCTGCAGGTGCTTCATCGTAATACACTGCACTATCAGTTCTTTCTGGAATCACTCACAACACAGAATGTCAGGTTGCACAGAAATTATTTGCCTGTCTTCACCTACCCACTGTCTCCAAAACCCACAATTATTTATAAGGAGGAAAAAGTGATCAGATGTTTTCAATTAAGTTAACATACTTTGCCAAGACCACTTGAAGACAATTGTTTCCAGGAATACAGACCCACTGAATATGGTGACCTTATTACATTGGTTACATTGTAACCATCTCATCATCTATTTCAGGGAGGCTACTTCTCCACTAGATATTAATGTCAGCACCCAGAGCCCTAGCAGGACTAGGCCTCCTTCTCCCTCATCCATACTCAAATCTTTCCCAGGACAAAGTTCACCCTGACCCTCCTTTTCTGGGAGGGGAGTACTAACCCAAGCTGCTGAAGTCTCTCTGCCTCCCCAGCACTAACTACATCCATCCAGTTTCACACTCTGGATACTCTGAAACAGGTGATTGAGGAAGCTCCCCCCACACTCAGTCTCCTCCGAAGATACTTACTGACGCATTTTCCTTCGTAGGCTAATCCAATGGATCTTCCCAGGAGGCAGGTAGCTTTCCTGAGGTGGCAGGCACTGGCGTAGGTTATGCCGTCATTCCCGCAGAGATACTGCTCAGGAGAGGTAGGCTCTGGACAAATTCGGTTACATGTCACACAGTAGGCATTGTTGGTTTGGTCAACCACACATGTGGAGCTGCCTGGGCACAAGACATCCCTGCAGGTCTCTGAAATACAGACAGAAACACAGGGATTAGTAGGAGATACCAGGATCCCAGTGAGGACTGTATAGGCAACAAGAGCAAATGATCAGATAAAAGCCTCCCAGTGGCTCTCGTGGTTTAAGGGGTGTGGGAGAACGCCTTCAAATGTCAGGGTAGCTGTGTGAACACACGTGCTGCAGCACTATGGGGAGCTCTCAGTTCAGCTACATTCTTCTCTATTGAGCATGGTCTAGTTGCTCTCTCCCAACCTGGTTCCTGTCAGGAAGTGCAACCAACATCTCCTCCCTACTCTTAGACAGATGCCCTTTGGCATTTGAGGGAGATTGGATTAGATTTGCAAACCTACTTTTGCATTTGCCCTGATACTGGACTTCAAGTTCGGGCTGTTCTTTACATCTGGCTTTGAGAAGGGCGCACTCGTTCCTGTAGGTTTTCCCATCTAAGCCACACACGGGGCCCTTCCAAGTGATATTAGAGCAATCCGGAGCACAAACACACCGAGGTTTATTCTTCTTGTTCATTTTACACTTCTTCCCGGGTCCACAGTCCACATTCTCGCATGTTTCTGATGGAAGGAAAGAGGCACCACTTTAGTACCAAGTGTGCAGAACAGACCTGGTGTCAAAACTGCTTGAAGGAAAAAAAAAGATACTGTGAACCCAGAGCACAGAGCAAAACCACCGTTCCCTCCCATTCCAGGACACACCACTCTAGGTAAATTCCCTCCGCCAGTGAGAGCAGGGGGGAGAGAGGATGTGTCCCCTCCTCCTCGTGATGTGCAAGGCGGAGAACAGAAATGGGTATCCCCTCCACGATCCCGGGGCTGGTACTAGACTCCCCTCAAAACCCCGATGAGGAAAGAAGCGAGAGGACAGAGCTGCCCCCTTCCAACTCCCTCCCCGCTCCTCCTTCCCTAGACCAGCCCCTGCCGGAGCCGCCCCTCAGCAGAGAGCAGCTCGCCAGCACCCCCTCACCTTTGCACGGGATGCAGTTTGGGGCTCCCCCATTAAAAATCATCCACTTAAAAAGCGTGTTGTCGTTGACGTCCTCCGCCGTCCACGACGTGGTCAGGCGGCCGCTCTTGCAGCACTCCTCCTTGCTGAGGTCGGTTTTGTAGAGGACCTGGCAGCGCCCGTTCCGCGCCTGCCGGAGCCAGCAGTTCCCAGCTGTGGGGCGGGGGGCGGGGGGGACACCCAGACGGATCAGTGGCGGCCACCAGTGACCCAGACACAGCACGTGCGCCTTGCCGTGACTTTTACTAGACTGTTTCCTTTTATTTGTCCCGTTTCATAACCCGCAGCTACTACGGCCCATTTGGAAATGCACTTTAAAAAACAAACAAACCCTCCCCCGACCAAAACCCAACCAAACAAAAAAAAAAAAAAAATCCCCCCCTCCCCAAAAACCGCGAAAGAACTAAAAAATCTAAACCAAGAAAACAACACAACAAAATCCAAAGCAAAGCAAAACAAAACAAAATGAAAGAAAGAGGAAACCCAACCAAAACAGAACGAGAGTTTTTGGAGGTATTTATTCCATATGTAGAGCAGAAGGAGCACTGCCGACACGTGACAGAGGCTTGAAAAGGATGGGCATTTAAAAGGGAATAAAAAGAAAATCACGCTTGCAAATTCCTTCCTCCTCCCCCTGCCCTCTCCTCCTCACCGCGGCAGCACAGCAGCATTGTTTTAGTGCCGCACAGTTTCACTCCCAGCCCATTTTGCAATCTGCACGAATTGGGAACATTTGCTGTGAGCGAAGTCTTTCGAAATCTCCACGTTTTGCTGTTTCTATTAACAAATGTCTCCTTCACTAAAATAATTCAGCAGAGTTCCAAAAAAAAAAAAAAAAAAAAAGTGAGCAAAGTACATAAAATACAAGGACACTTTGCGTAGGAGGTCCCTATAGAGTTTTAAAAATCTACCAAGCTGGAAATGTTATAGGTGCCATCTCTCCTGCAAACATTTCAGAGGAAAGTACACTGTCCTTAGACCGTATAGAGTGGGTTTTCTTGGGGTTATTTTTTGCCTTTTTTACCCCTCTAGTATCCCTGTTTTTTGTGGAGTTAAGCCAAGAACATTCGTCCAAGCAACTCCCCCTTTTTCAGCTGAAGCATTTTGGTTGGGATGAGTCTCTCGTGAATAACCGATGTGACTTCTCCAGCAACTCAATACCAATTGATTCTGCTGCTAATCCAGCCAGGGCTCGATCCTGCCTCCTTACTCCGATGGGAATGTACCGCAGCGTGGGGTCAGGATCGGCCAGCGGAGATGTCGCTGGGCGCGGGGGAAGATTCCCCCCCCCCCGCTAAAAATCATTGAACAAACAATGCCCTTAAGAAAAAAAAAAAAAAAAAAAAAGAAAGTTTTGCTTCTTACCGCTGCCTACATTAGATTAATTTATACTCTATATCTGTACTGTGGTGGGCAAAAGAAAAGAATGAATTATAAAAGAAGCAATGGCAAGACGTCCAGGTTGTGGCTAGAACATGGTCAAGAAAAGGGAAAAAGCTCCCAAATTAAAAATTAATATTCCCTTGTGTCGAAAGAGGGCTCTTAAGAGTTGTCAATATCAGGTTCGGGTTTGTTTTGTTCGCACGAGGAAGAAAAGAAAACAAACCAGCCACCAACTTATTTAAGCATACTCTTCAGTGCAGGAGAATTTACAACGTTGATATTTACTTAGAAAAGCACACCAGGAAAAAAAATTCTAGGGAGGAGGAGAGGAGGAAATCCCAATAAAAAGAAGTCAGTAAAAAAGTCAGGTTTCTAAAAATGTCAGCTGTAATCGTGGGGTTCTCCATCACCATCTCTCCTTCAGTCATTCAGGAGAGATAAAAATCTGAGCTAAATTACCAACAAACTTTGAGCAGTCAGTCGTGAGCAGAGACTGGGAAAGTTCACTCACGATGCTATTCATCATTCATGCTGCATAATAACAATAAAAAACAAGAAACATCTTATCTGTCCTCTGTGCCATTGCACAGAGTAGTGAGAAGATCCGATCAAAAAGGGATCTAAATGACACCTCTGCAGTTCACTACAAAGCCCACAGTTAACTTCTGTTCTGTTGGACCTTGGAGAGAGGCGTTTAACACCACAAGCAAACTAAACCGAAAGACAGAAAACTATAGTAATAATGAAGAAACATATCTGCGAATAAACAGTCTGGTCTTACCCTGCACTGTGTGATCTTCCATGAAGTGGCACAGAAACATCAGGATTAAGAGCATGCCCGGGTGGATTCTCTGATTTAACATCCTCAATATAGCAGGGAGTGAGAGAGACGCAGAGACAGCGTGAGGGGGAGTAGGGAGAGGGAGCGAGCACTAGCCAGCCTGCTTATGATCGCTCTATTGAATGAACGTCAGGCTCTGAATGCAGTCTCTCTTTAAATCTATACGGGGGTCCTAGCTGTCTGCGGTGGGCGGTCTCCTAATGTGTGTGTGTGTCTGCTCGGGGGTGGGGAGATTTAAAAAGTTCAGTGTGAATCAGGTGACATTTTCCACCTTCTGGAAACCCTCTCCAATTATCTGCTCTAGGTGCACGCACACACAGGCGCGCAGCCGGGCAGCGCTGAGCGGCGGAGCCGCCGGCGGGCAGCGGCGGAGCGGCCCCGGCCCCGGCCCCGGCCCCGGCCCCGGCCCCGGCCCCGGCCCCGCCGCGGAGCCGCCGCGGCCGCGCAAGCGCCACGGGGGCGGGGACCCGCGGGGGTCGCGGCCGCCCCAGGGGCGCCCCGGCCCCGCCGGCGGGCTGGGGTGCTGCCGGGGCGCGGAGCGGCGCCCGCCCTCCGGCCGCAGTCTCGGCTCCGCGGGCGCGGTCCCGCGCGGGGCGGCTGCGGAGGATACAGCCCATTCGCCGCAGCTCCGGCGGGCGGGCGGACTGACCGCTCGGCCCGAGGAAACCCCAAACCTCGATCGACCAGCCCCAAACCTGAGAAAACCAAAAAACTCAAAAGACAGAACCGGCTGAAAGTTTAATACCTAGGGCCGTTCCCGGGTGATAGGCTTTTCACTGGGAGAGCCCGGGAGGACGAGACGGGAACGGGGGCGACGTAGGCGGTCTCCTTTCAGAATCAGAAAGATTGCAACATCGATAATGAACTTCTAGGGCACTAGTTTATTAAGCACAGTCTGGCATTATTCTCCCCTTAGAAAAGTTGGCGGTCTCTCATTTATAACATTTTTTGGCACCGCTGAATGAAACTGAGTAGGCGATATTTCCTTTTATACAAAACGATTACTTAACGGAAAATGGTATTGTTTATTCAAAAGCTGCCTTTTAAATTTCGATTCTTTCGCTTTTCTGAGCCACCAAAGCACAACAGACTGCGAAGTATGCAGACAGGAATGCCCGGACAGTGCCGGGTCAGGGGCCGGTGCGCCGCGGCCGCCCGCGCCCTCCGCCCGGCCCTCCCCACACCCCTCCTCCCGCTCCCGCCCCCCGCCACCCCCTCCCGACTGCCCCCTCCCCACAACTGCAAATAACTCAGTGATAACAGATTTTTTTCCACCAACTGCAGGAGATAGTGCTAATCTTTTAATAAAAGATCCCATTACAATGGGATCTGTCTGGACAGACTATAATAGATCCAGAAATACAGCCGTGCTAATATTAGAAGACAGTTGTTTGGGTGCCTCAGGCCGGGCCCTGGTCCCGCTTTGAAAGTGGGCATGAATCACAATGTCCCTCGATACCACCTGCGGTCACACGCATTAAGGAGCAGACTGGTAAATGACTGACCTCGCTGCATTTTGGGTTTTTTTTTTTTTTTTCTTCTTCTTTTTTTTTTTTTTTTTTTTTTTTTCTTCTTGTTTGTTTGTTGGGTTTTTAAAAATTATTACTATTATTATGATCCTGAGCATCGCGCGGGCATTTTGAGCACTTCAGAAGCTGCGGGCTTCAGAAACTCCACATCCTATTTAATCTTTTCCCAAATTGGTGCCACTCTCCCCTGCCCCCCGCCCCTGCTGCCGGAGCCGTACTCATGCGGGGGTGCGTAGTGCCCTCTAACGGCGGCGGCGCACAGCGGCAGCGCCGAGCGCCCCTTCCCCAGCGCTCCTTCCCCCGAGAGCCCCTTCCCCGCAGCGCCCCTTCCCCAGCGCCCCTTCCCCGAGAGCCCCTTCCCCGCAGCGCCCCTTCCCCGCAGCGCCCCTTCCCCGCAGCGCCCCTTCCCCCAGCGCCCCTTCCCCCGAGAGCCCCTTCCCCCAGCGCCCCTTCCCTCGAGAGTTCCTTCCCCCCAGCGCCCCTGCCCCGAGCGCCCGTTCCTCTGAGCGCCCGTTCCCCCGAGCCGCCCCTTCCCCCCAGCGCCCCTGCCCCCAGGGCCCCTGCCCCCGAGCGCCCGTTCCCCCCAGCGCCCGTTCCCTCAGCGCCCGTTCCCCAGCGCCCGTTCCCTCAGCGCCCGTTCCCCCCAGCGCCCGTTCCCCCGAGCCGCCCCTTCCCCAGCGCCCCTTCCCCGAGCCGCCCCTTCCCCCGAGCGCCCCTTCCCACGAGCGGCCCCTTCCCCCGAGCCGCCCCTTCCCCCAGCGCCCCTGCCCCGAGCCGGGGCCGGGCAGCGCCGGAGCCCGCCCGCAAGGTGCTCCGGGGCCGCTGTCCCCGCGGGGCTCCGGCCACAGCCGCTGCACGGCTCGGGAGGCAGCACGGTCCCCGCCGGGTCCGGGAGGTGTCCCAGGGGGCAGCGCTGGGCGCGCAGGCGGCTGCTCCCGAACGAGGGAGCCGAGCTCGGCTCGGCTCGGCTCAGCTCGGCTCGGCCTGGTCCGGCACAGTCCGGCACTGCACGGCTCAGCTCGGCTCAGCCCGGTCCGGCACGGTCCGGCACTGTACAGTCCGGCACTGCCCAGCACTGCGCGGCTACCAGGAGGGCCGAGGGGTCAGGCTCACCTTCCCGGGTTCCGTTTGTGTATGTTTTTTAGTAATTGGCTAGTGTGGTGTTTATTCTGATAATGTTTTCAGTTATAGAGGGGCGTTTTCAGGCCCTGTTCCTGGAAATGAAACGCAGAATGGGTCGATAAGGTTTGCACATGTGCTTCATGCATGCATCATCGGGAGATCAATATGATTGCGCTGGTATGGAGATTTGTATCACACCTGTTCTCTGACATCACTTAGAAACAGCTGCTGTTTCCTTCATTGTTTTCCCCTTTTAAATTTTTTTTTCTTTTTTTAAATGCTAGATACTGGGTTTGTGAGTAAGAACATGTCAGGGATATATTATGTAATCAGAAATGCTTTCTTCTTTCTCACTGTGTGTGCACTCTTTACGACTCCCCCACCCTTTCTGCTTTGCCAACAATCATATTTAAATTACCAAAAAACAATGGGGTCAATCTGTAACTGAACTGTCAGGCAGCACAAGAAAAGAGTGTTGTTTTCAGTTTGACAGGTTTCACAACTTCTTTCTACCAAGAAATGTATGCATTTTAATATAGGCTTTTGGATGTGAATCCAATCTTTGCAGCTGGTCCTGATCTTGGGATAATAGAGCCTTTAAAAAAGCCCTTATACACTTACCTCTCAGACTTCCAGAAAGTTCAGATTTGCTCTCAAGTTGCATATTTCTGTGTCCTATTTCTAATATAGCTATAGCTATAGCAAACTCCATAATAAAAAATATTAAATCGCTGGCCTCTGAATAAAACAGCAAAATACAGAGAAGGAGGAAAAATAATCTGCAAACTACCTCATCAACATGTGCTATTAACATACCAATGCAGATATAGATACACACATACATTCATACACGTGTGTCAATATTTACTTTGTGGTAAGTCAGTATTCACTGTAATAGTATAAAATTACTTTTTACATCTTTCTCCTCACTCTGTTACCTAACAGAAGAGTGGTTGCTTGTATCAGGAATGGACCAGCTTGGAATCCTGTCTTTGATAAGGAGTATATCTGCAATAAAATTTTTTGAGGTTGTGGATGGGACTCCAGGCCAAAGCTGAATATTTGAAAGGGATCTGGATTTTGATCAAGTGAAAATGGGAAGGCCTATCTTGGCAATCTAACATTCAAGGGAGCAGAAAAAGACTCAGACACCCTCCTGTGGTCCTGGATGTAAGTATGCATCATCCCATGCAGTTTCTCACACAACTGGCCTCTCCCACAGAGCAAGTACTCAAATAAAGATAGAACGTCCTCTTCTGGTAGGAGAGAAAACTTGTTACATTGCTTTGTTCCCATCTAATTGCACTGATTATCGCAAAAAGAAGGGCCTGTTTCTGGAAAACCGCAATTTTATGTAGGCTTCCCTCATTTGCATCTCAGATATTAGATTTAAGGACTTTTCTGAGTACCATTGCATTGTTCTGTTTGAAAAGGTTTCCCTCCACTTTTTTCTAAAATAGAGAAGAAGTACAGTCCTTCAACAACATTTTCTGCAGAAATTTTATGCGCTGTTTCTGAGCAAAAAGCATAAAAAAATTGTATTACCAAATTTTGTTTCTTGATTTAACCAAGGTCTTTTGCACAAAACAAGCAAACTAGTTCCCGATAAAACTAAGCTCAAAAATATGAGCTGAATTCTAATATCAGGTATTGGCTATGTGTGCTATTACACTGAAATAGTTTCTGCGCATCAGTGAGTCTATTAAACGTAGACCTTGCAGTGCATGCTATTGGGGAGCGTTGTGCTTATTCGATGAATACAGGTACGTTGAACAGTTGTGCTTTCTTTTTGTTAAGTTGACCTAAGGAGTTATATCTATTGTCAGGGCAATGGACTAGATAAAGAGGTAGTAGGAATCTTACCTAATAAATAACACTGGTGAAACTGGTTCATTCTGGTTCCTGCTGCAGAAAGGTCATATAGACAGGTGTCATTCATGTTTTAGGTTAGATAAAATTGACGTATATGTGAGCCAAACTGACCCTTTCCTTACCTTCTTTTGGTGGTTCAGGAAGTAATAACATACTTGTTTATGCAGTTTCAAGGATACCTACCTCTTACTGGAAGTCCAAACAGGACAAGCTGTCTTAGACGCTCCAAAGACATTCTCTTGTCTTGTGCTGCCAGGACCACCACTGAAGAACTGCAGCAAGCCTTATTATTCAGTACCCATTGCAAACGGGATGTGGTGTGGCAAGACGAGGTTTAATGTGAGAATGGAATGAAAACAGGTTATTAAACAAGTTGCAAAATCTTTCTGTGTTATTGAAAACTTGGACAAAAGTGCGAAATTCCAATAGAAAATCGTATTGGAAAAAACTGTAAGGAAACCCGTACAAATGTTAACTATCTGAGAAAGTGAAATAAAAATTATAAAGGAGTCTACTGGTCTATTGCTTTTCTTATTTGTTGATGGGATGCTCCTCTGTATATTTTCAGACAATATTAAACAACTAGAAATGTGCAACAGACCATGGAATTTCTAGGGCAGAAAAAGTCTCTCACCTTGCTGGGATTGCAGCATTTTCAACAGCAATAGGAATTCAGATGCAGATTCTAAATGAATTTTTGAAAACTTGAAAAAATTTTTAAAAAGGAAAGGAAATATAATCATTGTGGGAAGCCTGTTGTTCGCAGTTCTTAGGATGCTTCTATGGTAAATAAATGCCAGAAGGACGCCACTAGTTCTAGCTCATTTCCACAAAAAGGCTTAAGAAGTGGCACAGTAGGAGGGAGCATGTAGATAGCAAAGCTGTCAGGCAGAACAGCCCCTGGAAGGCCAGTTCAACCCCTGTCTTAAATCATGTGTTAAGTGCAGAACGGTCCTTGACCAGCTTCCTGCCAGGCAAATTGCCTTTTCTGCTTCCACGACTCTGCCAAGTGAAGCTATGTCATTCTTGGTGACAAAACTTCAACATTTTGGAGTTGTAACTATAGATGAGGAGCATGGTGCTCTAGGAATGGCAGGGTTATGTGTGGGTAATGTGCTTTCAAGGTCTGGAGTATTTTTTATGGCAAACTTCAAGAGGTATGTTAGTTGGCAATCAGTTACAGCTAAACCAGGACTAGAGACTAAACCAAAGATAAAGTGAGGACAGGCATAGTTTGTAAACAGCTACTGTGAAAATTAAGTCAATTTTTGCCATTACTTTATGTTTCTTCTTCTTATTTTGATTCTATTAGAGTTAATGTGAAGGGCATATTTGATTATTTGGAAGTGTGTAGTCACACAACTCTCTAATCCAAAAAAACCCTGTGTTTGACTGTAGGTCCTGGATTGGAGCTTAACAGAAAAAAAAAATCACTATTAAGCATGATAGTCAACTGTAACAAGCTGAATGCAGCAAGGCAAAAAGGGTAATAAATGGACGATTTCCAGCTCAATGCATGTATCTGGTAATGTACTGGATCTTGTTGCTAGACTAAGAGAGTAAGTACTTGAGTGCATCAAAGTTATAGCCTTGTTAGGGACAGATCATTAACTTATTGTTGTGATGTTTATGTTTGCATTATTGTCTATCTAGGAAGAGGGTCAATTTTAATGGTTTACTTTCCAATATTAATGGAACCAAATGGATTTTAGACTTCTGTTTAGTCAGTGCCACCTTGCTGGGACATTATAAAAATTGTCCTACACAGTACCTGTGGGTAAACTCCAAATGCTCCAAATGTCACCTTCTGCTATTGCCTTAAACATGTTGGACAAAAGAGAAATTAACTAGATATCAGCAAAAATGATGATCTAAATAGGGCTAACTGTGACAAGGAATTTTAGAGAAGTTAAGGTCATGGCTATGTAAGCAAAAAAAAGCTTTTATCCCAGATGTGGCAAGCTGCTTTATTTTTATGAGTAGAAAAGGAGAGTATTTCAGGATTGGGAGCATCATCGCTTTTGTATCACATCACTTTGCAGGTCGTCAAAATTTTTGGCCCATTAAAAAGCACATCTTTGCTATCACAAAAAAAAAAAAGTGCATTTCAAAAATTATTTTTTAATACAAATTGAAACTATTGTGCTATATAAAGTACATGGCTCTGCATGTGCCTCTGTAGACTTGTCCTATGGCAGGGCTACATAGTGGTATCTGTAGACCATCTAAACTTTTATGGAATAAATACAAATATTAGTTAGCAGTATGGGAAGGATGAAGACCCCAGGGTAATTTATGCTTTGTTTTGAGATTTATTGCATAAATTTCTTTGCAGTGGAGGCCCTGCATGGATCACTTAGAGTTTGCTGGCTTCACAGTGTGTACTGTGGGAGTTGTCTCCCTTGAGTAGCACTAAAATTGGCTTATGCCCTCCTAAAACTCCCCTGAGAGAATCCCTGTGGCTCCTGTTCTGTCCACTAATATGGTTAGTTTGCATATACTTTCTTGTATGTTTGACCATGAGGTGACTTGAGTAGCCATGAGTTATGGATAGAAACATGTATCCCCAGACTGCCAGTCCTCACATTTTCCCTGGGTGTCTGGGAGAAGAGTTGCATCTTCTGTATGCCACGTAGCAGGTTTAGTTACAGGTTTGCAGGGCAGTCCAGAATGCATGGGTTTGAGCTTCTGCTTTCTTGCCTCTGCCCTGACCCCTGCCTGGTCTCATGACCAACCTAATAAACTCTGGCTTCTGCTGGTTGTCAGTGGGAGGGATATCTGTGGGGCCTCAGACTCTGAGAACCTGCTCATCCTTTAAAGGTCTCATTATTGTACAACACTATTGTGGGAGCAGGAGGAGACCATCTACATCTTACATGGGAAGGTTTGAGAGGTATAGGCAGGAAAAAGGCTTAACCATTTTTATAGATGATATACCAATTCTATGTAATTCCACCTGCTGCTCTAGAAGTGCATGGTAGCATATCTAGTAGCTTTGTACAAATAACCTGTGTACACTTGGACTTGACAAACGACTTTAAATATCTTTGCTCAGGTACATAACAACATGCCTGTGGAACAGCAGGAATAAGCCCAAAATCTTAACTCAAATATTAAATCTGTCTCCATTGGCAGTTCTTTTTTGCTGCTCTTACCTTATCTCATTTAGCATGCAAAAATCCTTGGATTGGACCAATGTCTTAAAATGTGAAATAATAAAGAAAAGTTGATTACTAAAGGAAAAGTTGTTTAATTAATGCCTCATAAATGCAGACATCGAGGATTTGGTCTATATTATGTGTCTTTATTTATGTTTATTACATTGTCTGTTGATTCCCTTTTCTTTTTTTGATGATGTAAGAATCATGAGGTTTGGTCATGAAGTAAGTTTGTCCTACTTTCTTTCAATACAAGCAGTACAAGGTGACAGTAGTATGGCCCAGAGTCCAAGTAGTCCTTGTTCCTAGCACCTTAATTCCATCCTAATTGTACGATCTTGAAAATCCTTATTTCCAAGACAAAACTCAGTCTCGAGTCCTTCACTCACTGACCATGTGCTGCAGAGCTCTTGGAACTTTATGACCATGTTTCATGGTGTCCGAAAGGAAGATGAAATTCTGTGGGGGTGATGGTGAGAAGGCAGCATAGTGTCCTTTCCAGCTTCATATATGAAGGCCATGTCTGCAAATGGAAAAAGTCACAGAAACATTATGTCAGAGCACTCCAGTACCTGCTGATCTGAATGCTGTGTAGGGTCATCACCAGGAAATCTGGGAGGCTTGGCAGATCCCTGCTTCTCTGTAATGATGACAATAATGGTTAAATTGAGAATGCCTTAGGCCCTACACCTCTGACCAGAGTTCTCACCTGTCTTAGTTTTTCATGGTTACTCACCTCAGTGAGCTGCAATACTGCCAAGGTCGAGTGTTCTGAAGGTACACGCGTCACAACTCTTGATTCAAACAAATCAGCTTAAAAGTTTTACATTCAGTTATCTTTCTTTCCGAATTTCTGCATTCTGAGATGGCAATCATATTTTTAAGTCTTTCTGCAGAGCAATGACATTTCCAAGTAATTTAAAAAAAATTAAAGCATACACTCTAATATGATTTGAGGATTCCAGTATCTAGCTAGAATCTACACTAGATTTTCCAACCAGGAAATTTAGGCCTGCAAGGTGTGGGGCCATGCTGTCCCTAAAAGCTGTGAAAGCACAGTAGCTAAAGCAGCCTATTTTGTGGAAATGTGATTGTCAGAGAAAGACACTTTTCCTCATGCTCATTTACAGAAACTCATGAGCTTTTGATGGAGAAGCATGGGATAGAGAAGGGAAGGGATAGCATGGGGTAAATAATGGAAAAATTAGAACCTCTAGAGAGGACTGAAAAGTAAAGGATCAAATTGTGCTATTAGATTTCATTTGGTGTTCATGGTATTTTAGCAGAGAAAAAAAATCTAAAAGGGTTCTTAGCGGCAAACACATATAAGGGAATGTGTTGGGTTGATGTGGCCAGAAATGTGTATTCTGTCACCATCTGTTGAAGCTGGGTGGGGCAGTGACCCTTATCTCCGTGGCACACACTATCTGCTAATGGGCCATCTTTAAGACCAGGTGGGGCAATCACCTTTATCTTTTCCACAACCCATCCTCCCTCCAGGAAGATATCATCTGCTGCTGGCCCATTAAGTCCCACTGTATGACTGATAAAATTACATCATCCCACTGGGAGATGCTCCAGCCAGGGGGAGGAGCCAAGCCTTTCCTACCTAGATAAAAACTGAGATTTTGGACAGCACGATACCTTCTTTCCATTGGATTCCAGAGGAAAAGCCAGACTTTTTTACATCATCCCTGGACCTTCAGGGGAATACTGCACCTTCTACAGGAGCACTGCTTCAGCTGAACCACATCTGCCACTGCAGGGGGGCTGTAGCCACCATTTAATGGGACTGCTACCAACACCCTGACTGACTGATGGGGTGTCAGGTTGTATTCTGACTCTGCCGGTGTTTTGGGATTGTTCTTTGTAATAGTATATTTCTATTTTAATTTTCCTAGTAAAGAAATGTTATTACTAATTCCTGTATCTTTAGCTGAGAGCTTCTTAATTTCAAAATTATAATAATTTGGAGGGAGGGAGTTTACATTCTCCATTTCAAAGAGAAGATTCTGCCTGTATTGGCAGACACCTGTCCTTCAAACCAGGACAGGGAGGTTTTGAGTAACAGTTGAAAATCTGAAACTGTAGTATTTGAAACAATGTTCACTATTCCAAACTGACTTATAGCTACAAAGAATTCACAAAATAAGAGAGACCTCTTGAGGACTAAGAATGAATTCCAATAGCTTGGTTCTTCTTGGATATCCTTCATGTGTGTATAGTTTACCTATTGAAAAAATGAAAAGGAAAGAATTTAAGAAAAACATTCCTGAGAAGGCCTAAGTCAAAACTGATTTTGCATCTGTTAGGTGGAAAGAAAGTCTATTCCCCAATTAGTGCTTTACCCACAAAATTTTGAAGCATGCTTTAGTAGCCTGCTACTAGTAAAACACAAATCCTTAAAAGAATTCATTCTGAAGTATCTCAAAGATGAAGACATAACAAATCTAGACAGTGAGAGAGTAATTTAAGCATCAAACTCTGTATGCTATTTGGCTTAAACCACAATATCCCAAAATTCAATAGTGGAAGTGAAGTAACTGACTCCTTTGAGGAAAATAACAGCATACCAACAGTGTAACTTGCTGTGTCTGGAACCACTTAGAAATGAAATAAATATACTATTTTTATCCTGTCTTATTTAAAGATATACATAATTTTTAAGATCCTCAAGCCTCCTAAAAACTTTGTTTTATCCTGAAGCAGGGTATTAGCAGGTAATTCTTGTCTTATTCTAGGATATTATAAGTTTATGGTATGAGAGTGTTGATTCTATTCAACTTATTAAAAAAAAAAAAAAAAAAAAAAAAAAAAAAAAAAGGAAAACAGAAAAAAAAGCAAAAGCAGAAATTATCCAAAATGTACTTGGAGCTTCTCAGAACTAAAATCATATTATTTTCACAGAAAAATGAGACTGAATTCTGGACAAGTTTCAACCACAAATTAAAAAAAAAGTAACAATTTGACACATTGATGAATGATAAAATAAAAATTATGCCTGAATGTAGGGAGAGAAGCTAGATAGCAGGGATTTATTTGCAATTACTTTTTGGTCTCTATAATTTTAATATTTTGTTCAAAGTGATAGAACACTTGTGATTCAATTACAGCAATGTTCTTTCAGTGCAGAAACAAGATTATCTTCAAATCTGATCTTTCTTTTTGGAACATTTCTATTCAGACAAGATGCACATGTAGAGGTGAGGCATGTTACTAGATGAGAACCCATCACTTTCTCACTTACATAGTTATTATACATGGCCTTATATTTAAGTTATACTTTTCTACAATAGTTCCTTTTGTATAATGTAAATACATTTTTCTCTTATATGGCTCTTATATTTGTTAGAGGAGAAGAGACATCAGCACTTTGTTTAAATATCTTAGAATCAGTCAACTTTTCATGTTCTGTAGTCAGCAAATTCAGGCTAAGAAAGATTTATAGGGGCAGATTTGAAGGCTCAGAGACACAGGCAGAGAAAAGGATAAGATTTGGGGGGGGGGGGTTGTGCTTCTTAAATTGCTCCTGCAAGAAAAAATAGTGTTGTAAATGGGAGACTGTACCCCTGTATATGGAAAAGGACAATTAGCACTGCAGTGAGGCAAAGCGCACTGCCTGTTTCTGCTCAGGCTTGTCCTTTTGGCAATAACCCTCTAGTGGAACCGGTTGGGATTTCAGTAACTTGTGGAAATGCCTCCAGTGTTCCCTGAGAGGTGTGTCACCAAGGATGCTGTCCCCTGAGACCACTCTGATAGCACTTGAGCTCTGGCACCCCAAAAGCCTTTCCAGAAAGAAGGTGCTTAACATGCAGCAGTCCAGTTCTGCTGTGTCCTTTGAGGAGTGTTCCCATTAAGTCCACGGGAACTCCAGGTCTATCACGTGTGCTGCCCTCTCCCATGTCCTATCTCAGCCCAGCTAGCTCATATCACACAACAGGTGGTTGGTTCGCATTCCCTCATGAAGCTTCACCTGAATTTGCTGTTAGTTTTTTAGATTTAGTGGCCATTTTCTTTTTGTGGAGACAGCAGAAAATAGCAAATGTTGATTCAATTGAATTGCTTGTAAATAAGTAAATAAAAATCACCTGCAGAAATCCCAAGAACAGGGAAAAATGGAAATTCTAAAGCATTTCTTGAGGGTGATGTGGGGCATTTTCCTGACAATTCAGATTGTCAGTAGGTGCTTAATTTTATTCCCTTCTCCATGAATTTTACAGAATCACATTTTCACACTATGATAACATCTTATATTGTTCATGGAGTACCTTCCTTTCCCCAGGTACCTGCTCTAAGGAAAACTGGAGTTTGATGTACACAGATCAGTTGCATTTTAGGAAATAATTGTTATCTCTCACTGGACATGTTAGCTACTATTAGAGTTAAAGGGTTTATTCATCCCATTAGAAACAGTTGAGAAACAAATAAAGGGGTTTTACTTCTCCTGGGCCTCAGGCAGTTAAGGATTTTGCAAAAAAACTTTCAGGAATCCACTGCTAAGCAATAATGTGTTGGATATAAATGGACTAAGGTTGTATACATAATGTCAATTTGCAACGAAGACAGATGAATTTGGGGTTATAATAAAACCTAACAGTTGGAAAATCCCTACTGGTCTTTCTTGTGTCATTCTAAGAAAGTAGTTTAGATTGTTTTGTTCTAAGTCACTGTAAATTTAGGGTAATGATAATATACTTACATGTCATAATCAGAGCGTAATCATGAATTAAATATTTGGTCCTGGTCTATATTGAAGCACTGCTGTCTAATACAGAATGTGCACCAGGAAGTTGCAGGGAAAATGCAATCCCTGACAGCATGATAACCCAGATGAGGGAGGATGTGCCTGTGTGCAGTGCTGGTGGTGGGAAGGAGCCTGCTGCAGGGGAGCGAGGAGCGTGCTGTCACATCCCTGCACCATCCAGCCCTGGCAGTGCATGCTGAAACACTGCACAAACAACTTTGGCCTTGTGACTGCTTTCCTCAGTTACTTGCCCACAGTGGGGCAGAAGGCAATTGAAGAAGTATGAGTATCTGTGCAGATGAGGAACCAAACTGTGTAGGTTTTCTTTTTGACCCTGAAGTGTGGCTGTAGAAGCAGCTGCACCTCTGCTGTTGATACCTTTACTCCTTGGCACATTAGTGCTAGGTTGTTCTAAAAACACTTGTTGTTTTCTATCCCAAGCTGCTGATGCCCACAGCTCTTTTCCCTCTCCCAGTGATACTCATTCCAAGGTTGTTGAGATTTTTGCTTCTCAGTCTAACTTTAGTCAGGATTTTTAGATTTCAGGGAATCCTTGCAAAGTAGCTATGCAATTTCTTCTTATCATTCAGGGATGTAGAATGACAGGCTTGGAGTACCTATGCTGTCATCTGTAGAGGTGTAACAATGAAGCTTCTGGCATAAGTCACTCATTTTACAGGTGGGTCAGCAATTAAGAAAATGCAAGAAATTTGGTCAATGAACAGACTTTACAGATGCCATGCACAGCCAGGTATGACAGTTGTAATTAACATTTCAGCACGACCTAGTCACCTATATATTTCATTACACAGAACTTGTAAAGGGCTCTGTAGAAGCACTATCTGCTGATTTCCAATAAAACTACAAATGCTGTGGAAACTTTCTGCTGCTGCTTCTGTGTTGAAATGGGTTGAGTACTACATATGAAGCTTCCAGCTTGGATTGAGATTTGAGTTGAAATGCGTTATTTATGTTGCTCTGTATTTCATGGAGTACTTTTCTTTCCTATACAAACTAGTGGAGAAAAACTACTGCAGTCAGAAGTTCTCTGTGCTTTCCAGACCATCCCATATAATCTATCTGATACTTTTAATAATGACTCTTTGTGATATTTATAAACATCCTAGGAGACTTCAGTTCCTGATTACTTACATGATCATTATCCAAAAACAAACCACCTAGGTCTAGTACAGGGCCAAGATGCAGTATGCCAGCTGACTACACTAGAGTCAAAAAGCAATGACTCATTTACAGACCTATTCTCCATAGTCATTAATAAACCGAAGGAAAAAAATTGCCAAGGAAACAGTGGTTGAATGGATTTTCATAATCCTTTCTATGTAGAGTGACATGGAGTGCATTAAACCCAGAAATAGTGAAGGGGATGTGATATTTTCCTGTACTGAATAATATTTGAGAAGAACAGGGCATCTTGACTGCATTATCAGATTTCTTTTTATGTATGAAAAACTCTGCTTCATCTTACAGGATTTCATCCAAAGAGCTCAAGAGAGCAACATGCATTGTGCTTCACAGTTAATGAGAATACCCTTAAGTAGTGGTGAGAGCCACTTCAAAACACTGCACAATAATTTTACAGGATAGGTAAAACATGACCATTTTCCTCAGACTAATTGTATAAATAAAGGTTGTGAGACTATTCATGGGAGTAGAGTGAGAAATATTTGACTCATGGTCTTACATATCAAATATCTTTATGTATTATTAACAATCTATAAAGCTGGACATAAAAATATGACTTGTTAATGCCAAACTTATGTCATGTGGAAAAGCAAGAGAAAGAACAGAGTCTTTCCTATATGGTTTGACAAGATCTTTTTCAATAAATTTTTAAGTGTCCCATGGCCGTAGGTGCAGATTATAAATTAACTTGGAGGCAGGTGCTTCCATTGCTGCAGGGAAACTTGTGCCAACATGTATTCACAGACTGTGTCCACAATATCCACACTAAATGTATGTGCCAATGCTTGCAATAGCCACAAATGGAAGCAAATTTGAAATGATGAAATAAATTTTCTATTCATTGAAACAAAAACTGGAATCATAAATACTACAGATGGAAGATTATATTTGATCTTTGCCATCTCAGATGTTCTGCTTCTATAGTCCTGTTTCAATATGTAAAAGCATAAAAGGTAATATTTTTTCTCCCCTGTCTTTTTGTTCCTCTCTGTGTCTTTTATGAACATGTAGACAAAGGTAAAAAGAAGGGAAAAAAAATCCAGCTCTTTGACTAGGACACAGAAATTAGGATTCTGACTGGTGTCAGGAAATTATGATTCTGTCTGTTCTGGTGCCTGCAGTAGAATATCTCTGACAGAGATCAACTCCACCAGAAGTTTCTAAAAGGGATCAAGAGGCCCCAGTGCAGACAAATATGGAATAATGTGACCACAGAGAAGATTGTCCATTGGGGTAGTCAGTCAGTGGTGAGCTGTCTGTGTCTGAACCATGCATCAATGCCCTCGTTCTTACAGAGGGGTCTGTCTGCCACATGTAACTGTGGTGGCTTTGACTTGTCACAGAGTGTAAGCCTTTTGAATCCTCCTAAATTCTTTACCTTGTTTTTTACCTTGTAGTAATGAGTTTAGCACTTAAATAAGCAGGTCTTTTCATCACTCCTAAAAATAACTTCAATTTTTGATGTAAATGTGAATTAGAAACATATAATCTGGGACCACTGCCATTTAGATTCTTATCTCTGATCTTTTCCAACATTGAATTCTCCAGAAAGGAGTGTGCAGAAAGCTATGATGTATGGCACAAAATCTTTGGAGCATTAGTTAGAAATATTAGGAGCTCTGTGCTTCAGTGATGCTGGCTTGTCACTGTGAGCTGCCCAGCGTGGCTGTGTGCCAAGGCAGGGCAGTGGTGATGCAGGGAGGAACAGGGGGATCTTCAGCCCTACTTACTGCACCAGCAACCAGGGACTGCAGTGGCAAGGGAAAAAGTCCTTTGCAAAGACAGCAGTGTTGTCCTCCTTGCCTGCCTATGCTTGTGTCAGTGTGATGTCTGAAACTGGCAGCATGCTGGGCTGCAGCAGGGTTGGGTGAGCCAACTGAGGGAGGGCAACTTGCTCACAGATCTCTTGCTTTCCTGAGCAAGCAGAATTTGCTTCCCAGAGACACAGAGCTCTTGAAAACCACACTTAAGGCTGTTATAGGAGTACTTCCTTTCGACATGGGCTGCCTTTTAAATGTAATGATCTTCTTGTTGTTTTATGAGGACAAAGGGTAAATAAGATTATTTTTGTTTGTTATGGAATTGCCTAGTGACCATCTGTGAGCCTCATTATGGCAGCCGTGGTTCAAATTTAGAGTAATAGATATCTCCTAATGCTCATATCGCAACATCTAAATAGACCAGACAGATGAAGGGTATGAAAAGTGGCAGAAAATGAGAGCAAATAGGAGTATTAAATTTATATCCTTAATAACATTTTATTTTATGGCATATGCTTGCACTGTGACTGCTAGTTTTATTTCTTTCCAGGCTAAATAATCCTAACGTATTAAGGCTATTGAATCCTTCTTGTGACTGTAACATTTTTATGAGTTGTCTCCAGTCACTCACTATTTCTGTTAAATGTTTCATTAGGTGGAGTAATCAGAACAAAACATAATATGCAACATGAAGACATACCTATTATTTGCATAAAAACATTCAAATATTTTCAGTAATATGCCTTGTTACTTGCTGACCAAGGCAGTTGGAACAGATGTTTCCCCTGAGCGATACACAATGACATCTAGCTGTTTTTCTTGAGTGTATGAGCAATGCAGAAGTGGTTCAAATTATTCCTGCCATTGTGTATTGCTTCCTGAATTAGTGTAGTAATTTTATTTATTGTCTGCTCACGCTCTGTGAAAAAACCTCATGTTTTCCACAATGCCCCACATTAATGGGGGTGGTGGAAGGCTTCCCCTCTCTAAGACTACAAAAATGGTGCCTTTTAAAAGCATATTTTATTATTTTAATAGATAGATTTTATTATTATAAGCAGTATTTATTATTAAATTATTATTAAAACTTTCTTTGCTGCTTTTTTTGGACTTGGAGAAGATTCCAATAGGAATGGCTATTGAGAGCCAAGACTTGGGAGGTGGTGTAATTATTGCATACTCCTCATCTTTCAAAAGACAAGCTTATCTACAGACTGCCATTCTGCATGAAAAGAACACTTGGGCTTGGTAAAGGACTTCTGCTTCCCTTTCCCTTTTCTGGGTCTTTGCCTGAGGGATCATCAGCCACACTTTCTGTGGTGATTGTTAAGGGAGACTTTCTTCTGGCCCTTTTTGAAAAGACATTTTGGGCAGTATAAATGTAAATAATTTAATAGACTCCAGCCAGCAGTTCCTAAAGCTAATGCAACCATGGTATAGTGTTTGTAAAATAACAACAAAGCCAAATGCATTCAATCCTGAAGCTTTTGTCACTATTTACAGTTGTGATTTAAACCTGCCCTCACCAACCCCCAATGATTTGTCAAATCAATAGCTCACATGTACTTGTGGGATAGTTGATCTGCCAGGATTGAGAATATGCTATAGCACACATTATTTGTTGCCACAATATTTGCACTTCTAATTTCTTGAAAGGAATTTTGGTTGTGGAAATGATTTATCAAGAAAATGAGTATTGTCGTGGTGTGTCTCAGTCCTTTTTTGTCAAGTAACAAGTCAACTTCTGCACCTGCACATACACTTTATTTTATGCTTTGAGGCACAATGAAAAGAAACAATGCTGCAGTGTCCCATATTGAGATGCATGGAGCTGGCTTCAAGGCAGCACAGACCTGTATGAAATGAGAAAGTTTGAGGGCTTTGGGAACTTTTATAGAGGATCAGAAGAAAGCTGTTTGGCACAGGTGTTTCTGTAATTGTGATACATTGGAAAATTTCAGCATGTTCAAGGGCACTTATGCTGTGGCCACAGCTGTTCTAACTCACTGCAAGGATGATGTGGTGTTTTAGTGCTAGCACACTTGGTTGTGTAATATAAAACAAGTAGGAAAGGAAATATTAGTTAAACTAAGGTGGGGCTCTTTTTTGCCTTCTTTTTCCATATTTTTCCCCCCCTTTTAATTTTATTATTTTTTTAATCCTTCACATAGAAAAGCCACAGGCAGAAACAGTGTCATAACAAAGAGACTGGGGTGGAGAATAGCCAGATATCTTCTAACAGCCCTGCTTCTTCCTGCTGTTCATAATCATGTGCACTTAGTTTCCCTAGGAAACTTCCCTAAGAGCTAGGAAGGATAAAGCACAAATGCAGATAGGCCAAGGTGGGAATGTTTTGAATCTCTCCCACAACACTGGAATATGGCAGTATAAGTTGGTCTTCTGCTGCCTGTTTTGCAGTTTGTTCCTGTGCTTTTAAAGGATGTCTTGAACTGCAAGGTGATTGAGTTGCAGAGAACTAGTTTGAAATCTGTTGAGGTAGTACTGGGGGCATCTGGTGATCTGAATTAATTTATCAACAGGCCATGACATTAACATTGCTATTATCTAACATTTCTATATATAAAACAACAGATTTGTTTTATGTGGAAAATGAAGATGTGGTCCTTGCCTAAATGAGAGTCCAGTCTGTGCTGGAAAATATATTTATGCAGACTGTACTCTGAACTTTAAGTCTGCTGATGTGGGTGCTGGCTCAAGAAGACCTCTCTGAGTGGCCAGTCTGATCCTCTATCTAGCTGACTTCTCAGAAGACAGTGGGTTATTCTCCAGTGTGTTTACTCTAAATGAGGATGTGCATCTGTAGTCACTTAGGCATTTCCACAGAAGTTCAAGAGAAATTTAACAGCAGGTGGTAGACTTTATTCTTAGTGGGGCAATGAACAGTGAAGCTACTGAAGTTCTTACTGAGAAGTGTTTTGTGGTTAGATTCCCAAGTGTCTAATAAGTATGAGACTCAGCCACAACCTTTCCAGGGACAGTGATAGGAGTTATTTTCTCATTCAGGCTATATGTTTTCATGAAGCTCATAAACACTTAACATCTCTGAAAGTGACTCTGCTCTGCCTTGTGACTTAATTAAGTGAGATAATGGCTTCAAAAGCTTTGAAGGATGGCCAGAGTCAGTGAGAGAAAAAGACATAAATGCATGAGCACATGTGGAGAATGCTGCGTATGTAATGCACACCACAGGCTAGTAAGTCTGAAAAAAGGAAGCCAAAATATAAGAAAAGCAAATGAGGAACAAAGCTGGTGAACTAAATCCTGTAACATAAGCAAAAACTTCAGTCTGATGTCATTTTCCTGATGCTTATGTTTTAGGTTTGTTTGTTTTTTTGATGTGTCTACAATAACTTCTGTGTCATTCATTATCGTTTTCACGGTGGTGTAAATGAATAGTCAGTCAAAACCAGCAGGATGAAGAGAATGCCTCTTGGTAAGGGACTTTGCTGTAACCCTCAGTGGTGTAACACACAGGAAGGGTACATTTATGGGCAATTTTATCATAAAATCCACAATCATTTTGGAAGCCAAGCTTTTTGGAGGAACTTCAGTGGAATGATGCTAGTTTATGCAAGACACCAAGCAAAAGAAGAACATTAGCTTTCTGATTCTAATATTTATGCTACTTTCTTACACTTTTCATTATTCCTAGAGTGACCCTTGACAGATTTCATATAATGTTTGGAATTAGTATCACCTGGATTTTATTTCAAAAAGTCAAGCTCTTAGTATGCATTAATTAGCTAGCCTCCTGAGGGAGTGAAAGATAAAGAGGGTAGTCATTTTAGTGATGATTTCCGGATGTAACAATTTGGAGGTACTTTTGTAGTTAGCCTAGACTAGTAGCTAAAACAAGATACACTGAATTTTAATTTGAATATGAGGAAAGATCAATATCACGTACAGTCTCACCAGCTGTGTCAAAAAGGTCTTTCCCAGAGATTTTTATGTTTCATTGGGCTTGAAAGTTCTTACTGCTTACAAAATGCCTATAAGTTATCATGTGCTTGGAGATTTTGTTCCTTTTCAGAGATTTGCAAAGTGCTGGTGAAGAATTCCTATTGTTGGTATTGGTTTCACTAGGAAAGGGTTCATTCTGCTAGCATGTTCTGCTTGTTGTGTAGCTGCATGGTGCCTTTAGTGGTCACATATCACAAGATACTCACAGAACCCTAGAGTTTGTAGGGTTCTATTATATGTTTTTATGGGTATGAATGACTCGGTAATACCTCCCCCAAAGAAGAGTTCTGAAGTGAGGAAACTGAGAGACTGGTTTTTGTCACAGTATTGTCTGTCCTTTAAACAGTGTTTCATATTAGATGGTTCCATAAATCTTCTTAGAGGAGAGTGATAATATCTTAACACAACACACAGAAGGTAACATCCATCTTACATTTCTGTCTTATTATTCATACCTTTGTATGTGAAGTTTCAGTGTGGTTAGAGCTGACACATAAAATTGGACTTTTCCTAAAAAGTTAGTGAGATCTATTAGTTACTCAAATCAGACAGAATAATAGTGTGTTTATCTAATAGGCATTTATTTTATCAAATTTCCTGTATTTTGTTTTAAAAGATCATCACAAGTAAAATTGAAACCTAATTAAATTAACTAAAGTAAATAACAATAGCATACCACTTATTAAGCCTGTATAAACCACAGCAGTCTGGTAATCTTACCAGAGATGATAAATTGAACTTTTCCATTTCTACTACTTCACTAATAAAGAAGAAGAGTTAAAGACCAGCCATTCCATATGGGTTGAATATTCTACCCTTTCCCAGATGGGAAAGATGTTATTTTCTATTCTTATTCCTTCAGCAGACATATATGTGAAAAGGCTACATCTTATTTTATGAAGGCTGGTGCACACATCTGTTCATTTAACTGTGATGTACTGTTGTCCTACAGTTGTCTTCAGGGAATTACATTAAAACAAAATCAGTCCTGCAAAACCAACTTACTCCATTTGCTTATTTCCTCTCCCTGACTTTTCTTCACTCCTCTATCTCTCTTCTAGATTTACTGGTTTATCTAAGTTCACTCAAAATTGAACTTTGTTTTTGATATTTTTGGGCATGCTATGATAAAAGTACCCTGGTGTATTCTGCACCCAGATGAATATAGAAAATTAACATTTTATTTAGTCCTGTGAAGTTATGTATTACCCTGGCTATAATAATAATTTCCTAAAAAGAAAGAAAAAGAAAATCAGAAAAAGGAACCTAGCATCTTATCAGCCAGTAAAATCAATGCTAACTGGTCTGTAGGCATGTTTGTGACCACTTGAAGATCTGTGCTGCAAGATTCCAACCTAGAAAACAGCTGCAATAGTACTAAGATATTTGCCCATGGGCCTTTAAAACAGATCCAAATGTAGCTGGCCTTCTTGTCTCTTCTTGTATGACCTGACATACAAGGAATATTCTGAAAGAATCATTGAACAGTAGTAAAACCAGAGAGCAGAAATCTGACCTCAAAGATGATAAACATGCTGTGAATGCTTTGATAGAAAGGAAGCGGGGCAGATAGAGTTAACATATAAAGCATTTAATGGGAGGAAAGTTGCAGGAAAAATTAAAAAGATAATCTGGAAAAGGTAATTAGGAAGAAATATCAGCACTCCCACTGAAGCAGGAGAGAAGGGAGAAGGAACTATATGTATGGGGAAAGGAAGGCACCCTAAATCCTGATGTCATGTGTGCAGGGTTCAAATGAGACTGAACCATGAGTTGAGCATAAAATAGAGCTTGGGATTTTCTGGAGTCCTGGTAATACAACAGAGGTAGGAAATGCTGGCTGTTTTGCCAATGGTGTGTAAACAAAAAGAATTAAATGAAGGAAGACAAGAATGAGGAAATTCTGCTACTGGTGTGGATTTTTAATGAGGAAAGAGTGATTTTTTTTTCTTCAGGTAAGCTACTGGTAAAACACAAGGCAAAAATGACTGTTTGGAGACAGCTGGCAAAAGAGGAGATGAAGATGTTGCAGTTCAAAAAGCCAGATGATAGGAGAGCAAGTGATGCAATATTACAAACCTCTTACTCATCCATGAAAGAGCAAAGGTGAAGGGAGATCCAGAAGGAACAAGGCACGGCTGAAATTAATGTTTCTAAAAGAAAGGGACAAATGATGCTTTCCCTTATTAACAGGATGTACTGCAATACATGATGTGAATTGAGGTCTGAGGAGGAATGCTGTCTGAGAGGCTGCAAATTTCCTTCCATACATGAATTTGTCTCAAGTTGCTGGATCTCAAGTTGTATTGAGACATCCAGGTTGTCTTAATTAAACACGGGTGGGAAGTATATGTAAGAATGCATACATTCCAAACAGAAACATCGGTTCTGAGTCCAGAAACTTGCATTCTCTTTTCAGTCAAACTAATTGAGAGATTACAGTTAATGTCAATGGTTTAGATACAGAATCTCAGGCCTGCATGGAAGGGGCACAGACAAAACTCGAGATTGTTCATCCACCTGTCACACTTTGAGACAGATGTTGAGGTTTAGGTGTATCTTGTAGTGTAGTTTTGCAGTAATAATTGAGTTGCATGCTTTGCTGTCACAAATTTTGAATCTATAATTGATTAGAAATTACCAAATAGTATTATGTCGCTTCCCAAGTTGCAAAAGACTTTTTGTATTTCCAATGGGAAAATATTTTGAGTTAAAATTAGCAAAAAGAGAGGAGAAGCAAAATATTCAGAAGTTGGAAAGGGGTACCAGCTGTACAGCATGAAAAGAAATCTGTCCGTAGCAATTACCAGGATCCTGCCTTATTTTTGAAGGCAAAGAAGAACAATATTACACTTTTTTTTTTTTTACATTTTTAATAAAATTTTGTAGAAATGAAAAAATAATTTGTTTTTGTGGAGCTACTATCATTTTGTAACCCAAAACTTCTTTCAATATTTAAATGTTTTAATATAAACCATTCATTCTGGACTAAGTAAAAAAATATGTCCAAAATGGAAATAATCCAGATAATATGGTCTGCTTTCTTTTACAAGCCTCAAATAGCTTCCATTTTGCTAACAGTTTTATATCTGTATAAATGTAGGTAGGAAATGTTTGTAACATAAAGATGTATGGCCACTTTTTACATTACTGAATGAATTGTATGCCAGCAGCATGTTAGGCGTATTATACTTCATTTTGACTGACTGTGGTGTTTATTTCTTTGTAGAGTCATCAGAGCATTACAAAAAACCATCTTCTGAAAGCCATTGAGGACTACTTTGTCATCAGACCAGTTGGATCTCATTTGGACTGCTTGTCATCAACTCTCTGCAATAGTTTATTTTGTTGTTACAAGCACAGGCAACCTTTTCTGAGGTTTGGCCTTTAGCTGGTTGTGTAGGATTCTCTGTTAATCCAGTAGAGGATTGTGAGAGTGCTGATCTGAATGGGTGAGCTAATAAAGACTTGTATTGAAGGAATATCAAAAGTCAAGGACATGATAAACACAATTTTGCAAAACTTTTAAATGGCATTCTTTGGAACATCTCAAATCACGAGTGAACACAAAAAAAAAAATCAACCCACACAACATTGTCTTATTCTGAATTTAGTTCCACTGAAACACACAATATTGTTTGTATAGCAAATTGAAAGTGCTGTAGATCTGGCTGGTGGGTAGTGTGCAATAATCTGTCCATCATCTTGTAAGGTCTTTAAATTGGCTCTAACAGCTCTTTTAGGTGACATAATTGTAAATAGATCCATGTGGATTCACATTGTGGATTCACAAATGCCTGGAGTCCTGAATATATTGTATCCTGAATATATGTATACAATATATTGTATATATTGTTTCAGAAAGAGGACTTCGTTGTCTAAGCACAAGCAGTATTTCTGTATTTTAAATCACATACCAGACTTTCTGGTCAGACATGGTGAACCTACCAAATGTATAGTTGAAATAGGCACTTTTTATTTAAGAGAGCAGCTATTGTCTACCTGTCATCTATTTCCTGGGCACATGCAAGGCCTGACAGTGCTCAGTGCTGTCCCAAAATGTTATTTTCTTGTCTGTTTGGATTGTCTTGATTATCTGTATCCCTACAGTGGATATTTAGATAATCTTAAAAAAAAATTTTTTTCAGTGATTGTCAGAACCAGTGGCTCTCCATAGTGCAAAATATCACACTACACAAGGCACTCTACATGAAAAAAACCACCCATTGCTAGGTAGGAGGAGCTAAAGAAAGTGTTTGGATACATGAGAAGAAAAAGGTATTAAAAATTTCTCCACAGAGAGATCATTCTGACTGCAGCCTTGACTAACTCTGGAGTCTCAGACAGTAATCACCACCAGACAGAATCTCCATCAAGTATGGCTTGGCCCAAGAGGACTCCTGTAGTCCATACAAGTCCATATGAGCTGCAGACAAGTCCATACAGGAATAGGAGGGCCATCTAAACCAGATCAAGGGCTGCGACAGGTGTTTTTCAGTGATGCTAAATAGCCCTGAGACCTGGATGAGCCCAGCTATTAGTACTGTCTTCCAGCTTTTTCCCTTGTTCTTCAAATACTTTATTTACTGCAAAACCTGAATGCATCCAATCGCAAATGTTAAACCACCTCTCTGTGGTCTATTCCCAACCTACTTTAAGGGCAAGGAAAGGGTAACTTCCTCTTCTGTCTGATTGGAACAGAATGTGTGGGAGCAACAGGCAAGCTGGGTGGATACAGGTTATGTTCTATCCCACACCTTTGTTAAAATCAGTTTAGGGACACAACCCCTCCACAGGAAACAATTTTCTACTATTTAGCTTACAGTTGCAAAATCCTCTGAAAACTCCAGCAAAAATCTCTATTATAAATAATTTAATGTGTAAATAATAATATTATGAAATTCCTGTGTTTGAAATACACCAGTTGTTTAGGGACATCTGTTTAGGAACACCTTTTATCTTTAAATTTCAATGATTTTTGTCAAACATACATCTTTAACTGGTGTATTATCTTCAGAAGTTTTTTTTTCCTTGTCTGTGTTTTCAGTGAGGGAGGGCAGGAAGTCAGAAATGATTCATGCCATTTTGGGATGTGCTGCTTTTCCTGACAACATTGATTACAAAGCTGAGCCCACTTGTTAGCAAGAGCAACACAGAGGACGTTTTCACATCCATCCTATTATTAATCACTTCTTAGTTCTTGTAAATAATCTGCGCAAGTACATCCTTGATACGTCATTTGCACTCAAATGAATAGAGTGCAGCAGGGGCAGCTCAGCTTTGAGAAATGTATCCCAGAAATTTTTATGTGTGTTTTCTCACCACTGTGGCCCTTTTTATTTCCATTCTATTTAATTTGTCTGAGGCAATAATTTTGAATTTTAGAGCCTTGATTCCAAATACTTTTTTTTTGGCAGCTATTTTAAAATATATTTCCACCTCCTCCCACACGCCAAAAGGGCTTATTCAGAGAAGCAGGCTTTTAAAAATCAGGAAACATGTATAAAAAGGAAACTATTAAACAATGTGTGTCTGGGTTTCCATTGATATTTTTACTGCAATTATAGAAAACACTGGTATTTTAATGAGGTTTTTTTCCATCCATTTGCTTCTTCAGCTTGATTTTTTCAGTAAAGATATAAATCCTGCATTTATGATATCAGATTTTTTGCCATGGAATGTAATGTACTATCACAATCACACTTTTATGATTATATGATAATTTCAAATCAGAGGATAAAATACATTCCAAATAAGAAGACATGCCTTTAAATAAAGAACACATAAATAGGAGAAATAAATAATTCTTCTCAACTGCTGAGCACCAGTGTGATGTTACACAAACATATAGTGAGGCATTTTTTTAACTTTACAGAGCTCCTAACCTGGGGCAGACAGAGGCATCATAAAGGACAGTTGCAATACACCTGTTGGGAATATAGACTGCAACCAGTGGTGAGACTGACAGTTGTCCCAGGTGTGTTGGAAGAAGGGGCTGGTGAAAACAGACAAAAGAGATTTTGGAGAGCTACTGGACTTAGAGGCACTCTTATGCACTTCAGAAGCAAGATAAAATAAGGTTAGTTCATATTTACAAAGCTGCTTCAACACGAGCAGGCAACTGGACAACAGAAGGTACTTCAAGGGAGTTAGGGAGTGCAGCAAAGCAATCAGAGGAGTCTGGGCAGGGCAGAAAGCACAGAGGGAGAATCAGTGGATATTAGTGTAGGGGTGTAACCACAGCTCTATTGTGCAAATTTTGAAGGGCTGGCTGTACCCTGGCGCAAAAGGAATAGTAAGGAATTCAAAGGAATGAGCACTGTTTTCTTGAATAGTGAGAATAGCAACTGAGCCTGAGCAAATGAGAACAAAGAGAAAGAGGCTGAGGTAAAATATTATGGAAGCAGGTATAATGAGTGACTAAGGAACAAGTCAGACTTTGTGGCAGAAATGAGAAACAAAGGATAAGTGCTGGGAGAACACAAAAGAAAAACAACAGGATTTTCCAGAAGTTAGATTATGAAGATGTTTCAGTAGAGACACAGAGAACATGAAAACTATCATTCAGGTACAAACAGAGCTACAAATCTATAAGCTTGCTGAAGGCTTGGAATCCTGTCTGGGAATGCAAAAGAGAGGAAAGATACTGAGATGTGTGAAAACAGTGGATGGAAAACAAAGACAGGCTGCATTTAGATGGTAACCAGGAAATAATCAGGGAAGTAGCAGTGTGGTAATGTAGAGAAATGGAAATCCTGGAAAACTAGTGAAGGTGATACGTGAACGTCATGAAGATGAGCTGTGAATCTAGCCACCCTCCCACAGAGAGATCGTGATGTCTGTACTGTTTTCTGTGCTGTGCTTTTTCTATTGTAGTGAGTCCCACAACTCCCCTGGGGAGCAGAGTTCTGAACTCTTTTTAATGAGTTAAAAATTTGCCGAGGATGAACATAACTGAAAATAGAAAGTGTCAGGACAGTGCTGTACATATACACTGCACAAACATTGCGCATACATGCACATGCCAGGGAATGGGTTCTTTTTTCCCTTCTTTTCCTAAGTAGATTATAACCAGGTTTTCTCTGTGGCAGACATTTTCCACCTTGGTGCCAGGCAACTTCCATTAGTGCAGAATGATGAAAATATTTGCTAATACTTTTTAAGCAGACAACCCAGAAATGTGTAGCCATTTAGCAGGAATAAACCAGACTATTCCAAATTAAAACCTCCAACTTGGTTCAAAGCATACAGCCCACTTTATAGTGTCAGCCTTTCCCTAGATTCACATGGCGCAGGCACTGCCATGGACATTTAGGAACAGCCTCTTGCTGCCATGAACTATTGATTCACCAACTTTAGCTGAAGCTGTGCTAAGTCAAAACATGAAAGAATTAAGATCTGCCCCAACTATCCATTTATGGATTTCTCTGGTGGGACACTGTATGTGCTGCCTCAGCTAGGAGTTCTTGCTGTGGGTTCAGAACAGACTGTTCAGGTCTTGTAACTCAGCCTCAAAGAGTTAGCCTTAAAATTTGCTGGAAAAGATGCACAAAATTAACTTGCTTGTCCTTTTCCCCAAAGATGGTAATACAGGAAAAAAAGTTATGTGCTTTATCAATAAAAAAATGCAGACATAAATGCAGGCTATTGAGACCCCTCTGTAATAACTTTTTTATTTTTTTAAGAAACATTCATTGTACTTGATCTCATGTTAGCAACACATTCAAATGCTGGCAGAAATTGTTATTAATTCCTTTGGTGTTTTTGTAACAATGTAAACCATGATGAATTAATTTGGTACCAATATGGATGTCATAAGTACTTTATCAGATTTCCAACTCAGTTCATGACTAATTATCTTACCATTATTTTAAGGAGTTACCCAGATGTGCTTATGATAGAATTAAGGTAAACAATGACTGATGCTCAGACGTTATGATTAGAGCAGCTCTACACAATTTGACAAAACCTCATGTGCCTTTCAATATAAAGCACCTGCCAAGCCACATGTGCACCAGATTTCTCAAATTCCTTGTCACTCATTAATACAGATGTAGACCATATTTTAAAAGCCAAGTGTATAGAATGGAGACTTTTTTTTTTTCAAAGGCAGGCAGGTTTTCTTTCCAAAACCCACAAACTCTGTAACTGAAATTTTTAGTGACCAACTTGTCCGCTAGTTAAAATACTGTTGTCACATGGTCTACAGTTTTTCTATACCAAATTCAGTATACCATATCAACATAGAAATAGCATGCCTAAAAATGTATTTTTACAAAATCTTACAATTTACTTTTGAGAAAGACTTTTTACCTCAATCTTCCCGACTTCTTACCTTTGTCAGGTTGTTTCCTACTTCAAGGTACATAGGTTTTAATAGTTTATTTCACTATTTCTGAAAACGTTTTAAGTAACCCAACTACTTCTTTATCCCAAAATCTAATAAGTCAAAAAATCAGTACATAATTCAAACCTAATTACTGCATATTTGGTGTTTAGATCTTCGGATATTTGAAGCCATTTACAATGGTTGTTCTGCTTCTTATTTCTGCAGACAAGTGGGTCAGAATTTTAATAAATTATTTAATAAATACCAGAGAGCTTGGTCTGCAAGTTATCTGGGGAGTATCTGATGCCTTTTGTTAACTACTTATTTGGGCTCTGTGATCGAAGAATGTCGGGTCATCAGGGAAAGACTTACACGGGGATGGAATGACTGATTTTCTACATTTGAAAGAGTATATCCAGTTAATTTAAGGTTGAAGAGGACAAAAAGCTTTTTTGTTTACTTTGGCCTTTGGTCTTGGACTTCAAAGGTGCAGAAGTGTATATATTGCGGACTGTCTACCTTGAAAGGACTGAATACAGCCATATAGAAACCTGGCCATTGTTTTCATTTTGAGCTGTACTGAAACTTCTATTCTGAGTTGGAGATAAGGAAGTAAGCAATGAATTTAAGAAATAAAAGTGAGATAAGAAAAGTTCCTCTTGCTAAGACAGTGGTACTGATCAATAGTCCGTAGGAGCTCATGGTGATCCAGACAGCATTCAATTTCAACATGTACTATTTTTGCTTACAAAATTAATTTATATAATGTCTTGTTCCTAAAATCTTTAGGTGCATATTCTATCTGCACTCATAATACCTGTAAGGCACTTTTCCTCTTTGACTACATCTTCTACAGAGCCACAGAACTACATAATGTTTGGCATAATGTTTACTGAGTGTGTAGAGTTGAGAGTACTACAAATGAAGCTGCTATAAACTTCACTGTTCTATTTTATTATTTTAGTAATATCTAGGACTTATGCGGCACTCATACCAAAATTTCAGTTGGGCCTATGTGCTTTGATGCTTCGAAAACCCTTTGTCTGCACTTTTAAAGGCCTAAAAATTTTAGAAAAACAAAACACAACTTAATTAAAGTTAATTGTATTTTTTACATATTAATATGTTTGATTTCTTTCACAGACAGTTTTTTATTTTTCTCTATCTTAGTCTTTATACAGGCAAAGGTAAACTGAAGTAAGCATATCTGACAGGATTCAAGATTATTCTGACATTCTTGTTTCATGTGTCCTTCCCTGTTGAAGTGCTGCTGCAGCATCTAAGTCTTTTAAATGAAGCAGGTAAATATTTATGAAGACCTAAGTGATGCATAAGTTAATTCTTCATATTTTAGCTTTTTAATGGAACAATTTAGCTTATTTGATGTAAAAATGTTATTAAAACTGAAAATGCAGTAATTTTCAAATTATTGTGTTACTATACCATGGGAAGGCAATTGTAATTTAATGTTGCTACATCATTTTCATGAACCATGAATCTGCTACCAAAAGTATTTCTAAGCAATGACTCTTTCAGCAAATTGTCCTCCAAACCAGACTTCTATAGGCAGATTGGAAATGGGAATATAAAACCAAGAGTGTTGTACCATATCATGAAACTGGTCTCTATTTTATAAGTTTTGTGACCTAGAAAGAACTTTACTAAAAATACAACCAAAAAGTACAACCAAATATCCTGAAAAACAGAATCCTTCTTCACTGTGAATATTGATAGTAAGGAACTGACAGCTTATTTTTCATTTACTGTGTCTTTTATGCAACTACTCAATGTTAAAAGATAAGGAAATTCTCTAATGGAAGTTATGTCAATGTTGCCCCTTCTACACGTAATGCTCCTCTCACAGCCTTGCATATTGTACTTGTGTGTAGCCACTGCTGGGACCTTTACCTGAGTAAGCATGAAGAGAATTGAGCTATTTGCTTCCAGTAACATTGTAAACATAGAACACTGAATTTTGCCTCTTGTATTTGTCTCTGGTGTTTGACTGTGGTTCTGGGGAGTTGTTTTCTCCTTGCTCGTTTCTCAGACCTTTCTACAAATAATTTTAGAGTCTATCCTTGGACTGAATTGATAAAATGTGGTTTGAGGTCTAGAATGGTCTCTGCTTGTGGTTGTTCTCCTGTACTCCCCTATCTCCTCATGATCCTGATGCCCACTTGGCCTATGGACTTCTGAGCAACAGTAGTGCCTGGATATGCAATACTTGAAGGACTACTGGGATCTGGCTATATGCTTGTTACTGCTCCTTTGAGCAGGATTACACAAACCTGATACCCTGAGTTTTTATACTGCCTCTGCTGCCCCAGGGTAACAGGCAAAGTAGCCAGGTTTTATAGCTCCTTTACATGATGTTTCTCTCTTCTCAGTCATTTTCTTAGTCTGTCCCTACTTTGTAATAAGCAAATGCTTAAACTTCTTTAAAATTGGAGATTATACATTTCTAAATAGTACAAATGGTCCTAATGCCATTTTTACATTCCAGCAGTTCCCACTGCAGCTGCTCCTTAGCTTATAATCAAAGTTTGGGAGGGTTGGAGTATATTTTATGCCCTAATGGAATGTGGTGCTAATAAACCACTAAGGAATGGGATCTGCTGATAATTGCCCTGCTCTTTATGTTTTAAATGCTACCCAGCTTTTGAGACCATTCACTGCCCCATCTAACTCAGAGTTGGTCTTGGAACATTTTATTGATCCCTTGGCTCTTGAAAATCCTGATTAGCTGGAATCAAGAAAAAAAGAATCTTGTCTGGATTTCCAGATAATGTTTCAAAAAACTTAAATCTAGTCACTTGTTAGGAATTCTGGTACTATTATATCATACTGCATTCTTATCAGGCACCTTTCAAACCAGTCCAGGAGAAAGACCATCATGATGTCCTCAAAGGTCAGCCCTCGAGTTTGTGATGAGGTGTGGGAAGTTAAGGCAAATAGGAGCATCTGACAATCCAAATTCTCCCCTCCAAGGGTTACAGATGTACTAGAAAGATAAGAATTACTCTGTCTTACTACAGCCTCTGCCTGGATCAGTGCCATTTGAGGTGGCTGTCTGCCAGTGAGGTCTGCGATCTTTTGATTTTCTTCTCAGCATGAACCATCTGCTCTTTGAGTCCTTGCTACAACTCAACTTTTTTAGCAAGTTTGAAGTTGGCTACACTTTTCTCAGCCTCCCTTATTTTCCAGAAAACTCTAATACACAAACTCAGATTGCTGATTACCTCTTGATTTCTTTTCGTAACTGAGTGATGGGACCATTTGTCATTGATATTCCTCATGAACACAGACATTTTGTCACTGATGAACTGAGGTATTTTTCCTCCTTCTTTTAAGTTTTTTCCAAGCTCTTCCTGGGAAATTTCCAGATGCTGCTATAATTCCTTTTGTGAAGTTTCAGCCTCTGACTTGAAAGCATCTTTGGCTATCTTGGACCTCAGCATGCTCAACAGGAATCTTAGTTCACAATTTCTTTTCTGGGGAAATCCTTGATTTCCTCTTCAAAAGGATTTCACTACTAACACAATTGTTACTGTTTTTATAGAGTAAATAGCCATCATTTGTAGTTGTTTAGACTGATTCTGTTTTAAGAGTAGATATGAAATATAGCCATGCACTTTTTATGTGATGCTCTGTATTTACAAGGTGTACAAAAAAACCTTTCAGATTCCATAAAAGGTTATGCAAGAGAAACCATTTTCAGTGTCCAGAGATACAAGTGTTTTTTCAGCCAGTGCTCTGTCCCCCAGATTCCATGAGTTGGCTTTCTTTCAAAGCCTCAAGTACTTCTCTTGATGTGTCTATGGCTTCTTTTCTTGCATCTGGCTATTCTGTCCATGAACATCCAAATTTTTACTAAACAGTATATTAATTGAATTTTCCAGCCAAAGTTTTTCACCATCTAACTCAGTTTCTTATTCAACTTGCTTATGCCTGGAGGTTTGAGAAGCGACTCACAAGTTTCAGCTGTTTTATACACATTACACTGAAAAGAACTATGATGGCTTCTTCTGTTTCCTGTATTTGAGGGAAACATCACCAGTGTTGTCTCACTCAGCCTTCACCATAATAGTAAGTTCGTGTTTAAGGAGGGCTGCAACAGATCACAGCTGTATAGTCTGCCATAGAACTGCAACACAACTTGATTTATGCCTTAATGCATGTTTGTCCTAGTGGTTTTCTCAATAGCAGTCCTCAGAAAAAAACTCTTTGGCATCTAGTGAGCTAAAGCTCACCTTATACTTGTTCTGCAAGACATGGGTTAATGGACACAACTGTTCCCTGTTCAGCCAATTCTTTGATCAGTCACTGAAACATGAGATTACGAATAAACATAGCTATGTTTTCGTCACTTCCTGTGTTAGTAAGGTATTGTGTTGGCTGTGGTTGGAGAAGTCTTGAGAGAAACAGACTTCAGAATGTAGCAGGAAAGCAGGGGCTGCCCTGTGCCCAACTGATTCCAATGGACCCGTGGCAGGGCAGGGCTGAGCCCAAACTGGTGGCACCTCTGGGAAACAGAACCACTATGTGACCAGAAGAGGAATAAACAAAAGAGTGAGAAACAGTAGGTGCAGAAAACACATTTCTCCTGTATGTGAAGACAAATAATTACTGTGGGAGGGTCCTGGTGAGGACACAGGATCTAACTGTTGCCAGACTGTGGAAATATAGGCATACAGACATCTTTATCCTCTTCTAACTTATCTTGTAGTTACAATCAGTAAAAATGAATTCAGAATGCTACATACCGAAGGTTTAGATACGACACAGAGTAGACTTGACTTTAACTTAACATATTCAGTTAAAAATAAATTCTGGAATAAAAATGCTGTTTATCAATCAATAGTCATGTGAAATGACCCCATCCAAATAGGATTACATTTTTACTGATTTTTTTTTTTTAAGTTGTATTATAAAATGTTAGTTAGTGTATGAAAGTATTCATACTATTTTTCAGAGAAGCTATATGGGTTGTCCTTGAAGCTTTATTGAAACTGCCTTCCTGCTTTCTTTTCCTGAAAACACACACAGACGCAGACACACACACACTTATTTGTGATGTTTACCTCCAATCCCAATATGACTTGGCTCTCACTACAAAGAATTAAATTGCACAAATTCAGTGGGAACCTAAATGAACTCTCCCTGCAGACGGAATAGTTCTGAGAATTGTCTTTATCCTTGAGCTGGGACACCGTGTAATTTTTTTGATTTAAATCTGTTTACTTTCACCTTAACTATTCTGGAACTTTTGTTCTGGCCAAAAGCAAATCAACACCATTCAGTCCTTTTTATTTTTTATTTCATTTTCTGATGGACTTGTGATAATACAGAAAAGGCTTTTCAAAAATCTGTTTGTTATTATAACTTCACTCTAATTCCTCCCATACAGGAAATGGATCTTAGTGTCTCAAAACACAAAAAAGTTCCTAAAGATCTCAGGGATTTAAAGGAATTAACACTGCTTTTGAAAATACCTAGCCAGCCTTTCTATACAAAGGAAACAAAAGTAAACAAAGAGCTTTAGGAAGCCTATAATAATAAAAAACTCACCATTTATTTGTTCTTCCTTTATACAGACTTTACCCTATTTCTTCTTTCTAAAGAAATGCTGAAAGAATAACATGGAAAATATTTTTTGCTACCTTATCAAACTCCAAACTTCTACAAAGCATAGCACAATGTAAGGCATGGGACAGCACTTCTGTTCTGCTGCCCCTTTTGCTGCTGCTAAGCTGCGTCTTGACTCTATTTTCCTCAACTCACCTTTCATGTTCTGGGCACTAATAGAGTGTTTTATGTTAATTCAAGAGATGTAACAAATAAATGTTCAGAAATTCTAATATCACTGGGCATCTGTGGTACCACAATTGCTTGCCCACATCGTACACCTGTCCAGATCAAGAATGGTTCAGCCTTCACAGTATGTAAGACAAACACAACCAGATGATGGCAGACCATTTAGAGAGTCACTTCAGTGATGAGACAGAAATAAGTTCTTGTATCTTTCATCATCAAGACTTGTGGTTAGAGCAATAATGAATCTGCTGGTTTTTCAGTTTCATGATGTATTGAGCTAAATATTTTCATTTGTATGATACAAGTTTTGAGTTAAAGAAGAATCCTAGAGTGAAAAAAAATTTAGTAGAGTTTTACTATTAATTTAATTAATAGTATTAGTAAAATACTATTAGTAATTTAATAGTATTAGTAAAATCCTCATTACCAATTCATGTAAGGATAGTTTCTAGGAAAAAGTTAAGAACACTTATCAGACAAACAGATTTTAAAAACTTTATTATTTTTGCATTAGAGAGCCTCTGAATTCTGTGCATATAGTGGAGAAAAGCATATTCTTTTAGCCTGTAGTTTTTGTGAGCATTTTAGAGATTTTGCAGGTTTTGACAAGGAAATTACAACTGCACCACTTAGTTTGCTAAGATAATTTAAATTACAGTTTCAACATAAGTTACACCAGGAGTGTCAAGATCTTTGAATATTAATGATCTGACCTATTATTGTTTAGTATTGTTTTATGGTCCTTAAGCAATGATTTATTTTCATTAAAATTTTCAAGGCAGAATTTTTGTATTTCTCAAATTTAGTTGTGCATTACTCCTAAAGCATCTCTGATGGTCATGGAGTGAGGTGATTTTCAACATAGGAAATGGCAAAATAATCAGCATTGAAAACAGAAGTACATACAGACCTAATTAATAGTATGCTAGAGATATATGAACACAATGTTAGATACCATTTTAATAAAGAGAAAGTAAGTAGATAATGACATAAACTTCCAATGTATCCCAGTTAAGCAGCTTATCCTGAAGATGTTTTCTGTAAAAAAATAAATAAAATGTTCAACATTTGAAGACTTTGAGAATAATTCACCCTCAAATTAAACAAAAAGCTTACCCAAAGTAGCCACTGCTATTTGTTCAGAGTTTACCAAGAGAGTATCTTCATCTCTGATGTGCAATTAATGCACATTAATTAATGCAATTAATTAATGAAATTAAGAAATGCACTTAATTAGTAGCAATATATAAATTAACTAAATGAGTTTTTTTTCCATATACATAAAAAAACCCAAGCAGGTAGTACACAAAATCCTGTCATAACTGGAACATGCATAAAATATCTGACTGCATTGCAGATAAATTACAACAGTTTTCCTATCACTGCTGAGGGGCATTAATATATTCCCTAACTGATCTTCAGATTTCCCAAGTGTCTGACTTCATTTGTCTACATCTTCTCAGAGACATGCTAAGGACCTTGGTTCCCATGGCTTGCTCTAACACCACTGCTGCGCTGGCTCCAGTGAAGGAGGCTGCCTACAGTTTTCCAAGTAATTGAAGAAGTCTGGTAAGTTTGTATGACTTTCTAAAAGTGTCTTTATAAAGTTGCTGTGGGAAACTGAACTGTTAAAGGATAACAACTCTAAACATTTCCCCCATTTGTGGAGACATCAGGGTGCTTTGCTGAGGTGAAGGAGGTGAGCTTTTGGGTGTGCAGTGGCTAAACTCTGATCTGAAAAGACAGAAGGTGGAGGATGGGCTATGAGTGAGGTAGGAGAGGGTCCTGTGGAGTTGAGCAGGTGCCTCTTGCTGTGCTAAGTTGTTCTGCCTTGCACAAAACATTGGGTTATGAGGCTCCCTCTCCTCCCCACCCTGGGGAAGTACTGGGGACACTGACGGTGGTCTGAGAGTGCCACAGTCATTCACCTCTGTCAGTGGCCATAATGGGCCCTCATCATCTCGGCTGGGCTGGTGTGATGGCAGCTGTGTTGTCTTAGAAGGTCAGGGACCCCCAAAGTCTCCCCACCCCAGGGGAGGCACCTGGGCATTCTTGCCCAAACCTGAGTGGTTACAAACCCAGAAGATTTTGTGTTTCATAGATCTTCCCGTGAATTCTTCCCACCACTTATTCAGGACTCTGCCCATGACCCACCAGTCTGTGACCACCACTTCAACCAAGACTGTGAAGAAACTAAGTCTTCTTGTGGAGCCTATAAGTGGCGAGATCTTCACACTCTCATCCTTTCTCTTTCTTTTCCCTTGTTCAAATTCTTGGGTGGTGTTGCTGCTTTTCATATTTCAATGCTTTCACATTCTTATAGTATTACTGATAATAATAAATGAAGCAGCTACGTACCTGCTTTCCTTGACAACAAAATTTTTGTGTAATAAACTTACATGTGTATATTTATAAACACCAATCACTTAAGCTCATTCACTCTAATCCACCCCAAGGGATCTATTAACAAGAATCTGACTTGCCTCATCTTTGGTGGCTTGTAACATTTTATCGCATTGTGGCACAGAATCTCCCTGGATGTGATGGAGTGACTGGTGTCACTAATCCTAAAAGATATTCTAGGATTTTCTCCTGGTAATTACTCTAATTACCAATCCCCAGGGGATGGTGGAGAATAGACATTGACCCTCTGTGGGCTGCTGAAAGGTATTCTTGCCAAGGATAAGTGAGGTGGTGGCTGTCACCTCATTGTGAAGTTATAGTAATAATTTTTTCTCCTCTTGCTGTTACCTGGGCACATCAGGCCTACTGAAAGGTTTTCTGTAATAACCTGGTCCTGTTGAAAGGCTCTCCCCAGGAGACAGTCAAGCCAATCCTCAGAGAGTTAACAGGGAGAAAGACGTTAGCTTTGGCTGGGTTAATGACCAATTCAAAAGGAATGATTGCCCAGGCTGAGTCAAATGGGCACTTCCCCCTCCAAATATCTGTCCTTGGTTCAGAATTACTTGTACATGTAATTTTGGCAGTTGCCTTTAAGTCAGCATGGAAAGAGAGACTGGCTATGCAAAAATCCACATATGATAAGAACTTTATGAAAGTCAAAGAAAGCATTGCAGGAGCAATTAGAGAAGGAACATTTACAGTTAGTTAGGGAGAATGAAGCAGTTTATGTGGAAACGAAAATTAATCTATTCCTTCATCTGGCTCTCCAGGAGGCAGAAAAGCTAGGGACAAAAAATTGTGAACTACAGGACATCAATTTAAGGTGCCCTGGATTAGTGGATGTTAATAAATCCTTGTACCCTGCTGGCAAATTAGAAGAGCTTAGGCAAAGATATCAGGAGGACAAAGGAATATCTATGTGTCCCTTCATTAAAACTGAAACTACTAATGATGGCTGGGCGAAGCTCAGCAAACTACTACATGGACTATTCTGTACAAGGGAGAAGTTCTGGCTAAACTTCAGGAAAAATAGAGCTGAAGGGCTGATGAATCAGACTTAATATGTGTGAAGGATGTCCCAAACCAAAGATCACATTCTCTTGAGTGAGGCTAAAGCAAGAGGTTGCTGGGGGACCAACGGGCTTCCTGACTATGAACTGCAATCAAGCACAGACCCTGTATAAAGGGGAGATCCTCACACCCTCACGATTGACACATTGCACTCATTGCAGAAAAAAAAGAGACTGTATGTCTCCAATTAATGCACGCACAATTATTGGACCTGCAACGACATTTGTCTATGGAATTTGAGGTGGATCCACAGAGATTTCCTGTCTTGATCTGAGGTTTGCCTGATGCATGAAGAGTCCATGCTAAACAGTTACAAGAGTGCATAACTGGAAGAAGGGATGCACCACTAGGAATAACCTGGTTACAGGTTGTCCAAGAAATAGTAACTACTGGTCAAAAACCAGGGGTCTCTAGAACAGGTAGCCCTAAACTGAAGGTAAATTAGAGAAGGCTAGAGCACGTCCAAAAACTTTTCTTGACAGGTAGTTACAGACAAAATGTGTCAGCTAATGGGCAGAGATACAGTTGGCAGGGGAGGGTGCTGTGAAAGGAATTCCTTAAGAAGTAATGGACAAAGTACCCACCACTATTATATAAGGCTTGATAAAGAATTGGGATAAGACCAAAGAACCTCCCATAGGTGATTCTTCTCAGGAGTTCAACACTGTGGTCCCCTCAGCCTCTCCAGAAACTGAACTAAGCAGTTTAACCAATTTAAGCCAGCAAACTATTCTCTTTGTTCTCAGTGCATGAGCTGAGGAGTGCTTGGTGGATTTATATGAGAAGGCTCACAGAAAACAGCCAGGGACATATGGTAATCATGTTTTCCCTAGGCTCTTTTAAATCCTTGGCTACTTTGGTGGTAGATACTGGTACACAAATGGCAGCACTTCAAATTGTAGTTGCCACTCATTGCAGCATTAAGCCAGGCAAGAAAAAGACTAATGCTTCTGGTAAATCCCAACTCCAGTGAACAGCTGAGTTGAAATGCTGGTTATCAGGGGATGACTCAGCCACAGAAGCTGTCAGGATTGTGGAGCCACTGCTGGCTAACATCTTGGAGATGAATCTATTAGAGGGACAAGCCTGGGCCGATGTTAGAAGGAGAGAATGGGTGTTTGGCTTCCCATCTCCCTCTGTTCCTGTATTGGTAGAATGCTGTGGGTCTGCCTCCTTCCATAGTAGCAAATGTGAAACCCTGCCCCACACCCTTTAGGAGAGTGTGAAGAAATTGCTCCAGTAATTGCAGAATTGCAGAAGGAAGGGATAGTTGTTCCCATACATTCACCATGTTACTCTCCTGTATGGCCTGTCCACAAACCTAATGGGAATTTGTGGCTGAAGGGGTTACTGACAACTCAGTGCTAACATTGGCACTTTAGCAGCTGCTGTACCTAACAAAGCCAATTTGATTGCAACAACTCAGGAACAAACCTGTTCAATCCTTAAGACTATTGATGCCAATGACATGTTTTTTATGGATCCTTTGCTGGAGGCAGACAGGGATTGTTTTGCTTTTTACTGGGAGGAGAATCAGTATCCCTTTACTCAGTTCTCTCAAGGATACCAACATCCCCCTACTTTAGTCCATCACACAGTAGTATAGGAGTTGGCACAGACTGTCCATGAAGGAGGAACTAAAGTATACCAATACATTGATGATATACTGGTGGGTGGCTTTGATGCTACCACAGAGGGCCCGACAATTATCACCCACACGGAGAGTCTGGGAATTCAAATTTGCAGAGAAAAGGTACAGCTTCATTCCTCTGGGGTTAAATTCCTAGTTTTATGGTGAAAAGGAGGAGCAGTTGTATTCTCTTTGAAACCTTGGCTGCTATACAGCAAGTAAAGATGTCTGTGAATAAAAAAGGGCTCTAGCATGTTTTGGGTTTATTCACTTTTCAGAGAAAACATATTCCAGACCTCTCCATTATTGCTTGCTCCCTGTATGATCTTACATAGAAAAGAGCAGTTTGGGACTGGACCCCCCATGCATGAGGAATCTCCAAAAATACTAATTTGAAGACAGCGTACAAAAAACATTGGGGCAAATACATCCCCCAGATCTACTCAAATTGAATGGGGATTTGCAATCCTTTGTCTACCCATACATATGTGGCAGCAAGGACCTGAAGGTCCCACCCATCCCATCGGGTTTTATTATTTAGCTGTAAAGATGCTGAGAAGCCATATTCTGCCTGGGAAAAGGGCCTGTTTGTGGTTTGCTTAGCCCTGCAGGAAGCAAAAACCCCAATTTGACAGCAGTTGATCATTTTGTGAGGGCCTTTTAAAGTTTTCAAACCAGTGCTGTTTGGAACTTCTCCCTCCCTCCCCTCCTGAGGGGTTACTCAGAGGGACACAGTCTGGAAACTGTATGCATAAATTGATCATTATTATCACTCTCACAAAGTAATTGGGGGAGCCCCAAAAACATTCCAAATACAAGAAAAATCTGCTAAACAACCTGTCTTGGCCCCTCCTCCTTCCTGTATAAAACCCACTCCCCATTTTTAAGCCTATCTAAAGAATTTTTGGTTTACAAATTCATTCATCAGATGGGAGGGGAAAGTGAAAATACTGGGCAGTGGCTCTACAAGTCGGTATGGTGAACAGGGTGGTGACAGAAGAAGAGAGTGCCCAGCTGGGGGAATTATAGCAGCATAGAGTGTATTTATCAGGGAATCAGACATTGAGGAAGACATGTACATTTACACAGATTCTTATGCTGTATTCAAAGGATGTACAGAGTGGGTCCCCTTTTTGGGATCGGAATCATGGTGAAGTAAACTGAGTATCATTGCTTCAGTGAGAAAAAATTGGAAGAAATCCTAAATATTGCCAAGCAAAAACCCTTCCGTGGGGTAGGTTCCTGCACACCCAACATGGAATAATCCTACACACCCGTTGAATAATCAGGTAGATTCATTGACATGATTAACTGGGGTAGCAACACAGGGAGAACAGGAAAATGCGTGAGCATCTGTTGGAATGGCTACATGTGAAAAAAGGCCATTTAGGAAACCAAAATCTGTTTAAAGAAGCAATCACTAGAGGGTGGCCAGTGACTAGGGAACTGTGCAACACAGTGATCTCTGCTTGTAGCCTGTGCCACACTCGGCTGAGAGATCATGATCCACACAAAAATCCACCACTGCACCTGACACACAACAAGAGTTTGGCAGGTAGACTACATTGGTTCTTTCCAAACTGCTGATGGAAAGCCATACATGCTGTCTGGGGTCGAGATAACATCAGGACTAGTTCTGGCTGAAGCTGTGAAACAAGCTATGATGAAGAAATACTGCAAAACCCCTAAGTTAAGGTTCAATTGGCTGCCCAAACCAAACTCTATCCAATCAGACAACAGAAACCATTTCACTGCTGGGATGGTACAGGAGTTGGACTGAGAGGAAGGAATTCAGTGGCCCTTCCACACTCTATATTATCCACAAGCAAAAGGTATTGTGGAAGGTATCAATGTGCTCCTAGAGCAAACTAAAAAGCCTCATAATTTTGTATGGGCCTTCAGAGTTTCCAGTGCAGTAAACAAAATTACAGTTGGTGAACAGTTGCCCCTGAACTACAACATTCTGCCCTGAATCTCCTAATATTATACTGGGTTAAAGGGAAAATAAATATACTATAAATCCACTCCATTTTGCAGGACAACCTGTATTAGTGAACACACCCTCTGTGTGATTGGTGCCACACACTATAAAGCTCTAAAATTCCTGTCCAATCATTATGTATGGATAGCGGCTGATGCACATGGAAAGGACAAGCATATCAACACTTGACAGATTTTTTCTTATTTTTAAAATTTATTTAAGGACCCAGATTTTCTTAACTGATTTTTTGGGAATGTGGGCAGTTTTTCGAGAAGGACAGGATCATCCCTCCTGGAACTGAGTGATGAAGATGTAGGCAATTCCTAAGCCAGTCACATATCACTGAATCCCACCCAGTTCTAAGAACATTAATAGAACAGGAAGCAAACACTGCTTTTGTGGTATTTCAGTATGACACATTGCATCATTATGATTGAGTCACAAATGGGAAATATTTAATTGTGCCTTGAATAAATCTGCTTTCCAGTTTAGTACTGGTTTAGATAATTTTCTGAATTATTTATTTCATTATTTACTGCTGAATTTTCTGAATGAGCAAAGCAGAGGTAGAAATCCCTCAGCTGATTTCAGCAGTGACACTTAATGAGCTATTAAACTTAAAATGCACAGTGCGTGTGCTTCAAATGGCATGTTTTTCCAACCCCTCTTTTGAAGGTAAGGTGGTGACTGGATGATGGGCACAACACCACAAGGTGTCTGATGGTGACAGCCCTTCCCTGTGCTGTACAGCACGCAATGTGTTGTCATACTGTCTGCTGCCTTTGATCTGCCCTGGAACACAAAATTCTCTGTGGAGAACAACCAGATGCATCATCCAGCCTCCAGATCTGGATCTGTAAAATTCTTAATTAGGGCAAAATATTCCTTTGTATTCGCCCTGTGTGATGCATCACTCACTGACGTAGATAGGCGTTGCATATTTCGAATGCCAGTATCCAGTGAGGACTGAAGGCAGAACCCCTTTACCCTGGATACTTTCTTTAGCAGGTTGCTCTATGACACAAATTGACTCAGCTTCTGTTTGCCTTTCCATTGACCGTTTAGTTCTTAGTCTGAAGAAAATAATTAATAACTAAAACCTAGATCAAGTGTGTTTGCTATTATTTTGCCTGATCTTACAGTACTTAGAAGCCATGAACCATTTTATTTAAAGAGAGGGACACAATTATACAATTAAAACTAGGAGTGAAAGGTCCTTCTTTCACAACTTGTATAAGCTTTTCCCTGCTCTTGAGTGAAACTGACACCAGAATAACAGTCATTGCTCTCCTGCGGTTTTTCTTTAGATTTCTTACGTGAATTTTTGTAGTTTCTTCCTGTTGAAATAAAGCATTTTGAATGGAGAGACAAAAGAAGGCATTAGATGCTAGCTCTTTTGCCTGCATGGGAATTGAGGTGGCAGGTTAAGAGCATCCCACACTGTCACATGAATGGGAATGGGTGAATTGGTTTTGTCAGACAACTAGACAAGAGGGTAATTATCACATGAGGGAAATCATATCTCTTAGCATCAATGAGTAGCACATAACGGGATCCATCTGTCTCAAGGGGAAAAAAGATCTTAGCTCAGGAGTTATTAGACCTGTTGAGAGAACTTTAGACTAGATTTTAAGGGAGATGGAGACGTAACCAGGCTTGACAGAGAAAACGTGTGGGAAGGGGAGGAATATTGTGACCCTAAATATCAAAAGGAAACTTATGATGGAATATCTCAAGCAAGCACAAGCAGACAAAGGTATAAGAACAAGACAGAGCTATAGAGTGTTTCTTTAGATCCCTACTGAGATACTGGCACAATCAAATATATCTGTAAAGTACTTGTACAACAAATGCAGTGTGAGGAACAGACAAGATGAACTAGAGATCTGTGCACAGTCACAGGATTTTGATCTCATTGCAGTTACAGAGATGTGGTGGGATATCTCACATGACTGGAATGTTGTCAGGAAGGGCTACACCCTATTTAGGAGAGACAGACCAGGAAGGCGTGGTGGTAGAGTTACCCTTAATATGAAGCAACACTTGGAATGTCTTGGGGTGGCTGATGAGTTAATCAAGAATTTATGGGTTAAGATAAAAGGACATACTTATAAACACCCACTGTTGTGGGTGTTTACTGCAGGCTACTTGATCAGAAGGAAGTAGACGAGGCCTTCTACAGGCAACAAGAAGGAGCCTACAAATCACAGACCCTGGTCTATGTGAGGGACTTAAACTATCCTGACATCATCCTGATGATGTCTGTGTGTCCCTTCCAACTCAGAATATTCTGTGGTTCTGTGACATCTGCTGGAGTAGCAACACAGTGAAGCACAAACAGTCCTGGAAAGCACTGATGGGATCTTCCTGCCACAAACAGTGGAGGGTCTCACAAGGAATGGTGTGCTCTTTGACTTTGTGCTAACTAACAGGGAAGGCCTTTTTGGAGATGTGAGGCCTTGGCTGGAGACACCATGAGATTGTGGAGTTCAGTACTGAGTCAGGAAGGACCAGAGCAGCAAGTAAGATCATAACTGTGGACTTCAGGAGAGCTACATTTTACCTCTTCAGGGATCTTCTTGGAACAATCCCATGGAAGCAGGCCCCTGCAGGGGAGAAGAGTACAAGAGTGGCAAATTGCCACTGAGATTAGCTCAGCTGATTAGAGCATGGTGTTAATAATGCCAGGGTTGTCAGTTCAATCCCATATGGGCCATTCATTTAAGAGCTGGACTTGATGATTCTTGTGGGTCCCTTCCAACTCAGAAGATTCTGTGATTCTATGATATTCAAGGATTACTTCCTCCAGGCTCAAGAACAATGCATTCCAATGAGAAAGAAGTTGGGCCAAAGAGGCAGGAAACTTCCATGGATGAATAGAGAACTCCAGTCATGACTGAAGTATAAGCAAAAAATACAAAGGAGATGGAAGCAGGATCAGGCCACTCAAATGAATATAGGAGATCATGTCAGAGTAAGTAGAAATGAGACAAGGAAGGCCAAAACCCATTTGGAATAAATCTGTCCAAGGATGTCAAGGACAATAAGAAGGACTACTTCAAATATATCAATAAAAAAGGAAAACTAAAAGATAATGTGGCCTCATTACTAAATGGAGGGAGGACCATGGTAACAGAGGATGAAGAGAAGGCAGAATTACTGAATACCTTCTTTGCATCAGTGACCACTGTCAAGACCAGCCCTGGTCAGGGATCGGGGAGGAATCTGTGACCCCTGAGTCCAAGGTAAAGGAATACTGGAGTAAAGACTGTCCCTGGATCCAGGAGGGTGGGGTTAAAGAACATATGGGCAAACTTGACCTAAGTGCATACGTGCTAACCAGATACATCCACAAGTGCTGAGAGAGCTGGTGGACACCACAGCAGGGCCATTTGTGATCATCTTTCAGAGGCTGTGGCAATAAGGAGATGTTCTTGAGGACAGGAAGAAAGAAAACATCAGCTAGATCTTCAGAAAGGTCAAGAAGGAGGACCCAAGGATCAACCTGCCATTCAACCTCACCTCAATTCCTGGCGAGGGGATGAGCATGTGATTCTGGAGGTCATCTCTATCTACATGAAAGGCAAGAAGCTGATCAGTAGTCAGCATGGATTCACTAAATGTAAGTCATGTTTGACTGACCTAATCACCTTCTACAATGAGACAACTACTTGGATGTATGACAGGAGAGCAGTGGATGTTGTCTACTTTGATTTCAGCAAGGCTTTTGATGCTATCTCTTGAATTCTCATAGGAAAACTCAGAAGGTGTGGACTGGGTGAGAGGACAGTGCAGAGGACTGAGAACTGCCTCAACGGCAGATCCCAGAGGGCTGTAATCACAGACACAGACTCTAGTTAGGTCTGGCATTAATGGTGCCCCATAAAGTTTAGTACTGGGCCCAGAATTGTTTAACGTGTTCACCCATGGCTTGGAGGAAGGGGCAGGTGCCTCTTCAGAAGGTTTGCTAATGATACAAATCTGAGACAACTGGCCAGTACCATACAGGGCTGTGCAACCCTTTGGAAGGACTATGATAGATTGGAGAGTTAGGTTGAGAAGAACAATCTGAAACTCAGGAAGGGCAAACATAAGGTCCTGCACCTGAGGAGGAGTAATCCCCTGCACCAGTACAGGCTGGGGACTGGCTGATGGGAAGTAGCTCTGCAGAGAAGGACCTGGGGGTCCTGGTGGGCAACAAGCTGTCCATGAGCCAGCAGTGTTCCACTGTGGCCAAGAAGACTAACAGAATCCTGGAGTACAGGTAAAGAGAGCTGATCCTGCCCATCTGCTTGGCCCTAGTGAGGCTGCAGTCCGGAATACTCTGTCCAGTTCTGGGCTCCTCAGCACAACAGAGAAGTGGAGTTCCTGGAGTGAGTCCAGATGAGAGCAACAGAGATGATCAAGGGACTGGAGCATTGCACTTACGAGGAAAGGCTGAGAGAGTTGTGTCTGTTCAACCTCGAGAAGAGGTGGCTGAACAGAGACCTCATCAAAGTCTGTCACTGTATGAAGGGAAAATAAATAATGGATAATGGCTCAGGATAATGGAGCTAGGCCTTTTTTGGTGGTGTCAGCCACTAGGACAAGAGGCAGTGTGCAGAAACTGGTGCATAGGACTTTCCACCTGAACATGAAGAGGAACTGGTTTACAGTGTGGATGATTAAACACTGGAACAGACTGCCCATAAAAATTGTGGAGTCTCCCTTACTAGAGATACACACCACCCAGATGCAGTCCTGTGCCATGTACTGTGGGATGGCCCTGCTTGAGCAGGAAGGCTGGACAAGGTGGCTCACGGTGGTCCTTTTCAACTCTATCTGTTCTGTGGTTCCTGTGTTAACTTCTCCTGAAGCAGAATTGCCCACATCTGTAGGATTATGAGTTTTCCTTTAGCAAAGACAAAATACACAGTGAAACTGTCTTTCCATCAGTAAACTCACCCAAACCAATATCAATACTTGCATCTTTGAAGTCTTTAGCTGACTACTATTAAAGGTCTTATGGCTGCTGTTCTGGACTTTAGATTAAAAATACATTTTCTGTGTACTGACACTCTCAAAATGTAGGATGCAAATCCTTCCATACTTTCCTCACCAAAGACTTGACTTGAAGGAGCCAGACTTTGGGGTTACTTCATTCAATCTATGCCCTCCATGAGCCTGTAGTGTGACCTCTTCACTGAAACTGAAAACAGCATCACAACTAGCTATGTGAATCATAACAGTGTGACTGAAAAAGGTGTATTCTCATTGTATCAGCAAATGGATGACTTTGTAGTGTGGTCATATGTAGGCTAAGATTGCCAATTTATTTAATATAAAGCAACAATGATCTATATTCATCATCCAAAATCTCCAGAAGCTTATGTGAATATGTTGATAGAAGTGCAGCTGCCAAACCGCCTAAGTCCCCATGGCTGCCTTGACTGCTGTACAGGCCATGGCAAACCACTCTATGTCAGCTGGCACTCCACAGCATGCATGAGACAGAGACAGCCTCAGTGGGAAAGGTACAAGGGATCCCATCTCAGGGATAGAAAAGGTTAATTTTTAACCCGTATGGGCTCCTACCTGCTTGCCTGAATACTTGTCCCTCATTGATTTCCAGAGAAATTAGGTGCTTAGGCATCTGTTTGTGTTTTAGCAGCTAAAATATTGAAGAAGAAGGCAAAAACTTCTCATTCTGAAGTGGTGACCAGCTTGCCTGGCTTCCTGGGAAGGATCCTCAGATAACAGCAAAACTTCATGTAAATGAGAGGACCTTCTTGCTAAGTATGTCTACAGAATCAGGGCCTCTGAGGGGGAAGAGCTGCAGGAAAGCACTGGATGCAGTACAAACAGGGAATCCTACTCTCAGCTGCCAAAATTGCAAATCTGGAAGTATTATTCGTGACTCAGAATTGCTCATTATCCAGACATTCTTCACATGTGCTGCATATACTCCTAGGGTGGAGGTTTTAAAGTGGGGAGAGGGAGAACTGAACATTTCCTGGGGTTTGTTGGAAATAAAAGGTTATTACAGTTTTTATTTATTAGTCTTGAATAATACATATTTAGCAAAATGTTAGCCCTGAAAACTTGTTAAATGCAAGCAAGATATTAAAAAAAAAATAAAGTAGAAGGAACAGCTGAAAACAGTGTAGGTCGTTGCAGCTGTGTTGGAATCAGAATGGTTCTGTCATGGACTAATGAAAGATATGTGAATAATTCATTTCATATTTATCTACTTTAAGGTCATGTACAACATCTATTATCATAACATTTGAGTGTCTCACAGTCTCTGTTGTTATCTTCACATTTCCCTTGTCAGATCCTATTATTTCCATTGTACAGCTGAGCAATCAAATCAGCCAGCAACCCAGGGAGGATTTGCTCTGCTTTTATGCCCTTTACAGCACCTAAATCAGACATTCAGCCCTTGTGAGGAATGCCTGTACTCATGAGGAATGTCAGGTCTTGCCAGAAGGTGTCTGAGATGCACCTGACTTTTATCAACATACAGGAGGACTCTAATTGCTATGAGTTGGATGAGATGAAAGTGAATCTCCGGGACTTGCCCACAATCTGACAAGGTGCTTGATGCAGGCCATGAAAACATGCAGCCTTCTAGTTCCATATCACTGACCTAGCTGCTTCTGCTAGTTGTTTTTCTGAGAAAAGTTTATGTTGTTTTATAAAGCTTAGGACAATTTATGTGTATTACCAACTTGCCCAGATGCATTTGAGTTGGCACTGATACATGATTAGAAGATAATAAACTATTCTCCAGCCAGCAGACTGTATGCTGTAATATGTTATCCAGCACACTCCAGCCTCTCACTACAGCTGGAAGTCTATTACTGGCTTGCTTACAGTGTGTCTTTTTAAAGGCAGATAAACTGTAGGCTGCTCAGATTTTATAAACATGTTTTCTTCTTCCCAGCTGAAATAAAAGCTTGCCAAAATTCAGGCTTACAGAGACACCACTTTAAGTCCAAAATGTCTTTAAATTATGTTATTTAAGATTTGCATGCATGTAGTCAGGAGCAGAATTTAGATTGTTATGTTTAATCTAGCTTGACTCCTTTTAATTCTTTCCTGGTGGGAGGATATTAAAGCTTTCAAGAGTCAGTCTTTGTTCCCGTTTGTTGGTGTACCCATGGCAGATTTATAATTTTTATGTTTCATCAAATTGGAACGACAACCACATGCTGTAGGATTTTTCCCCTCGTTACACAAAACTTCACTGTGTACCCTGCTGAGCAAATACCTAGATGATCTTGTATCAGGTGAGTAAAACTTCAAGAGTTTAAGTCTCAGCTTGCTTAGATTGATTCAAACCCCACTTGTCCTGTTCATTCATTCTGGCTTCAATATTGCTTGAGATTCCAAAATTCTTATGAATCTTGCAAGGCTGGACTTCTTCTCCTTCTACTTCTATTGATGATTTTTGACATATTATTTTTTTTTTAATATAAAAATACTTTGCATTTAATATAGCTCTTAAATTTTTACTATTCTTAGTTTAGGTTTTAAGTGACTTGTTTAAGGCAACAGAAGGAACTAGAGATAAGACTGCATTAGACACAAAGTCTTTCTGGCTCATTGGCTTAAGCTCACAACTTTAGACAAGGCTTTTCTTTCCAGGACAGTAAAATTCCTCTTTCAGGAATTTCTAGTACTCTTTCAGTATTAGAAAATAAGTCCAGTAGGTAAACTTCTAAAAACTGTGAGTTGAGCTTATTGAGATTTGACTTAGGATTTCCCAGGTGGAAGTAGGTATCAACATAATTTTTTTCTGCCCAGCATTGTTTCTAATTTAATTTGTGTCTTTTTTTATTGTCATCCTCTGTGATACTGAAAGATGTGACATTAGTGTTCGATTAACTTTGCAAAACTGTTGCCATTTTAATTATCATCACTGTTAAGACTGTATTACGTATTTCTATTCTGAGTTTCTTTTGTCTCCTAACGCAGCCTTTTAGACTAGTATCTGTTTAACTGAGAATCTAATGGTTGGTGGTATGTTATGGATATGATTAGATTGATTCTTAATTTTCTTCTGGTTAAGCTGAACAGTTAAGCAGAGTTCCTACACTTCCCCAATATAAAGTAAATTTCCAAGTTACCTATTCATTCTCAAGATTCTTTCTGTGATCTTAAGTGAAGTATCCACCTATTTTCACAAATTATGTATACCGGAAAAGACAAGAGTGGGTGGGAGGAAATTGACCAAAGGTGAACTATTAACTCAAGAGCCCTATATGTCACTGATGAGAGACAGTTGCTTTGAGGAGAGAATTAATTTTGCAGGTTTCAGAAGTCTGCCCTAAAAGAATCACACCATAAAAAAGCCCATTTTTCACTCATTACTATAATGAAATCCATGGAGAGCAATTCTATGTGGAAGATCTGATTTAGGTGGTATTAATTCTACTTAATATTCCAAAAACCAGACAGACTCTTTTCAGAAGAAATAAGACAATTTCCTTGTGGAGATTTTCAGTAAGAAGCACAAGGGTTAATTTACTGTTCTTTGGTGTGGTGGGGAAGCTCAGCCCATGGTTTATGATGTGTTTTCAGCCTTGGGGGATAAGTTCATTTTGTGGCCCTTCAATACATTCTCTGGGGCAACTTCAGAGCTAAGTACAGGCTGGGCAAGTTGTGCTGGCAGGAGGGCAGCATGGTCCCCAGTGCCACCTCTCTGGGCAGTCCAGAAGCCATGTAGCCCTTTGGCACAAGACATACCATGTGATTCCTGGCATACCTGGTCAGATTTAACCAAGGAGACATAGAAGCTGAATGCTGCCATGTGTGAGTGCCTCCCAGCACTCCAAATTCTCATGTGTGCTTGTCTCAGCCTACTTGCTGTGCACATGCACGCTCATCCCAGACATTTGGCAGGTAAGGCAGATGTAGTAGTGTTTTTTTGTTTTTTTTTCCTGTCATCCTCAAAAGGTATGCAACCTGTCTGGGCAGATAACTTGGATGCTGTTGTCTATCCCAACAGCTGATTTTCTTCCAAGACCACAGAGTATATTTTCTAAGTTGTTTCTTACCAAACTGAGCCTTCATCCTCTTTAAATATGGCCTATGTTCTTCTCACATGTGCTTGATTTTGTATTTGTATAGATACAGTTTCCTAGCCCATGAAATACCAGATAACTCAGAATTTACTTGCATCAGTGACTTCTCTCTTTTCTGTCTTCTATTGCTGCTCCAATATTTGCATGGGCTGTAAATTTTAATGGTAGGAATTTTATGTTTCACTTCAGGTTATGGATAGAAGTCCAAATAGAGAGGAGCAAAGAATAGGCTGTAGAGCAACTTTAGAAGGAACAGTGACTCTCTGATTACAGCTGTAGGTTAAGGCTTATCATCAGCCAGGCTATTTTAACCTGTATAGACCACACTTGGAATCATAGAATCATTAAGTCTGGAAAAAATCTCTAAGATTATCAACTCCAACCATTAACTCAGCACTGCCAAATTCACCAGTAAATCATGGCTCTTAGCACCAAAGCCACAAGTTTTTGAACATTGGCTGGGATGGTGATTTTACCAATTCCTGGGGAAATCTGGTCCAATGTCTTTCTATGAAGAAATTTTTCCTACTATCCAATTTACACTTCCCCTGGTGCAAGTGAGGCCATTTCCTCTTGTCCTCTTTCGTGTTACTTGGGAGAAGAGGCCAAATCCCACCTGGCCACAATCTTTCAGGCAGCTGTAGAGAGCTATAAGGTCACCCCCGAGCCTCCTTTTCTCAGGATAAACACCCCCAGCTCCCTCAGCTGCTCCTCACAGCCCTGGTGCTCCAGACCCTGCCCCAGCTCCATTGCCCTTCTCTGGGCTCACTCCAGCCCCTCAGTGCCTTTCTTGCCCTGAGGGCCCAGAGCTGGACACAGCACTCGAGGTGTGGCCTCAGCAGTGCCCAGGACAGGGGGACAATCCCTGCCCTGCTCCTGCTGGCCACACCATTGCTGATCCAGGCCAGGATGCCATTGGCCTTCTTGGCCCCCTGGGCACACCCTGGCTCATGTTCAGCTGCTGGCACAGCACCCCCAGGTCCTTTCCAGCCACTCTGTCCCAGCCTGTGGCACTGCCTGGGGCTCTTGTGACCCAAGGGCAGGGCCTGGAACTTGGCCTTGTTAAACCTCACACCACTGGCCTCCAGCCTGCCCAGATCCCTCTGCAGAGCCTTCCTGCCCTCCAGCAGATCAACACTCCCATACAGTTTGGTTTCACCTATGAAGTGACTGAGAGTGCACTCAATCCCTTCATTCAGTTCATTAATAAAAATATTAGACAGAACTGTCCTAAATACTGAGCCCCAAAGAGCCCCACTGGTGAATGGCCACCAGCTGGATATAACCCCAATCACCACCATTCCCTGGGGAACTGTTCAGGCACTTTTTACCCTGTAAACAGTGCACCTGTCCAGCCATGAGAAGCTAGTTTCTATCAGAAAATGCTGTGGGAAATTATGTTCAAGGCTTTACTGAAGTACAGATAGACAATATTCATGGGGAACAACCTTTTCCTCATCCACTTTTCCACATCCCATCCCATTCCATAAATGATTCAGCTTGTCACAGAAGATCAGGTTGGTTAGGCAGGAGCTGCCTTTCCTAAACTCATAAGGGCTCAGCCTGATCCCCTGGTTCTCCTGACAGGCCGTGTCATGGCACTTATGATGATCTGCTCCATAATTTTTCCCTACACTGAGGCCAGACTGACTGGTTTGAAGTTCCCCAGACCCTCCTTCCAAACTGTCTTCCAGATGTATTTATTTTCTCAATCACAAGTTTATGCAGCAGACTACCAAACCTCTTTCAGAATGATCACATAGAGCTCCTAAGTTTTAAACAATTGCTTGTGAAAGGAAAGTAGGCAGACACATAAAATATTCACATTTTCTTATAATTACTTTGATTTGGAAGAAAAAGCTTTTCAGTGACTTTTAGTAAACAAAATACCTTTTGTCTTAACAACCAACTTAATAGCATTCAATTATATAAAATAAAAAAAAATAGTGTAGACTGTAGAGCAGACAAAATCCAAGTAAAGGAAATTCTGGTTGGATTTCCACAGTCTGGCTGGCACAGTCATTAAAAAGCAAGGAGTAAAATTGTAGTGGTAAACACAACTTCATCTCTGATAACTTGAGTTCTCTGGTTCACTAAGATTATATATTTGAACCCTTCCATCTGTACTATTTTGCCTTCTGGTTGCATTAATAGAGCCACTGAATACAATTAACATCTGAAACTACTTGGCTAGCCAGACATTACACAAATACTTTTAGTGAGAATCTTAAGTCTTCACACAAATTGCAGTTCAGACTTGTTCTTCCTAAAATGCAAAAAACTGTGTTCCATGACTCTAATTTCCATTTGCTACAGTATGGGTAAATCAAAATCCTCATAGCCTTTCAGATTGTGCTAAAACTTTCCTGAACCAGGAAAGTTGTGAAGTGTCCTGTAGGTCTCCCATCTGACTTGAAAACTGAGCAGGTGAGTTGAGGACTCACAGACATATTTATTTTTCTAGAGATTAAAATATTTATAAATATTCTTTCCCATTCTTTTGCTTTCCCTGCTGATGTTGTAGTTGCTCATTTTATAAAGTCAATGCATCTGGAAAAGTTATATAGTCTACATGTAGAAGCATAGTCCTATCATCCCTAATGATATTGGAACTAATCAGAGTTATTTCCCAAAAATCTCTGAGCATGATTAAACAGAACACACTAAGGAATTCTTCATGCAGAATGGGAGACTGTTCAAAGCACTGTCAAAGTAAAGATACTACTTCAAAGAGAACAGATGGGAAATGTATATTTGATTTCCACATGGAATGGAATGAGGAATTGAACAGTCCCTAGACCAGCCCTAAGCTGGAGGCAGGATCGATAGCACTGCACTTCCAGGTATGTCTGTCTGACCCACTTATGGTTTCCCTATCTTTTCTCCATCTGTAGTGAGAGTGCTAAGGAGTGTGGTATTATTTACAATATGTTTGCTACACCTGTCATAGATTCAGTGGAGATTTCATTCTAATACAAGCCAGCACAAGTAGAATGTAAACAGGAGAGAACATTACAACTGGTTCTTGTTGACAGACAGCCTCCAAGTGAATTTGGATTGCTGTCCTAACCAAAGTCTAATCCACTCAGATCAGAAGCAACACATAAGCAACATGTTGTCTAAGAAAGAATGAAAAAGAATGAAGTGAATTCTGGCTTTTTTTTTTTTTTTTCCACTATGCTCATTACACCAATGAAAATTACTGGGTATAGAATCATAGAATGGTTTGGGTTGGAAGGGACCTTAAAGATTGCCTGGTTCCAAGCCCCCTTTCATTAGCTCAGTTTGCTCAAAGCCCCATCCAACTGGGCCTTGAACTTCCAGAACTTCTCTGGGCAACCTGTTCCAGTGTCTTATCACTCACAGTAAAGAATTTTTTCCCCAGTATCTATTCTAAACCCACCCTCTTTTGGTTTGAAGCTATTCCCACTTGAATCAAAAGCTCCCAGTGCAGGAGAGATGGATATAAAGATGATTTAGGCTTTTGGTCATTTATATAGTGACAACTCCCTCTCTCCTCTTATTCCTCATTCCCTAATTGTGCTTCCCTGGAGGTTCCAAAAGTATATCCATCACAGAGCTAATTTTGCATCTTTTGGCAGGATCTTGCATGATGCAGTCTACATTCCAGAAAAAGAAAAACACTGGTATTCATAATTGCAATTTTGATGAGCTGTGTGGCAGCTAAAATCATTATGGGCGAAATCTGATCTTAGCTTCCAGACCACAAAAATAACATGTCTACATTTAAGCAGGGAGGGGAACACTGATTCACATAAAATACAGCTTGAATCATACAAGAATAAATGCTTCTTGAAGGCTTACAAAGTTAGGTTAATTATTTGCTTTTAGTGTGCATTTTGATTTCCCATGAGGCTAGGAAAATGTAGAAATACTGTCCTAACCACAATAATACTTGTCTTCACCATGTTTCTAGCCCACAGAAATGCAAGAGATCTCCTTGAGAATCCTTATCCCACCAGACTTCCAGCCTTGTTTCCAGAGAGTAGAGGGCAGGTAGGTCTGCTAAACTTTCAAAGTTTGTACGCATGTCAAAACCAGCTTCAAAATCTATAGATGATGTAAACCAGCATAATTCCACTGATTTAAACAGAGATGCATCAACATTCACTAGCTGAGCATCTGGCTTCTCATCCCAGCTATTGTTCCAGACATGTGTGCACTAAATATTTCACCATATCTTTCTGACATTAATAAAGTTTTTCCTCTTAGCCTGTCCCTCACTCTACTTTCTAAAACAACTCTCTTACATGTGTTTGTACTTTACTGCTATCATTCCCATATAATAGCCATTATTTTAATTTAACTATCAAGCTGTTTCTAAGAGTACATGAGTCACTTACCTGGGTGGAGAGAAGTGTCATATCAGATTGTGTTATTGATTTCAACACTGATGTAAAAGTTTAAGTTATATTTCTGCTCGTCTTTCATACAAAAAAAAAAAAAAAAAAAAAAAAAAAAGGAGACAATATTTTTTTTCTGCACAATACACAAGTGTTTTCGTAAAATGTATATAATTACAGACTAATACAATTATATTTACCAGCTGGCCAGACTTTCAGATAGCAATAAGCAACTTTCCTTTAAAATACCTTCATGGTTTTGAAACACACTTTCACACTTTTTCTCAGCTGGTCTTACCCCTGTGGAAGACTAACTCATCTCATTTCATACCCTGGTTACAATACTATTTGGATGGAGTTCAGGAACAGATTCTCATTCTTAAGATCTGTATCCCAGAGCAGCAGTCTTACATTAATGTGAAGCATGTGGCTAAATCCCTTGAATGACTCTGAAAACGTCAAACATCTTTTTTTCCCCCTCTGTTTTTGGTTTTTTTTTTGGTTTATTTGGGGTTTGGTTTTTGGTTTTGTTTCTGTTTTTGCTTTGTGGTTTTTTTTTTTTTTTTTTGTTTGTTTGGTTTTTGGTTTGGTTTTTTTTTTTTTTTTTCCTGACTCAGAGCTCCTACTGTTAATCAGGATTCTTTTTTTCCTAGTATTCCTTTAGAAAATAAAGAATAATGGGAAATATAAATTTGAATTAGATTTGCCTGATAGTTTTCATAGTCTATTCTCCAAATTTCTTTAGAAACCCTTGAGAATTCAGCCTGTGCCCAACTCCACACTACAGTTACAATGCTAAGAGTACATATAAGCTGACTCGGTTAAAGCCACTTCAGATGGGCTGTCGAACTTTAATGTCCCACTTTGACTGCAATGTAGGCACACCCACAATGTGGGAGAGGAAACAAAAGTAAAGCAATATGCCCAAGATTACAGAGGAAACCTGCAGCTGAGCCAGCAAGGAACTCTAGACTTCTGGCTTCAGGGCCAGTGCCTTTTCTTCCCTTCCAGGAATTTGTAGGAAGTACTCTACCTTCCAAATTTCAGACATAATGGGATTTGTAAATTTGGAATTTATGATATATTTTGTTTTGATTCCTCTCACATTCTGCTCTTTATTTATTTATTTATTTATTTATCATATGAAATGTTTGTGGATATTATCTGCCAACTTCTCTTATTGTAAACTAGGGATGTAGAATGCCCACAATTTTTTTTCCTGTACTTAAAAAATTATATACATAGTATGACTGGAACCCTTTCTTGCTGTTTTTTGTATTTTCTAGGCCTGAGGCATCTTGTAAAAATATAGTTTAGGTAGTAAATAATAATTTCCTTCTTTTTCTATGATGATTAAAATAACTAGAACCAGTGTTTATGTCAATTAAAAATAAAAATGTGATAAAAATAAAACCTATGAAATCTATAGTGGTTATTAGGCTAATAGGAAAAAGTAGTAAGGAATCATCCTCAGAGATTGTTCAACAGTGATGTAATTTTGCTGGTACTCAGACACCATGGGAAAGAAAACCTTGGAAATACTTAAATATAAAGCTCCAGTTGATTTTAGGAGAGATTGCACATAAGGGTGGAATTTGGCCTTTCTAATTCGCAGTGGTCTTATGCTCAGACTCAGGCTTATTTCCACTCCAGTTCTACACGCTCCCTCTCTGAAGGCTCACTGCCATGATCCTTTCCAGGACTGCAGAGGAGGGGCATTTATAATGCAAAGTGAGGCACTGTGGCATAGTTTATTCCCAGTTCTGCCATTGTCTACCTGAATGACCTCAAACAAGTAATTTTACCTCCTGAGTTTTTCCATCTGTACAGCAGAGGAAATATGCTGTATGAAAGTAAGGAATTATTATGGACATGTTTTAATGAAGTTATTTGTTTGCAATCAGTTGCCTGTATCACAGAGTATGTTTATATTGTCTCCTTACACTTCACAGCAACATTTTCAGTCTCATCAGTAGTAAGAACAGGGAGGACGTGACTATGAGGATGAGTCATTTGATCCTCTAGGATACAGAAATTATATCAATTATGCCTGATAATCCTTATTATACTTGTCTCAGCCTTCTGGGAAAGAAAACTCTTGTTTTAGTTGGTCTTTTCTTAAGAAGGGGGAATTTCCCAAGTAATGTTATTTAAATACCATCTCTAAATATCCATGCTACTTCCCAAGAGTGCCATTTGTTCTGAGGGTACAAACAGCACAGCACATGCATTTCTCCGGATCAAGGCAAAGAGATGCCTAAAGGTTTAGTTTACTGGCAATACCTAGGTGGTTGGGATTCTCCAGTTTCCTTGGGGTCTTGTACTCGGAGTAAGCAGACTACCTGGAAGTCCATAGGATGTAGAAATACATAGTGTAGAGTAATGTTATTGCTATGCAACAGCTATCCTTGTCACTTTTATTTAGGGAAGCCAGGCAGGCAGAGATTTCAGGGGCAAAGCATTCATCCATTTACCTTCTTCCTGATAAATTCACAGAGCAGCCAGCAATAGCAGAGCATTGAGACTCCACTAGCCAACTTACTCAGAAAAAGAAAGGGTGTGTGGCTCAGCAAAAAAAAATAAGGCCATCATAAAATTATTTTATTTAGATCCTTGCCTACAAAATCTCAAAAACTGTTGATATTCCCAGATGCCCCTTTGGTCACTGAGATAATATCCAATCTTGTTTAAAGTTGTTCTCACTAGGAGAATATTTTTTCTCTCATCTCACAGAGGACCATTTCACAGCCTGATACATCTCATTCTCACATTCATCCTCCTTTCATTTTCTTAGTATTTTCATTTTCTTAAAACAATTGCTTTCCTATCACACACCTTTTAAGTATTTCTCCATGTGGTCCTTTTTTCCTAGTTATCACAGATTTATTACTTAATCATATATTAAAATAAATTCTGTTCTTCCCTACTCTTATTTTATTGTTCCCTCAATGCTCTCCCTCTCACACATTGATTTTTGTCCACAACATAAGCTCCTAAAATGTAGTGGAATATTATGAAAAGAACTTTTGCCATCCTGCCCACTGAGGATGTAACCCTTGCCTATGCAATTCACAGCTGCAATACCCTTTTGGATGTTATGTCTTGTTCCGAATGCATTTCTCACCTTCTGTCCACTTTCACCTCTGGACTTATTTAAAGCTACTGTTTTCCAAATTCCTGCATTCATCTTAATGGGCTTTATCTTAAATTAATTCACTTCTTTAAAGACTAACCCTTGATTTTTTTTTGCTCCTGTTCTTTTTCCAAATCTCCTTGGATCCATTACTGCTATTTTATATCTTCAATATTTGCAACGCTTACTTTAATATTATTTGGGTTTATATAGGCGTTCCATTAGACAGAAGCGATCATAAAGCCCAAAAATTTCAAGTGATAAAACATAATAATGCAATAAAAAATCTTGATTATGTTATCTTTGATGAAGTTTGAAAGTTTGCAAAAGTCATGCTACAAAAATCAGGAGGATGTTTCTTCTCACTACAGACAGGAATACTGATATTCAAAACAAATCCTCTGTGAGAATGGTTTGAAGCAGAAGTATTTTCCAGATGAATGCTTTCTGATTAGGGAGTGGTTTTGTGAACATGCAGCTCTTGTTAATCTTCTTGGGACACTTCTTAAGCTAAAAGCAGTATGGTCAGACAGTTGATATGTCAATTACATTCATATTGAGAGATTTTAGCTTCTGGATATTTCCAACATATCCAAAACTAAGGAACAATTCAGAAGTCTTTGTTAAAGAGGTTTGGAGAAAAGATCACATTGCATGCAGCAGCTGTTTGTGTGGATTACCTAGTCTAGCCGTTCTGTCAAGGCTAAAAAAAATACTGTCTGAACGGCAGGGAGAAAACAAGTCACTGAAATATCAGTGAAGTAAGGGCATGTTACAAGTAGAATGGCTGGACTTCCTCTGTCAAGCTCCAGCTTGGGCAAGTAGGTAGGACAATTCTAAACAAAGACCTTGTTTGGCTGTCCCATTTAGAAGTATTTTTGGAATGAACAAGCTGAAATGGTTTTCTAGCTCTGTTGAGCTAGAGCTTTCCAACGTGTTGCTTTTCACTGGGTATTTACAACAAATCATACAAATCTATGTACAAAGCTTGGGGTTTCATTTTTTTACAAAAAAATGGACTTAGCTTTGCTGGTCTCTCTTTGGCCTTCCTTCCTTCCTTCCTTCCTTCCTTCCTTCCTTCCTTCCTTCCTTCCTTCCTTCCTTCCTTCCTTCCTTCCTTCCTTCCTTCCTTCCTTCCTTCCTTGTCCTCTGCACTCTGGTTACTTTATTCCAAAATAAAAGTTTTGGGGTTTTCTTTATCTCTCTCTCTAGCATCCTGGTTTCCATTTCTAAGCTTTTCTTATCTTCATGAAAAAAATTTTTTTTTCACTTTCATGAAAAAAACACATTACAACTGATCACAGGATTTCTGCAACAGATCTAGGCTATTTGCTGTAATGACCTGAAGATATGACAACGACATAACAATAACTAAAATATGCCTAGTGACAGTTTCTTGAACCTTGAGGCTGCATGAAGTATGTGGGAAAGTATTTTTTTAATAATTGGTCAGAAATACACTAAACAAAAGTATACCCACTAAAGAGGCTTAAATTCAGAATATTTTTGAGTTTTTGTTTTGGGCTGGGATTTTTTTTGTTTGGGTTTGTTTTGGTTTGGTTTTTTTCATTTCCATATGGAAGTACATGTATCACGAGTTTCAAACCCTCTTTACCGAGATAATGAAGAGGGCGTGGCTCCCTGGAATCATCAATCCTACTTCTAAACCACTTGGAGGAAAGGAAACAACCTAAGATATTCTTCTTCCATCAGAACATGAACAGACTATGAGATACATTGACAGGACACATAAGACTAATATGCCTCTATGGTTGTCATGGTCTGAACCCATTTAGTCTTGAACCCCCCAAATGGGAACAGCTATATCAGTTCTACCAACATTTTAGTCAGAAGGAGGAGAAGGCATGGAATCACTTGTCTTTTGCAAAGTTTTGTAAAGAAAAATCAATTTTTCTTTTTCTTTTTTTCCTTTTTTTTTTTTTTTTTTTTTTTTTCCCCAGCCACTTTTTGAACCTGAGTCATCTGCAGAGCTCTAAAAATCTAAAAGATACTGCAGGCCCAGAAGAAGCAGCAAGGACACTGCCTTTTGCCTTGTGCAGGAACAGGAGCCAACAACTTCAGTCTTCCATCTCTATATATGAAGAAGAGTGAAGAAGAGTGATTTATCCTGCCTGTCTCATGTGGGTGCAGTTAATATATGCAAAGGTTTGTCAGGTTTAGACCAGCCCTTAGCTTTCTGGATTTGCAGTCTGCTGGGGATTTCCCAGAGGACAGTCAAACTCTTCAGAAAAATATCCTTTAGTAGGTTTTCTCATCACCTAACAGAAGGCTTATTTTTTGTATCTGCCTTTTTTTGACCCCTCCCTTCATCCCAAAACTCCAGAGGCAACAATGTGAACATAACTGGATGCAGAAAAATAAATTAATTCCCCCACTGATTGTATCTGATTTAGGTACTGGCACAATATTGCCAGGTAGGACTTGCACATTTTTTCCCTCTTGTCTAAGCCTCAGTATCATATTCATAAAATGTCATACACTTAGGAAAAAAATTGTAAACTTCAGGCACTGATGAGTTGGTTGTAAAAAATCAGTTACTTTCTTAGAGATGCATTTTTATAAACTCCCTGGGGTTTTTGGGGCACAGATCACTGATGTCTCACTAGAACTGTTAGGACATGAATAGATTTCCCTCTTATTGTTCATTACAAGATAACATAACTCTAAATTGGGCTGGTGATTCACCTCCCCCTGAGGGTCTACTGTTATAAGAGAGTTAATTATTCACCTTCCAGTCATGGAAAGATTCCATGCAGCTGTTGGTATTGGTCTGTCTTTTCTTCACCCAACCACACCTACTGAACATCAAGGAACTTAGAGGGGGAAGGGGTTCTTTTTTCCTTTTTTTTCTTTTTTTTTTTTTTCCCTAATGGACCAGGCAAGATTCTCATCTGTGTGTGACTCAATAGCTTGACTATGAACTCAGGTTTCATGAATGTGGAGAAATCTCACTGAACTTTCACTTACCTCCCTGAACTTATGCTCCCTCTCTCTGTTTTAAAAGAAACCAAACAAAACAAAACATATTTTGCACTGGATGTGGCTAACATTCCCTGATCTAATCTGGTCTGCAGTTCACATTTTGAGTAAGAGATGTATGCAACATTAAGCTCCACTCAACAGGACTTACCTCTAGCTCTATAAAGTTTTGTATTACCACTTCTCCATCTTCCCCACTAGCTGGCCACTTAACAACTCATCATTAGTGGGAGCCCCCTACACTTGTGTTTTAATTTCATTTGCTTTACATAGCCAACTCTCCCTCCTGAGCCCTTGTTCAAAGATACAACGCCCTTCCTTTCTGCTTTGGGTTTCCAGTAGGTCCATACCAGTCCCAACACAGGTAACTATCTCCCTACATGCACACGTGCACACACACACACGGGCTCTACACTGTTTTGTTTTTCCTATTTCTGTTCTTGCCAGCTGTGTCTGCTTTCAGTCAGCACTTAACTCTTTCCCCATCAGCAGCAAACCTAATGATCATTTAATGGCAAGTGCAGAAACAGTCCTGGGAGCAGAGGTCAGGATCTGTAACATTCTCCTAGGCACCAGGCTGCAGAAACATGATTTTTCTTGTGCTCTACATCCTTGGTTGACTTGGTCATAGACCTTTCCTGAGTCTGCTTAGTGGCAACAGCTTTTTAAAGACAATGTTTCCTTCAAAGTGATTTGTGGTTTAAATCAAACAGCTAAAGTATTGTCAAATACAGTTGCCATCACCAGCCTCCTGAGAGACTGAATGAAAGCACTTGTCTAGGAGAAAGAGTTTTGGGGAAGATGGCTGCAGTGTGAATAGGAGTGTCCCAGTCATATTGTCTCCTGCTGGCAGACCTCACTCACCTCAGTCTACAATCCTCTGTAAACCCCGTTTCTGGTAGTTTGACTTTCCCCTGATCTTTACTGGCTGTTTGATGTGTCTCCTTGACGTGGTGCAGTGAGACAGGCACGTACACACTTGGTGTCTCCTGCCTGGGCTGTGTCTGGCCCCCATGTCTCAGCTGTGCCTGTTGCCTGGAACAAAACCTGTCTGGGCTGTATTCCCACATGAGACATAAACCGAGCATGAAAAGGGTAGCTTAAAGTGTTTGTTGGAGTAGGACAATAGCATACTGAGATTTAAACAGAGAGGGAATTGAGATGAAGACTGACTGTAGCAGAGTATTAGATACTTCTCTGGGAGTCAAGATATAACTCCCAAATCAAGAAGAGAGGATTTAAAAATCAGTCTTCTGTATTCATATCACAGACCACAGTTAAATTAACTGTATTAATAGTTAAGTGAGCCAGAAAGTCTTGCTTCTGGCTGCCTTTTGTGCCAGGACTAGTCCCATCTGTGTACTTGAATGTATCTGTCTGCTGGGCCCTGCATAAGGGGAGGAAGGGAGAACCTTTTTAATGCTGGGTTGAAGCAGGTAGCTCAAGCTTATTACAAGTTTTACAGCAGAGCATAGCCTTGCTAGGGTGAGGCTAAGCACCTGCCCTGGGATTTTGAAGATTAGTGTGATACCTGTGTATTATACTTGAGAGTCTAACTTGGTGGGAAAATACCAAAATATTTATTTTTTAAAATTGATTATTCAAAGTTAGATTTTCAAAGGTGTTTTGGTCTCTGAGAGATGAAAAGGTCTTTCATGAATGTGAGTTGGGATTAAATTTTTTTGAAAACTGTAACATTGTATAAATCAATTAAAGTGTGATATATGTCATAGTTTGCTTTTTTGTATTGGTAGATTTTTTGTCAAATAGTGTTTCTGAATGCTGCTAATTCCACTTGCTAAAAGAGTGCATGCAGTATTCCCTTTACACAGGGCCTACACATGGCTTTTCACCATTTTGGTTTTATTAGTTTTATTTATTTCTACTACCTTCTGTTTATAGTTCCAGTGTAACCTGTGAGGAGAGGCTGAAATGACCATCTTAGCTGACTGTTAAATACTTATGGGCACTTCACTGTAGAACCCTTGTAAAATCATGTTCTCTTAGGACATTGTAAAACACTACCTGGCAGCTCCCTACTCTGGTAACACAGAATGTAATAAATAGAGATGGAGGACATCATAAATTAATTCCTATGAAAATATGTCCAGAGAACATTATATCAAAGTTCCCACAAGGCATGTTTGCACTTAGCCTCAGTGTCATCTCATTTTCCATTTCACATGTATAGATAGTATTTTTTTCTAGGCAAATAGAATTTTTTAAAATGGAACATGTAGTCTGCTAGGAAGTATAAATATAAATGACTGTCTATTATTACACTTTCATTGGAAGGTTCAAGCTCCAGAAAAAAGCATATATAAATGGATAGAAAAATTGAAACTTTCTGCTCCAAATGAACTTTCAGCTCTGAATAATTCTAGCCCATAAATTTTCATCATCTGTATTAGGCTGAGGATCTTCTTTACCAAAATGCTTCAGCTCTTTACTGTCTTTAACTGCATGACTAATACCATTGACTCCTAAGGAGTTGCTCACAGCTATATATTTGTAAATAGATGTACATATGTATAAATGTTTATATATATACACATACTTACTAAATGTATATAGAACACACACATATTTAAACACAAGCACTTAATTATATACATTAATAAACATACAGATGCATTAATGTATTAGCAGAATTTGAACCTTAAAAAAAAAGGGAAATTAATATCGTGTTCCAAAAGGAAGAGTCCTACTTCTTAGAAGTTAGAGGGCAGAGATCCCCAAATATTTTAGATGAGTGGTGAAGGCTCACAATAAGCATTTCCTGTACTGCATAACTTTTTTTACTGCGAGTACTGAATAGGGACCTCATTAAATTTGCCCAGTAATTCTGACTTTTCTGAGCTGCAGTGCGACACAAGTGTTAATATGATAGATATTACTGTTTAATATGGTTGTGGCCATGGTAGAAAATAGCTTGGAAAGCATGCATATAAAAGGTTTTTAAACCTAGACAGAAAGCTCATATCACAAAAGCGTAAATGGAATTTGTGTTACCAGATGTGTATAGAGCTGCTATTATTTGTTCTTCTACATTTCTCCTGCTGTAAACAACTTCTGCCATAACACTAGTAAAAAATGAGTTAATGATGATTTAAGAAGGTGACTGGGAGAGTTAGCAATTTATTTAATCTTGTTTTTGACTAATGATTGAAAAGTGCATATTATTTTATAAGAATGTTGTATATCACTGCATGTTTCGAGTTCAAACATTTAGGAGTTGGCTGTGCCCAATCCATTATAAATGTTATTCCCACATAGAGCAGGTCCCTTTCTTGACCCTTCCCAGTCAGTTCCATGTCAAGAGGGTCCATATATGATTTAGGTGCTCATACTGAGCTTCTGACTCATCCACTAGCTGACCTGTGCAAAGATCTTAATCTCAAGGACTGAAATACTGGCCCTTGATTCAAGCTCTCTGTCAAATAGTAGTGGTTTTCCTAAGACCTGCCCAGAATGCACAGTTTATCAAAAATCAAACTCCTTGCTTCAAGGCAGTAAGTGGAAGTTCTGCATAGTGTCAAAGTCTTGTCAATGCAAGACACCTTTACAGGTAAATTTAACAGCAGCTGCTGATCAACAAATTCTTCTCCTGGTACAGACTTCTGTCATGTGTCCTTTAATTGCCTCCCTACACAGGAGAAATAATGTGGTGCCTTTAATTTTTATGCTTTCTTCTTATGATTAATGGCAGATGTCCTATTAATTGATTGTCAGAGGCATCCCAACCAGTCAAGAAATAGGATCTTCACCATAGGCATCCCTCTGCAGAGACTCAGTCTCAGCCTTTACCTATTACTAATAAAGAATATTAACATAAGTAATAATAACAATACAGTGATAATAACAGGACTGATAATAATGGTAATAATAATAATAGAAATTGTAATAATAATAATAATAGAAAGAGAAGTGACAACAACTAAAAAATGTAGCAAGTACTAAGGCATCAGCTCTGAAATAACATTATTGCCAAAGCTGCTATATTTTTTTAACGAAGAAATTTAATTGGAGCTATGCAAGGCTTAGAAAAGAACTTTCCATTTGCTGAAAATGAGGATTTATTGAATTTAGCCTATCTTGTAGAAGAAATGGTCAACTTAAGAGTGACTGAAGCCCCAGTCAGATGTAGAAGAAAAACAGAAAATATTTATGAACCATTTAAATCTTGTGTTTAATCAGCAAATTTCCCATTATCTCTGTGGTACCATCTCTGTGGTTTGTGCCAGAGGTGAGACCATAGTACTGTCATTGCATGGGGTGGTCATTACCACCTGAACACAGATGGTCAAAGGTAGATCTTTGTTATCAAACTCAGCAGGTGCAAGGCCAAGCATGAATCGTGACAGGTCTGATACAAAACATAGGGAGGTTGTTTCAAAGCACATGTGGGAAGTTTCATGTACTCTGAATATTAACAAATATAAACACCGAACTACATCTTAATTATGATGGCAAGTTTCCCCTTCACACACATGCTATGCTAATTCTTTTAATGTTTGTTTGAGGTGGGTAGGGAAAACCTGATTTTGATTAGATAAGCTGGTTAAATTAGAGATATCACAAGGTCCTTGCAGGTTATGGGAGATGGTAAGCAGACAAAATTAGTTCTTCCTAACTTATGAATAGGATTTTGTTGCAGTCACGATGTGGAGGTTGTAAAGATACATATTCAATCAAACACAAATTAATCTGGTAAGACATGAAGGTATGCTGACACAGACTTCAGCTTAGGCCATGAAAACTTACCTGGGAACTCCTGTACCTACTTAAGTGGGTAACACATTCTGAATGTGTTAATGATTAAACGATTTCACTACAATTGGTTCAAGTGTCCTGGTTTTAAGGACAGGTATCTGCCAATAAAGGCAGAAGCTTCTCTTTCTGGAGAATGCAAACCCCCTCCCTCCAAATTATTATAAATTTGAAATTAAGGGACTCTCAGGCAAAGATATGGAAATTAGGAATAACAGTTCTTTACTGGGAAAACAGAAATACAGTATTACAAAAAAAACCAATCCCAACCCTGACAGAGTCAGAATACAACCTGACATCCCATCAGTCAGTCAGGGTGTTGGTAGCAGTCCCATTAAATGATGGCTACAGTCCCCCTGCAGTGGTAGATGTGGTTCAGCTGAAGCAGTGCTCCTGTAGAAGGTGCAGTTTTCCTCTGAAGGTCCAGGGATGATGTGGAAAGATTCGGCTTCTCCTCTGGAATCCAGTGGAAAGAAGGCATCTTGCTGTCCAACAGCTCTGTTTTTATCTAGGTAGGAAAGGCTTGGCTCCTCCCCCTGGCTGGAGCATCTCCCAGTGGGATGATGGAATTTTATCAGTCATACAGTGGGACTTAATGGGCCAGCAGCAGATGATATCTTCCTGGAGGGAGGATGGGTTGTGGAAAAGATAAAGATGATTGCCCTATCTTTTCTTAAAGCTGGACCATTAGCAGATACTGTGTTCCACTGAGATAAGGAATCACTACCCCACCCGGTTTTAACAGATGGTGATACACATTTCTGGCCACATCAACCCAACACATCAAGGAACACAAAGTCTGCCAGTCATGCCAGGAATGTCACCCCAGTGACATCCAGCTAGTATAAAAACCTGTTTAAAAAACACCAGTACTCAGAGAACATTAAAATCACACCACATAATAAGCCTGTCACAACAGTATCAGAGACCATGGGAGAAAAGAAGTGACTTAGACTTATAACTATTGCTGTCCACATGAAGTCCAAAGTTAAAGTAAGTTTAACAGAGCCCAGAACCACTACTAAGATGTAAAATCAAGTAAGAATTAAAGGCTCCACTACATTATGTGAAATATCCCCACTGAAACACGAGGCAATTTTCTTAAACTTGTGTGTATATGTATCATTTTGTTCTGCCTTTTTTCCTTTTCAACATTGCAATGTAGCAAAGAGTACAGTGTGAAAAAGCAAAAAGTTATTGAATACAGCAAAACAGAATTAGTTTAGAAAGTTTGGAAACTGAGTGCACAAAGTACTTTTCAGCCTCAGTCATCCTGTCCTTCCTGCACTAACCTCTTCTCTTACACTTTCACAAGTTGTTTTTCTGCCTGTATCAGTTTTCTTGTTTTTAACCTTAATATATATTTGCTGAAGTCTGGGCAGTCCCAGTACACTTGTACATAGTCAACATAGCATTTCACAATTCTCTCTGTGCCTGGATACAGAAAACAAGCTATTTCCTGAAAAGTCAGTTTCACTAAACTAAACCGTGTGGGCTACTAAGAAACCCCCTAGATGGAAGGGCCCTCAGAAGGGTAGATTGTACTAAAAGTTTTCTCTTCTGCTTGTTACTGGTGGAAAATGCCCTTCTTGCAAAATACTGGTTTTGTCCTTCTGCTGTGTAGAAAGGTATAAATGAGAAATATGCTAGCCAACACATTACTCTTCTGTGGCGAATTTGGCTTCTGTACACATCTACATGGCAACTGTGAATCAGGCATACATTAATAGTTTGAAAAATATTTACCATGGTTTTAACTGATGTGTTGTCATCAATGACTTCAAAGAGACAGTTTTTGAAGACTGACATGCTTTGATTTTCTGGGGCTTGACACAAATATATTCTTTCTGATCTCCCAAGTTTCTTTTTTTTTTTTTTTTTTGGTGTTTGCTTTCAAAGGAACATCAGCCAAAACCTGTGGATTTTTCTGATGTGAGACCAAACCCGTGTTAAACCTCTGACAACTGCAGAACTTCAAGCTGGAAGAAAAGCTTGGCTAAAATGGTGTTTGCAGTCCAGTGCAGGCTGGTGCTCCTTGGAATGCTGGCCGGGTGCCACTAGAGTGAGACATTTTGCACCTTCATTGGTATGGCTCCTGCTTCATTCAGGCACCAAGAACTTTTTTCCTCAACCTGCACACAGAGCACAACACAACTTAAAATCCTTGATGCTGTTTTTGTTTCTTTCTGTTTCTATTCCTAATGTTCTGCAAATACCTAATAATGATGTTCTTCAAGGCCAAAGCTGTTACAAAGAGTTGACTTTCTTCCCCCAAAAATGTACCTTGATGTGAAAAATTCCTCTGTCCTTTCTTTTGTAAAGCAGGCATGTGTACACAACTGTTTGTAGATGAACCTTTGCTTCATTAGTAGGGAATAATAATAAATGCAGAACCAATGCATGCTATTGTATCTAGTCCGTAGTCAAAGTAACCTTAATATCAGCACAAACAATTTATATTTTACAGATTTAAGCACTGGGAATGTAGCACTCAAAAAAAAAAAAAAAAAAAAAAAAAGGAGACTTGAATATGATCCAGAATATTTATCTGCTTCTATTGTTTTTAGAAAACTAAAAACTTGCTGTATTTCAATTATTTCAATTAATTTTCCCCAGAGAATGTTCCTAAATAAATGCTAAATTTTCAAATCAGAAGTTTAAATGCATAATAATGGGTAAATAAATAAGAATGAGATTGTATGAGGTTGTCCACATAAGACATACAGCATTTGAAGAAAGGGCACACATGGATAGACCATGCTTAACTGAATCTGGTGGTTTTCTGGGCCATTAATTTCTCCTCCTTCCTCATTTGTTCTCGTCCTTCTCCAGGCTGCCATGCTTTGTACCTAAACCCTTTGGGGTTTTTTTCCATATCCAAGGTGGGTGGACTGAGCATAGCAGAAAAAGACCTACATCTGGGAGAAGCCCTCACACAAATGGATGCTCCTTACTCTTCTTGTAATCTAACAGCAAGCAGTTATTTCTAACACACTGCATATCATAAAGTTTTGATAACTGTTTAAAAGTTGTGTGTTTTTGCGACTGCTGGACAGGAATTTGGTCATGGCCTTCAGATGTAAAAACCCTTTCTGCCTTCTGGATTCACTCTGGATTTACTCTGAGACTGAAGGTAGCCAAGTCTGATAATCCCTGGTATATGTTATTTTAATTGAAGGAAGATCAAGCCTTAGGCACAGGATGCATCTTCTAAGACTGTCAATGTAACTTAAGAATCCCAACCCATCCCTTTCCAAATTCCTTGCAAGGACTTTCACGAATCTGTATTTTGACTAGAAGGCAGCAATTATTTAGGAGTACAGCAGCAACACAGCACTCAAAATTAAATCAAATAAAAAATGCATATCCAGGCAAAATTTCTGGGTGTATTCAGCTGCCAGCACATCTCATAGACTTTTCTGGAGGTCCCAAATGAAGAGCCATAGTTAAACTTATGAAAATTCCAGTGACAATGTTCAGGACCATTTTGTACTATATATCTCAAATTGTAAGAGCAGAGCCATTCTGTTCCTGCAGATGCCAGATGTGAGGGCTGAGGTCCTGAGAAGAAGACAGCTATACCAGTTTGAAAGCAAACCAGTGGGAGATCCCAAGTCAGAAATGCAATTTAATAGAAAAATTGAAATAAATGTAATTATACAGAAACATGGTCAGAGTCAGAACACAACCTGACACCCTGTTGGTCAGGGTGTTGATAGCAGTCCTATTAAATGGTGGCTGCAGCCCTGTTAAAGTGATAGATGTGATTCTGTTGAAGCAGGGATCCTGTAGAAGGGGTTGATCTTCCTCTGAAGGTACAGTGGTGGTTATGGAGCTCTTGTCCTCTAGGAATTCCTTGGGTAAGGCTGCTTGTGGTGTCCAAATCTCAGATTGTATCCAGGTAGGAATGCTTGGTTCTTCCCCCTGAGTGAGCATCTGGCAGCGGGATGCTGTAATTTTATCAGTCATGCAGTGAAACTTAATGGCCCATTAACAGAAGATATCCCCTAGAGTTATCAGGAATGAGTCATGAAGGCGATAAGGAGCACTGCCCTGCCTGGTATTAGCATCTTATGAAGATGGTAATTGAATGCATACTTTTGGTTACATCTCAACATCTTAACTAGCAGGCTAGCTGGTTGCAGCTAGCCTTGCAGCTTCTCAGCCTACTCCTTCCTGAAGTTGCAGCCAGATGCAGAACAACCTCATCACTCCCAACCTATGACTGCCAGGCTACAAAGCTGATGACAAACGATAGAACTTACTATAAGGTAAGGATTCTGGTACCACTTAGTGTGTGCGTGGGCCTTTCTAGACATATAGCCACACACAGACCTGCCCAAAAGGCACTCATCATCAAGACACTGGTGATAAGACTTAGTAAGGGAAAATTAAGCATTGTTAAAGGAAAGGGTAGTGGCAGCCTCTTTAACCTTCCACTTTATTGGAAAGGTGGTATATTGGAGGTTAAGACCTTTACTTTCCTCCCTGTTCAAAATAGCTTATTCTGTGGAGGAGAGATGCCTCATTTCTGCTCTCTTTCTAAAAATGAAGTTAAGTCACTTCTACTGCTTAGATATAAAAACCTAAATGTACTTGGAAAAGAGGAAGGAAAGAAATATTTCTGTCTCCTTGTTGCCAAGGTGGTCCTGGAGGGGATACTTAATAATGGTAAACAAGAATTTCTAACACTCTACATTGTGCAGCCTTTGAGCCCAGTATGTTGAAACTGTCTTGGCAGAGAGAACCAGCTGCAGGATGGGAACATTTATCTGGAAGGAAGTGCAGATAAGAACAGTACCAATGTATTCTTTGAAGACAGAATGTTTCTTATTCTTTTGTGGCATATCTGTTTTCTGGATGTTTGCCTAGAGATGGAGTCTCTTCTGGATTATCAATAAAGGTATCTAGTGTACTACTTGTAGTTATTCCAAAGGACCAATTTATGTTTCCAGCAATATTGAGCCCAGTACTGTTTCCTTGGAAATATAAGAAATTCTTAATAATATTCTGTAGTTAGCATTCTCATCTCCATGAAAGTTTCTTTGCCAAACAAAATACAGACTCGCAGAGAAATAAAGTTAGTAATGGATAATAAATCTTTATCAAGAATCGTATAATATGTTGCTTATTTGAAGCTTTGGCCCTAGCCAAAGAACTACAGCTGATCAAGATTTTGGAAGACATGATAAGAAAATCTCTGGTGAGATGATGAGATGAGATGAGATGAGATGAGATGAGATGAGATGAGATGAGATGAGATGAGATAAGATGAGATAATTTTACAAGGTTCTATAAAAGCAAAAATGTACCTGGGAGATAGCAGGTAAGCAAGAGGTCCTAAGAAGCAGTTTTGTGGCTTTTTGTTTGTTTGTTTTTGCTTGTTTGTTGGGGCTTGGTGGTATTTTTTGTTGTTTTGAGGGTGTTTTGTTGTTGGTTTTGTTTGCTTTGTTTTTAATTGTCACAGAAGGAGAATGGAGCCTTTAAATTTTGAAAAAAAAGGTCCTCCAAGTTTAATGTGGGAAAGTTTTGTGATGTGCTTTAACTACTCTTTTTATGACAATGATTTAAAGAATGGTAAATGTGCCTCTCTCTGAAAACAAATTATTTGCAGAATTAATTAACTAACTTTTTTTTCCTGAAGCAAAGCATAATAGTGACAATTTTCCCAAAGCATAATGAAACTGCAGTGACATGCTTGAAAGGCTTACAGGCAAACTCCATCATGAAGACATGTATATTTCCCTGTAATTTTTTGAAAGACTAGTTAATTTAGCTATGTGTCTAAGAAATGTCTGGCAAGCAGAGTATTTCAATATACGTGACAGGTGAAGAAAGGAAACCCAGATTACAGAAAAAAAAGCTAGAAAAATACCAAATTTCAAGCATTGAACTGGCAGTCAGAAAATTAGGTTTTAAGCATTGCCTAACCTACTGGGCCTTGACCATGGATGGGAGCTCTGGCCACTTGTCTATAGCAATTAAAAAGTGACATAGGAAAACAGAAGAAGACAGCTAGCTCATGAGAAAAAGAGATTAGAGCAACTTGTTTTCATTGCTTGGGACCACTGCACCAACAGTTTGCAGGTTGTGATATGAAGGTGGGCAACAGACCAACCTGCTGACACACTTTACAGGGAGGTAGAGAGGCACTTAAAATAACATTCTTCTAGTGGCCAAAATATTCTAATGAGACAATCAGAACTTCCTGGTAAGAGTGAAAATATGTCTAAGCCAACTTTGTGGGATACTGTGTCTTGGCAAGAAGCTTGCAATGATTTTGCAGGGGGGAGTTAGCAATATGCCTAGCTGCAGCTAATGATTATTTCATATGACCAAAGTGGTACATATTACAATGATTTTGGCAGATAAGACAATTGAAAGTATACATTCTCTGTATGAATTTGCATAAGAAAATCGTATAAGATTGTGATAATCATTTGGGGATCAATAATTTTTTGCTGAGAAATATAAAATTTTCCGCAAAAGTGTCTGTCAGTTTAGCTTATTGCTTAGCACTACACATTAGCAAAACTCACATAAAGACATTAGCAGAGAAGTCCAGGTAGAGCCCTTAAAATACTGCAATATTTCTCTCACTGAAAGGTCAGTGTCATGTATCACCAGAAATATCATCAGAACAATTTTTAAATTATAGTAGAGTTTTAATTTTATATGGTAAGATCACATGACTCTAAAAAACCCTACCAGACCAATAACTAACAGAAGGAAACTCAGTGAATAAGAAATTCACAAAATAATCTTCTCAAGGATAAACAAAACATTAATATTTTATTGACTGTTTTTAATGAAATAAACAATCTTTTGTCTTATTTGCATCTTAGTCAAAGCCAATTTATGGGTGAATACAGCTCTTAAAGAGACTACTGAGCTGAAATACTGACATCAAGAGAATCTCTCAGGAATGATTTTTTTTGGTCAGCAAAAGAATTGTTTAAGAAACGCTTGAATATTCAGGTCAGAAAAAGACATGTAGCCATGGACTCATTTGCAAAATTCATAATAAATCAGTCTTGCAGCGTCAGACTTTCAGCATCCATCACAATCCAATTAGACATTGACATCCTTCCACAACATGAAGCACCAGTCTGGAATAGTGGTCTCTGAGGGTGAAGCACTCTTCTTTCAGGAACTTGTTACTGAACTTCGTACTGGAAGTGATCAATCTGAACCCAACCTGACAGTGTTTAGATCAAACCATAACCTGTTCCAGGAACATGTTCCATCCTAGGAAGAATGTCTCTGAATAAATTCCATCAAATTAAAGACTGCAGAATGTAATTGTTCATGCATGACTGTATGCATTGCATAAAAATGAAAGTTATTGGTAGCTAATAAATGCCTGAAAACAGTTTGAAAGCATTCAGACTAAGATAAATGATTTCCAAGTATTCTTTAACTGCCCACATAATTTTTATTGCAACTAAATTTAATTAATTTTGCAAATGTTAAAATTAAATATTTTGCATACTCTAACTTCAAAAGATATTTCATATTCTTACCATTGCTTTTCTTCTTAAAAACAACCAAAACCCATTTATCACTGGACCAGTCTAGGATTACATCCCATACCTTGAGTGAAGGTTGTCTGGTGATTGATGTGGTAAGAAAACACATGCAGTCCTCAACAGCCACCAGGCAGGCTTGAAGACAAACAGTCTTTGCAAAGGTGGAGTAATTTACTCAATCTTTTATTTTCCTTTCCTCCTGCTGGATTTAGGCTCCACATCCCCATTAATCACCTCTGGCTAGCTGTCTCTTTGGTGCAGAATCTCCTTCCTTGTGGCTTGGACTTCCTGAACTCACACTTTGTTTCTACTGCTTTAGATTACACAGTGACTGCTTGTAAGTTGGAGTGGAATGAAGCCGTTATTAGAAAGAGATGCTCTTTCTAATTGTATTGCTCTAACAAGTGACTAAAAGCATTTAAATGTGCAACAGATGAATGAATGTGTCTTGGGACAAATATCTTATGAACTGGAAATCATCATCCTGTCCTTTCCAAACAAAATTTCTGTGTGCTTATGTGGTGAACTCCTGTGGTTTGTGGGCAGCTGATTTGGTAGGAGTTATGAAAAGCTCGCAAAGTTAGTATTTAATCTTCATTGACTCACAGCCTTTATACAGATGTTCATTCTAACATGTTGCATGGATATGTGTCCAATGTACATGCAGCATTTGAGACCAAATATATTTGTAAATATTAGATAATGGAAATTTTATTTTGAAAACAGTAGGAACCTTACAAATATTAAATGGAAATTTAACACTTGAATTGCAAAGATCATCAGGAGCACAAAATCAATAGTAGGCAGATTTTTTTATATATTTCTGTATTCTGGAATCTTGGAGATACTTTACTTTTTGAGATATTACTATTTTGTGGATCTTGTTTCAAATTAACTAGTTGAAGTTGCAGTCTCCATAGGCCTTTTGAGATACTGTCTCTGCTGTATACACATGTCCAGTTCCTATTACAAATTTGCTGATGTCAATGGAAAAATTGCTTATCATAGAATTTTCAAGGCCTTCAAATACTTACAACACAAAGCAGCATCTAGTTAATTTTTCAAAAGCTCCAAAGTCGGTTTAGGATCTATCTCCTGCTAAATACTAAGACCCAATAGACTGCACATTCATTTTATGGTATGTGCCATTCCCTCTGATTCCCTGTGTGTCCTAGGGACACTCAGGTTTGCTAGCCTTTGGAGACATTATCAATGCAGGGCTGAGAGTCACATAAATATTCTGTTCAGTTATCTGCCCTGCAGCCAGCTTCACCATGTACTTCCATACATTGTGAGATTCAGTTCATCATTGCCAATGAAACTTTTTCACATGCCCAAAAGGAAAGAGGAGAAAGTAGCAAAGAAAACACAGTGTATAACGATTGCATTTACTTAACTTGCTAAGCACCAATTCCTTTTAATCTCAACTGCCTTCAAAAGAGACTATAGTATAGCTATCAAGTTGTAGAATGATACTATAATGATTTTAGTTTCCAAAATAAATGAGAAAACATATTAACTAACTTTACCTTTGTCCTACAAAATATGCTTTGAGTTGTCTCACATGTTCTTCAATTAATGAAATTTTGGATCACTTTTTAGAGTGATTCATACTCAATACTTTGAATCAATTCTAAGAAATTAATGCTTCTCTAGTACTTTGTTGTGAGACAAGGTATCAACCACAGTTGCGTCATATTAGTGATTCATTAGTCAGACTTCTGATGCTGAAGCCAATCTCGTGACATTTGTATGGAAAACTTCTGTTCTTTGTTGGTACAGTAGCTCAAACAGTTCAGTACTTTCCAGTTTTCATTTAACATAGAAGTAGTGACTCATTTGTTTTTTCAGTTTCAAGTCTGGTTGTCAGGGATTTGTGAATTGTATTCTTCTTACCTAGTAATTCAGTGTCTCTAAAATGCCTTCTATCTTTCCAGGCAGTGGTTGTAATATTTTATAACATGACTGTCCAACGTTATGTTGGGAGGAAATCCACTATTTACCAACATGTTTGAAGTAGAGGCAGACAAGAGGGCTCAGCAGTGTTTTATTTCAATGTCTGGAAAGGGGTTCTTTGGGGTGGCATTTTGACTACAGGTCTGCCAATTTACTAAAATGTAGAAACTGCAATGGCACCCAAGGCAGGCCAGGGAGTCAAAAAGATGATAAAAAGAAGATGCAAGTTTCTAACATTCAGGGTTTTTTTTGGTTCAGTCTTCACTCTGACAGCACAAAGGTGCTTCTTTGTGCAGAACAGAGGAAGAGACACACATCAACACAAAAGCAATGAAAGACGGGGGGTATAAAAGGCATGAAAGGAATCAGAGAACATGATGTAAGGTTGACAGGGACGAGTAGTTTTGGATTAAACACATCAAACGTGCTAAATGCAGTCAATAGCAGTTAATGGCAATCTACACAGAAGCCTTTGACTTAAAAATTTGGTTTAATAATCCAGGCTTCCTACACGTTTGATGTAGCTGCTCTGATAAACAATTCTGGCAAGGTGACAGCAACAGATGAGAAGAAGCCTGAGATACTCAACAACCTTTTTGCTTTAGTCTTCAATGGGAACCTCTCTTCCACTGCAAGACAGAGACTGGGGGAGATACGTGTTTCCCACTGCAGGTAAACATCAGGTTCATGACTACCTGAGAAACCTAAATATACATAAATCTCTGCAAATGGAGAGATGCATCCCAGAGTCCTGAGAGAATTGGCTGATGTCATTGCCAAGCCACTCTCTATGATATTTGGAAAGTCATGGCAGTCAGGAGATGTGACTGTGAAAAGGGAAACATTTTATCCATCTATTAAAAGGGTGGAAAGGAGCACCCTGGGAACTACAGACCTGTCAGCCTCATCCCTCTGCTGTGAAGATCATGGAAGAGGTCCTCTCAGAAGCCGGGCTAAGGCACATCAAGGACAGGAAGGTGATTTGGAACAGCCAGGATAACTTCACCAAGAGCCAGTCCTGCCTGATCAACTCAGTGGCCTTCTGTGGTGGAGTGACCATATTGGTGAGCAAGGGGAGGATTACAGATATCATATATCTGGACTCCATAAAGCCTTTGACACAGTTACCCCCAAACATCCTTCTCTCTAAATGGAGAGAGATGAGCTTGAGAAGTGGACTATTATGTGGATAAGAAAGAGTCTCCCATCCAGAGGGTCATGGTCAATGGCTCAGAGTCCCAATGGACATCAGTGATAAGTCATGTCTCTTGGGGGTCCCTACTGGGGATATTATTTAATATCTTCACCAATAGACAAAGTGCATCCTCAAGCAAGTCTGCTGATGACCCCAAGGTGAGTGCTGCTGTGGACACACCTGAAGGATGGGATGCCATCCCGAGGGACCTGGAGAAGCTGGAGAAGTTGGCCCTTGGGAATCTCATGAGGTTTAACAAGACCAAGCCCAAGGTTCTGCAGCTGTGTTGAGGCAACCCCAGGTATCAGCACAGGTTGGGGGGTCAACAGACCAAGACATATGGAGAGAAAGAACTTTCAAGAAAATGTAGTGATAAGGACAAGGGTGAATGGTCTTAAGCTGATGTAGGGTAGGTTTAGATTCAATAATATTATGAAATTTACTTTGAGGATGGGGAGATGCAGGTTGTTGAGGAGCTGTGGATGCTCCATTCCTGGAAGTGTTCAATACATGTCAAATGGGGCATTGAGTAACTTTGTTTACTGAGAGGTTCCTTGCCCAGGGTAGAGGGGTGAAACTGGACAATCTTTAATATCCCTTCCAATGCAAAATATTTTGTGATTCTGTGAGAATTAGAAGCTCCAAGTGTTAACAATCGCAGTGTGATAGCTAATACTAAGTATTTAAGTTTGATTCCTCCAAAGACCAGAAAGGAGAAAGGTCCAATACAAGAAAGGTGTAAGGCCCCCATGTGGGGTATTTATTTTGCTTTGGTTAGATGTTGCTCTGATTTGAGTTTTTCAACAGGAGTCTTGGTATTTACATCATCATACTGGTATTTACTCTATCATTTAGGATAAACTATTAATTTTGTTCTGATTAACATGAAGATTCAATAATTCAAAAGTTATTGTGAAAAAATGAAATGGAAAAACTCATAACAAACTTAGAAAAATGGAAAATAGGCAGATTTTGTCCTTCAAAGTTTTCTGGACATGGAACCCATAAACCTAGAAACTTAGATGCAGTTTTTGTGCTTTCTCTGGCATTATATAAAACATAACACCAAATCTATTTTATATTATACAGTTCATCCAAAATATACCCTAAAGCAAATAATACAATGGAATGCACTTAGACACACCCAATTACACTATAAAACCAGAATGCTATACAGCAATTAATCCAAGATAATTCATAAATCTAAGCAAAACCACTGAGAATAAAGTAAATTAAACATGATAATATTGATTTGGCCTTTAAAATACAGTAAAAATAAAATATAAAACTCCTGGGATACATTTTGAAAACTCATCTTTCTGACTTGTACCTGTAAATTACAAAATAAAGTTGCTTTAGTAAATGAAAAATTCTACTAAAATAAGTTATGTCACAAACATGTTTCCTTTGAGTGTTTGCCTACTACGCTGTGCTGACATGTCAAATACGTATATCAGCGTGCATGGCAGGGTCATGATTTTTTTACTGATTTTACTCTTTTGCTGATTCCTGCCAGGAGCAAATGTCCCTTTTTGACATTTGCCAACCTGCATGCTCCTGCAAATCAGAGACATCTGAACTCCAGAGATCTATGTGTTTGGGCCAAAGTCCATTGGAGTCAATGAACCTTTAACCATTGACTTTCACAGGCACCAGATCAAACTGGGGGTGACTGAAATGGCAAGACCAAGTCACTTCAGGAGCAGTGTTGCAGCCAGCAATGGTGAAAGCTTCAAAACATTCCCAAACACCAGGACATGGACAGAGCAGTCCTGGGCATGAACCTGACCTGTACTCTCGAGAGCAATTCTGAGGTGCACTGTAGGAGTTCAGTGATCCAGAGACTGCTTCCAATAGACAGTTTTCAAGCAGACAAACTGTTTTGGAGGCAAAGGCATAGTCTTGAGCCACATGGTGCCAGTTGGATTTAGTACCTGGAAGCTCCCAGTCACAAGTATAGATAGAATTGCTGTGGGTTAAAGAGTGACTCTCACAGAGGGTATGATTAGGTGTCATGGGTCAAGCCTTGCTGAAGACTGCATCTCAGAATCATACAACCAGTGTCTCAGCAATCCTGGCTAGGAAATAGAGTAGAATTTGAAATGGAAATACTATCCCTCTCAGGGCAAAAGGTACAATAAAAACAGTACTGAGACAAGTAACACTGAAGTGTGTAGCCTACTTGACCAACAAGGGCTGTTGTATATCTTCATATGAAGGATGGGAAAAATTAGCATATAATTGTTTCTTGGTTCATAATCCAGCATGCAAAGATAAGAAAGTGTGAAAAGGGGGTGGTGACTGGGAACAGCTGATCATCACATGCCAATTAAAAAACAGGAGATTTCTATAGCACTGAATTGGCTTCATTTGCACAGTAAGACTGTGACAGAGGCAAGTTGAACTGTAGTGATCAAGCTTGCTTGTTGCAAAAAGCTTGCAGTAGTAGGTCCATAGCAATGCACAAAATCTCCAGTTGGTGTATGTATGACCCACATAAAGCAACTCTTTACTAACTCTTAATATTATCTCTGGTGCCTTTATGTATGTGTATAAACTAAGCTCTTGATCGCTGTAAGCAAGCAGCAACGCAAGCAGATGAACACATTGATTTAAGCAGCAGCTGAAAAGGCCTTTGTGAGAGACCACTCTGTTCTCCCCCATGGGAGGTTGTTCACTGCAACCCCTGGTTGGAGACAGCTCTTTTGCAGTGTCTTGGGTGTCATGGGCTGACACCATCAGACCCTGCTGAGCTTTGCAAGGGTAAAGGCAGTGCTACCATGCACTGTGGGCTCTACAAGTGCTTCTGGAGAATAATGAGACCAATATGGCAACTTGAACACCTAAATGGGGTTTAGAGAGTTCAGTGCTTCAACATGAGATGGCAAGGTCTGGCTAGGCCTGGCTGGTATACAAGAAGCTCAGATTAGATGTTAAAGGCAAATGTTTCACAATTCCTCCTGTTTAGCTAGGACACTGAATTTTTGTGAAATTTGTTACACTAGTAGGATGTGGGCCTAAAATAAAAACATACTCCTTGGTGAGTGGTTGGACATGGGTAGAAAAACACCTGACTGACATCTGCTATATTTATTTTGGAGAGTGGATCAAGAGCACCCTGCCAGATACTGTTGCTGGCTGGCACTCCACAGCAGCAGCGCCAAAATGAATGGAGCCATTTTTTACTTTTCTTCTTCTTTTAAGTATTTTTTTAATGTGAAGGAATCTTGGCAGAAACTAGAGAAAGACACCAAAATAAATTGCATTTTGAATTCAAATGGTCAATCCCACTGATTGCTTTGTTGAACAATGATACACTTGGTATTTTGACCAGGTAATATGATGAGAGGAACTAATAGTGCTGTTGGGAATAAAAAATTATGGCTGTCTGCACTGAAACAGGTGGTATAAATATGTTTCCAGTAATTCCATGGCTGTATAAATTGTAATGTAATTACAGCGTTCTTTAGATGTCACAGTTCTGTGAACTATCACCTGTGGATTCATTTAAAACAATTGCCTCTCTCTCTAGTAAGGGCAAAATCTTCTGAAATAACCAGCAAGCACATATGTCTGCTGGAGTCTGCAGCAAATTAAGAGATTAGTGAGTTATGATTTCATAGGTGACCATTTTGACATAGGCATCAAGCTAAAGTTTTGACATTTTGTACCTGATAGTGGATCCTTTTGTCTCCTCATTGCCATGAAAAGTTGATGAGTGGTGACAACTCAAAGTCACCCCTGTGTCTTCTAAAGAAGTGGAAAACTAGATGAGGCATCGCTGGCAACTACTGTGTGGATACCAAAGCTTCCCCCACTTTTCACAGGGCTTTTGTCTCCCCAAGCAGTATCTACATAATAATTACTTCAAACCTTTTATCTTATACAGTTATTTTGTCAGAGCTATATGAGCTGGCAATGTGCAAGTGAACAAGAGGAACAGTAATTTAACCTAAATTTGAACCAAGGCTTCAGGGTGATGCTACTTGACTGTAGCATAATCTCTCACTTTACGCAGGAAAAACCTAATTTTGCTAGGTTGTGCTGTGCTATCCTGGTATCATTGCCCCCCTGCCCTACACATAGTTGTAGCATCAATGATATCTTCAATCCCTCTTCATAGTTGCTCTTCTTACAGCTGCTCCTCAGGATACCTTTTTATTTAAAAGAAGTTGACCTCATGCTAACTCCTTGTACCACTGTGAACATGAAGTTTCTCTGTCTCTGAAGTAACTATGGGCACTGAGGGCTTTGTCAAGATGATAAAATTAAAAATGAGAGTTGTTCAGAAGGAGGAAATTGTACATCATCTCAGGAAAGAGCCTTTGGTGGCCTGTGGGATCATGTCTCCAATCTAGCAATGTTATCTGTTTTTGTCAGAAAAGGTAAAATAAGGTCATCTCTCCCTGCTACTCTTGCTTTCCTCTCTTCTCTCCCTCACTCCCTAACAGGAGTTTTTCCCAGCCTTAACAGACACCTATTTAGTAAAATGGAAAATATCATCTGGGAAACAGAGAAGTGATTTTGACCTATTGTTCTCCTAAAAGCTAAAATTAACCATGAGTATCTCATTTAGTTTTCCAAACTATGTTTGCTTTCTATTGATTTTGCTGTGTGGCTTCGGGGTTCTTTACACATGTAGATGTCATTAACTAGTTGACCGATACAGACAGAGAGGGAAACACTCTCTGTTTTTGTGGTAGCTGTCTGACAGGTACACATGAACTGTTGTACCCATCGATAAGGACAACAGAGCCAGGCAGGTCAGCAGTGTTTGGCTTGTTTGTGTGGCATACCATTTAATGATTCCAGGAGAGGAGGTTTTTATTGTGCTGTCCCTCCTGAGACAATAAAGCAATGGGCTTATTTTGCTAGGAGGAACTCATGGAACAGGAAGTGGAAAGCAGAACAAGCATGATGCAACAGAAGGGTCACCCATCATCTCACCACGCCTTGCCTTGGGCAACAAGTCCATTGGTTCAGTAACCCAAATGCTGTCAGCAAATGCTGCAATATGGATTTCACTGGATTACCAACTCAATAGCAAACCACTAATTACCAAGAATTTGTTTTCACAGACATGAAGTAGGTGGGTGTATACTGCCTACTCTGCCCTACATATCTCAAAGCCACAAAGACAAATATTCAATGAATAGGCCAGAAAAGAGGTCAGAGAACAGGAGGTTACTGCAAAAATTACCTTGAACCACATTGTGATCCAAAGATTATGGCAAATGCATGTATTTGTCATGAGTAGAGTTTAAAGACCTGGACAAAGGACTAGAATGTGTAAAAGAGACAAACTTAAATAAAACTCATGGAGGGTGCAACTAATACCAGTTCTTGGTTTGGGCTAAGAGCCAGTGTTTCTCCTCTACAAAATAGTAACTCTGGAGAGAAACTTACAGGCAGCAAGAAGACTTCTGTAGGAAATGTGGGGTCATGGGAGACTGAGGAAGGAGTTTGTCACACCAGCCAGATGGAAATGCCTGGCTGGAGCCATATATAGCTTGTGATTTACTTAGACACAAGTTATTGGGCTTAAAACAGGGTAACTAGGGAAAGTTAATGGCCTGTGACATACAGGAGATGAATCTAGATGATCTAATGGTCCCCTTTGGCCCCTGAGAACTGTGAAAGAAAAAAGTGGAAAATTTTACATTTCTATATAAACTTTTTATCTTGGAAGGATATCAGATTTTTTTATTAATCATAGTAACCATCATATTTAGCACTTATGGTGTTCTGTGTGTTTCTAAAGAAGCACTGAATTGCGAGCTCTGAAAACTGAAAGATCAAATTATGTTGTGTGGGATTTCTCCTTTTTGTGAAGACAGCACAAACCTCCAAGTTATGCTCAGTACTGAACCCTCAGTATTAGCAAAACAGGTGTTGAAGAGCATTTGTAACTGTACCAATCTTCTATGTGCAGTTTCAGTAAAAGAGTGCAAAACACCTGCCTTTTCCTCATGACGTAAACAATACCCCATGGGCAGTGAGCTGAAATACACATGTCAACCTTCACCTCTGTAATTGTGACATAAGATACCCAGTCACTTGAAATATAAGAAAAATCTCTGCATTTCTGAATGTAAAGGTTAAAAGGTCTGCATCTAGGAACAAAGTCCTGGGATATTTTGACTATTATGCAGAAGCATGATGGAAAAAAACTTCAAGTTACCACAAGAAACCCTTATTAAAATATAATTTTTTAGAAAAAGCTCTTACATGTCTTCTTTATTGTGCCAAGTCTAATGCTGCAATTATTGGCTTGCTCTGAATAGGGTGGAAATTATGCTACTTTTAGCTAGCTGCATACAGTAAAGTATTCCTATATATAGCTCTTACACTATTCTACAAATATGAGGAGAAAAGAAGCTAATCCAATCTAATACAATATTGTGCTGTGTGTTTCTAGAAAACTTATGAAGAAACTTGTCCAAAGGAGTCCACTACGATGTTAATTAATAAGTATGAAAATGCGTATTTTAGTTAAATAATCACCTAACGGGGAGAGTTTCTTGAATGTTATGTGCTGGAAAAGCAAAATAAGTGTCAGAAAAACCAATTGTATGTCCCTGACAGAAAACAATCAGAAGTGACTGTTGAATATCTGTCTATTTGATTCTAAGTCTGCACTCTTTATTATATTGAAGCATACTAACCAGGTCTATATTGGATTTTTCCACTCCTAAGTTGTTATTTTCAATTTAAAAGTGCATGAAGCATCTATCTTTCTCTCTTTTTAATCTGTCTGGCTAAAATGGTTCAGTGGACTTTTAAGGCCAAATATGTTAACCATTTGAGTAAAGTGATTCCAAGGTGATTCCTGGCAGGATTTATAATTTTATTTAGACCACTCATTCTGAGGTCAGAGGCAGTGCATACAACTGACTGGGGACTTCAGGAAGAGCTGTGGGGAGCTGCAGTGTTTGTGGTCATGGAAAGAGGTACACATGCTGTGGAAAAATTACCAAAGTGGACCTGTAGCTGGAATAGCTTCACAGATTTACAGAGCTCAGGGCAGTCAGTGACCAGCACCAGCAGGACACACGAACAGGGAGAATGCCTGAGGCTGGTCCATTTCCAGCTCACTCTGCCTGCCCAGAAAAAAAGGCTGGGTTTGGGTGAGGACAGTTCATTCACGCCAAGGTTTTGCAATGTTCTGAGTGCAAGTGATTAGTGATGTTCTTAATTAAGACTAAAGTAAATTAAAGTAATTAAATTAAGTAGCAGAAAACATTAAATATCAGACATGTCTTACTGATCTTGTATTGGCGCATTAAGCTGAGCAGGATGCAGACTCATTTGGGAAGAGACCTCTTCCAAGGGTAGGCAATTGCTTAACATAAATTCAGTTCTGGACTGTCTAGCATTCCCAGCTCATCAAGAAGCTACTCCAGCTGTTCAGAACCTCCAGCTTTAAGCCACCCAGAATGCAATCCTATGTCTATGCAGGTAGCTGGACATAAATTACATAAATAGTTAATTAGGATGTTGGAAGGAAGAAAGTCATTACTATCCCATCACAACATGATGGAAAAATTACCTTATGGTGGAGCAGTAAAAAATGCAGCATTGCCAAGAACAAGTCAACTCAGGTACAAAAAAATACCTGTTCAAGGTTTAACTCAAAATAGCAGTAAATTACTCCAGTATTGACTAATAAATGGACACAGTCAGGAATGCTAAGAACTAAAAGGAACACTGATGGACAATTTTAAAACATCAAAATTTATTTAAAGAGATTGATGGCATAATTAGAACTCTAAGAGATAAAGAACACAATAATTGTAGTCATTCTGAGCTTTCTGCTTTACAAAGTGGGCTATATTGAAAGAAAAATCTTCATACAATTTTGTGGAATAAAATCCAATGTTAGCAAATTGTGAGGGTCACCAGTCCTTGCTTAGATGGCAACAGTGTGATTTACAGTATTTTGAATAGTGTATAAGAGTATCTCAGAGAAAAATATATGGATGCATTTTACTTTTTCAAATAACATAATTCTTAGCTTACTTCTAATGTTTTAAAGATACTTGAACTAAAGTTCAGCATCTGCTTTGATGTGAGTTGCCTCCCACAGTATTTCTTCAGATGTATTATGTTGCCCAATGTTTGCATCAATAACATCTTCCCAATTTGCCTAGGCAAACATTACATTATTTATTATTATTAAGAAGAGTTACTTTACTGTTTTGTAGGTCAGGTCTTCATGAGTTTCTATCTTAAATGCACAACCAAATTCCATCTTTATCATGCTTCTAAAGCACCTAGCATTGGATCTAGTCCAGTGCTTCATAATATAATGATTTATATAATGAAATAATATAATAATATAATGAAATAATATAATGGTTTCTACAGACTTTGATAGACTATAGATCATATCTAAAGGATAATGATTTTTCTTTCACAGCGCACAGAAAATTAAAGCAACATTTGCTTTCAGCTGATGTACCCATATTTTCTTAATATTCTTAGGGAAGACCAAAGCTATCAGATGTATCATGATGCAAAATTTGCAGATGGTATTTCAGGATTTTCACCTTCTATAAATATAAGCATAACATAGTTATTTTCCTTGTCACTTCATAATTATTATTCATTTGGTTTTCTGTCTCACAGAAAATTCTATTGAGGAAAACCACTCTGGCAACTTTTTTTGTTTGTTTGATTTTTTTTTTTTTTGCTTGTTTTTTTTTTGGTTGGTTTTTGTTTTTGTTTCTGTTTTTGTTTTTGTTTTTGTTTTGTTTACAAATAGTAGGAATAAAAAGTTTTATTATTGGTAAGATAAAAATAACATTGCATTATTTGTGTCCAGCAAACTTCTTTTGGACAGCAGAAATTGAGAGGTGCCAGAAAAATTTGGTTATAAAATCCTGTATGCATTCATGCAGGGGATTAGGTTTTTCCACCTCCTGCCTGAATATACGACAAAATTTGTTGTAGGGCTGCTGTCCTTGGTTTAAACAGATATTCAAAAAAACCTTGTATCTGGGCTTCTTCCTCATAATTGCTATGGATTCAGACCTTAAACCCTTCTTTTCTTCTTTTAAAATGTAATTTGATATAGTGAAAATAACCTCAGTACCCAAAATACATGCTGGAGAAAGGAAAGAGAGGGAAAAGGCTATTAAATGTACAGCTTTGGCCAAAAAACCAGATGTGGCATCAAATAATTTTCTATAAACTACAGAAGAAAGTTTTAAAAATTGTGTAATTCCTGTAATTTCTGTGTGCACTCCTCTCTAGCCTGTAATTAAAATCTGTCCATTCTAACCTGAGATCAATGTTCTTCTTGCCTGACCCTAGTAAAAAAGTCTATTTATGACTGAAGCACAAAATAACTGTGCAACATTTGGGGTCATACTTTATAATGATGTTTACAGAACCAAATTCAGTGCTAATGAGATCAAGTGCAACTCATTTCAAACAGTTGTGTCTCCTTGGCTGCAATGAAAGCATTTTAAAAATTCATTTATCTGGCATAGTTTTCATTCCATGTCTGAAATGAAATAACAGAATACTTATTCTAACTCTTCTAAGGACATTAAGAGTGTATAAAGTTGTATCAGAAACTACATGTACTTCATGGATGAACTCTGTTACAGTTCTTGCCTTTAAATGTGAATAGGATATTAATCATTATAGGTAGCTACAGCAGCATAATTATATTTGTTGGGCTTGTTGTTTACTGTATACAGCTTTTCAATGTTTTTTAAAGCATTTAAATAGCTGATATGATTTTTGTGGTGGTCATATTTTTAAATAATTTTATTTCCTTTTTAATAGTAAGTACTGGCATTTGTCTTTTCCTTGGCTCAACATGCTGATAATGCAGTAATAGATCCATTGTGAAGTTTTAACATCTCTATTTTTTTTATCCTAAGTTCTTATGCCTCAAACCAATAAATTCAAAAGAAAAAAAATTTCCATCTAAAAAAGGCTAACATATAATTTTATTTAAATTATTCAAAATAATTATTTGGAAAGCTTCACCCCAGACATTTTTCATTTAAGCAGACAACTAGGAGAAAATGGAAAAGAAAGGAAAAAAAAAAAAAAGAGAGAAGCGTCTACATAAGGCTCTCCTGTTCTTAATTTTGGTTGAAACCATGCATACTCCTTTGAAGTATTGGCTGTAGTAATACACACCTTATTCCTCTCTGTGCCAGCCATATGAACCTATTTACATTGTAAGATTCAGCCAGAGGCCAGGAAAGAGATATGTACAGTAATTCCAAACACAGTCTATAAGGAAGTGCCTCAAAGATTTTCATAAAAGTCAGTGACACCTATCAAATGGCATTAAAAACATGTAAGCAGGCATGGCCATGATTACCTCAAACTGACATGATAGTACCTGTCTCAAAGAAATTGCACTTTATTGAATTGTCTTTAAACATTTATATAAAGTAACAAAGCCAGCAAAGTAGTTTAAACTTCCACCAAAACAGATGTCTAAGAGTGACTGTGCTTTGAAATATAAATGAAGTCAAGGGTCTTCTGTTGCTTTTGAGTAAGACAAGCTGACTGAAAAGCAAAACAATTTAAATGAAAAACATTGTTTTTCTGTTGTGGTACTTATAGCCATAACTATCTGTCTGTCTGTCTGTCTGCCTATCTAATAAAAGTAATCTGTGCTCTTAAAGGTAAAGAAGCAAGATTGAAAATGCACTACAAAGACAGCCTTTAGTACTTTGGAATAACCAGAGTTATTATTTTCCATCTCTGGATCCCTCTGCAGTACCAGGAACCACATACCCTTATAAGAAATTACATAAATTTCAGCAAAACTCACTGAGTACCATCAACGCACATTCTAGGTATGATGCTAAATATTTTGGAGATTACTTCAGCTACCTAACTATGAAGAATGACAGTCTGGTGTATGTCATCAATCTACAGTAAATCATAAATCTGACACAAATTATCATAGTAGAAGGGGAGCTGAGATAAAGCCATACACTTTCAGTGGTAACAGCTTTGGATCACCACAGAACATATGCGTGTGCTTGACTTTAAGAACTGAAACCGTCTACATTCTTCAAGGGAAATATGCGCTTGAGGGACTTTTTGCTTATATCATCAAACCTTTGGAAAACCTGTGTTTCTCAGAATTTTCCAGGACAGAATTTTCTAGGACTAAATTTTCTGGTAGGTTTTCTTTTTCACATTATACAATATTGACAGCATTTGTCACTCTGTCATTGTCAACAACTGATTAGGCATAGATCCCTGGATACTCATACTGCAGCACTTTTCTATTGTGATCTCAGTCTGTGTACGAGCATGTGTTGAACACATTAAAATGAATCATCAAAAGGCACCAGGTGCATGGAGTGAACAGAGACATATAAAAAAGCACAAAAGTCATAAGTAAGTGCTATCATGCCTTGTTTTCCATGAAACAAACAAGGGAATGCTGCACCATTCCATATTTATTATGGTTAAGGGCTTATTTAGCTCCCAGAGTAATCCAGACCATCCATAGGCCAAAGAGTTTCATGTTCTTAGGTGGGGGAGACGGTGGAATTAACTTCAAAAGTGCTAAATATCAGTCAAATCGTTTTGCTGTGGGCTGTATCCGTATGCATTTTGTAACCCTTTCCCAAATGTCTGAATTATTTAATAGTGTTTCTGCTTTCACTATAATACCTCCAATTGAGATGACAATTTTTTAATCTGAAGCTTGATCTCTGGTGTTTGGTGATATTTGATTTGTCCAAGGTTAAGGCCACTACGCACAAATTCTGGTATTCCTGGACATTTGTATGGAAATAAATTTGCCAGATTTCAAATTCCAACCAGAAACATCGCTTGCTTTTGCTCTATGTACGTTGCTGTATCACAAAGAGTATACAGGATTCTTGGGTCCTTCTCTGGGTCTCTATCTTTGTCTGTTCAGCCTTGCCTTTGGATTTAATCAGGGAACTGATTGTGGTGAGAGGATGCTTTGTGGATTCTCTGTGGTCCCGGCAAAACCTCTGTCCTTTCACAGAGGGAGATGACCTCCCTCTGATACCTCACTTTGTCTAATGCTGGTGTTCCATGTAGAAGCCAACAAAATTCAGCAGCTAAGATATGGGAAAAAACTGATACACCAGGCTCTGTGCTAACTTTGTGCCAGTTGACTGGGACATAAGTTCCACTCCTTATGCCAGAATCTCTGGAACTGATTTTAAAGTGCTTTCTTAGTAATTTTTCTGTTTACTACCTCTAGCACTACTAAGAGGTCTCAAATGCCTAATCAAAATAAAAATTAGAAATGCAAGATTAGTTGCTTTCTGAACCTATTCTCCAAGTGTAAATAGTAAAGCATCTGGCAGCAAACAGCAGGTTGACATTTCATTTGCATTATGTTGATATGCAAATCTGCTAAAATCAACCAAAGAAAATGTTTTAGCATTGCTGCTGAAAGGTTAGGTCATATCCAGTTCACTTTGTTGAAGGCATAGGGAAAGTTTCCATATCTTCACACTGAGAAGTGGTTCTGAGGATTCTGTTGGAAAAAAAATGCAGTTCTTTAGTATTATTACCATAAATTATAGCTATCACCATCATTACAGTTCATGCAAGATGTTGTCATTGACAGCTGATACCCTGGGCCTACCATGCAAGCCCAGAATATCAATTCCAGAATATAGAAGTGGCAAACACACTCCTGGAAATTCCCTCAAAGTGCCCCCTTTACACATACATGCATGCCACAGAGGAACTGTATTGGTGGTCTACAGCCTGAAATGAGCTGTCTGATGTGCAACTCTTGCTGGAGAGATGGGCAGCAAATACCAGCTGGAAAATTCACGTCAGTCACTCCTAGCAAGAGCTTTTCTGGAGAGTCTTGTCTACATCATTCCTTTCTTTCTTTCCAGCTTTGTGCTGCCAGGTCTTGCTGAAATGTTGTCAGTCCAGTCCATTTACTGGGGAATGTTTTAAAAAAGTGAACATGCTCTCACAGAGTGGTACCTGGAATCTCAGAAGTTAGAAATCTATCCTTTCTTCTGGTAGGCAAGCTAAGACCCCAGCCCTGGGGCAGGAAGGGCAGAGACCATCATCCTAGTGTTGTGGTAGCACAGCCAGCTTCTTGCCAGCCTGTCATGCTTTGTGTGCCTCATGCAATGGAGGGATTTGGCAGCCCTGTCTCCTCTATCCACTCCTCCAGTGTAATATTGAGAGGGTAACAAATAGCCTCGGGAATGAGGCACTAGCTGAAAATATAAGGTTTCAGTTTACCACTACAAAGGGCTGACAACAATCCTGTGTGCATCACTAACCATATTTTTGACACTTCAATTTTTTTAATGTCCCTGCTGGCAGAAATCTATTGTTCTGGTTCTTCTCCTTTGCTATGGGTTGCATAAGATCATCCCACCCACTGTGGGGAGCAGGTCCCAAGTGTGACAAATCTAGGCCTTGGTCCCATTGCTTCTCAGAAGGAATCAGCCAGATTCAGAGCTCTGCTTGCTCTGTGCACATTAACAGACAGGATCTGAATTGAGATATCCGGATAGAGATGTGACTGTGTCACAAACAGCTCTACAAACTAGCAGTATATTCTGGGTCCAAGACTTGAAAGTGGAAGGATTCCAAGGGAAAAAACTTCCTTTTGCTGTCCTCTGTATTATATTCCGTGCAATGCATCTTCATATCTGGGATTTGAGGGGACAACATTTGTAATCTGATGAAAGAAGAATAATAATAGACTGCAATTGTAATGGACCACAGTCACACAGCAGTCTTTCCCCAGATCCAAACCAATTTTCTTAAAGCTTAAGCAAGTCAGTAATCATAAAAATTAGCTCATTAAAAAGCTTCAAAATCAGACAGAGAACTGCACAAACCTGTGGCTATTAGACACTATCTCTGCATGATCCCATCAGTTTGCAGTCAAGGCTGAAGCAAGCTTGCTATAGCCCAATATTGAACAAAAAAGAAACAGTCTTGTTGCACTAGGGTGCACTTTGGAAAGGGAGAATATGAAAAAGGAGTATTCTTTGACATATTTAATTTAAACAGGATTCAGTGGAAATTTAAAGGATTCCTTGCATGTCGGTAGCAGAAATATGGATGTGGTATATTCAGTCATACATCTCTCATTACATTTTTATTTCTATCACTTCATTGTTTCTCAGACAAAGCATTAGCATTTCTTTCATTTGTATAATAAGAAAATATTGTATTTATTACTAAGATGTAGAGACTAGAGAAAGAAGGTGGGGAGCTTTGATCCAGGGAGACAAGACAAGTGCTCTGTATGAGTATTACTTAATGTGGAGCCATGACTCAGACACAGTGTCATTTTAACAACTTTCTGTGTTTAATTTCCTTTTCTTTAACCAGTAGCCTAACAGAACAGCATTCCAATTGTGGTCTATGGACCACCAGTGGTTTGTAGGGCTCTCCCAGGTGGTCTCAGAAGTTAAATGTTTTGGGAACTACATTATACCCAACAGATCTCAGGGAAAAGAACCAAGTGGTCTAGAAGGTAATTTCTTTCTTGCTGTGTGATTGGTCTCCAGGGAGGAAAAAAAAAGCTGGGAGGCCATGGGCTAGAGAGGTCTCTTTAAATTTTTGGGGAAAATTACTAGCAGTTGAATTTTGGACACTATTTTACAATCTTAGTGTCTACAGCAGTCAAAAAGTTTTAGCCCTCTGCAGTGGAGACAAAATAGAACTGCAAGATGATGCAGAACAACATGAACAAATTGCTGCAGAGAGGCCTGAAAGCCAGGGAAGTTTTATCCACCTGACATTTCAGGGAGATTTTGTACAGTTGAATCTCATTACTTAGGCACGATGTAGTCTTGGTGTTATGTTTCCCAGGTCCTGCTAGGTCCTAACATCCTTAAGGGAGCACTTAAGGGTTTCTTCTCCCCTGATCCTTAAGAGGTTTTGTTTGGCAGGTAGCAGGTCAGAGGTGATGTAGCAGAAGGCATGGTCATTTCCAAGGCCCCATGGTGTGTCTCTCCCAGAGGGATTGCACGGTGGCATGTTTCAGTGATGGACACTCTGCCCTGGTGGCTCAGCAGACATTAATGCTGACCCTCTGAAGTGGAGTGGACACCTGGCACTCTGCTCATGACCTTCACAGACCTGAGGGGCAGCTTGAACTTGGGATGCACCTGTGGATCTGTGCAGCACGTGGCAGAGTCATTTTGTGGTGAACTCCAAGGGGAAAGGATGCCACCTACTGAAATGCCACTCGTGATTCCCGCACCACCCAACCTCTGCTTGGAGATCCTCTCCAACATTCACTGACCTAGACTAACCCTGCCACAGCCTCTGAGATCCAGTGAGCTCATTGCCTGAGGGGGGAGGCTGCAGGCCAGATGGGAGAAATGTAATACTGCAGAGTGTGTGTGCTTCAGTGTCCAAAAATGCAGCAGTTTCCAGAGGGTAGCAAGAATGGGGGAAAACCGGAAAGCTCTGCGTGTCCAAAATTAGACCTTGCACTGAAATAAAGGAGGACAATATAACTAGTGTACAGGGAAAGAAGACTTCCAGTAAGTATCATTTAACCTATTTCTAGCAGTGAAGTCTGTCCTGGGAAATTTCCATTGCACTATAATGAGCTCAATTAGAATTGTATAATCAAATAAGTGCATTTGGCAGAGAAGTGGGAAAGGAGAATGCTACCATTGCAAGGTTAGCTGCGTTGCCTGTGTTCTGCTCATTTTATCAAATGGTACCTGCTCAGATGCTAGGCTTTAATTTTCCTCAGGTACAATTGCAGTGGTTTCCCAGGCTCAGAATCAATTTGGGCATGCTCAGTCCCAAATGGCCAACAAGTCCAAGTAGACCTGGGGCATGCAGGTCTTACATAGACTCATTTGAAAAGAAATATTAAATACAGAAATACATTCTGATTAAATTATTAGGTCATGGAAGCCTGTTGTGTACAATCTAGATATTTTTGCTGTCCCTAAATGCTAGATTGACTTCCATTAGTTTGGATTTTAATGACTTCAGTGGGATTAAATTTAAACCTCATGTAGCAATGTCAGATCTTGCAGTACTCCTGGGAGTCTCATAAATGCTCAAAATTGCTAGATTAGATTCTAGTGTGATCCACCTGGAATCCTCACTCTTGGTTTCTCTCTTGTCTCAGAGATATTTGGGGAATATCTCCTTGTTGGAAGAGAAGATGAAATGGGAGCTGCAGGAGGATGCCATAAAAGAGTTTAGTCTTTTTGAGAAGAAACCTTCATACAACTCTCATGTAATGCTATTTTGTCCTTCTATGTTATGTGAGGTTTGACAGGAGGACTAAGGCTTCTTTTGACTCTAAGTAAAGTCTTAACTCTGAAAATGCTTTTAGAGCCACAGATCCTATCTGTATTACTGGCTTGTCTTACCTGGAAAAAGCTACTGAAATATTAACTCCACTTTCGCAGAACAGATTTTTTGGTAACATCTAAAATATTCTTCAGAAATTCTTCAAAATAGTTTTCTTCTTCAAAGTCACTAAAGAATTTCACTGTGTGGGACATGAAAAGAGCTCAAGGGCAATAACGAAGGGACAGCATTAGGGAAAAAAAACCTCTCCAAAAATTAAATTGAAATTTTGATATTTCTCGTAACTTGGTACGAAGAAGTTCCAAAACTTGCCATAACTTTAGAGCAAAATTGGGGTAAAAAAAAGACAATCAGTCATGCAATATACCCCAGGGACTCAGGAAGTTCCAGTTTCCTTTCCATACAATATTTACCATACTTGCACTCATACCAAAGCTGTGGATGTCTTCAGAATTTCAATTGCTAACCGTAAACCTTTTAAATACAGAAATTGCTTTAAAAAAGATGTAACACAACATGAAAGTAAATTCATGCTTCTCTACAGTCAGGAGATTAGAAGATAACTAGCCAAGGAAACAGATATATATCACATTTGGCTTCTAGGCTGAGAACTAATATTTTTTTTGCCAGATTTTAAATAATTTTATTGTAGTTACTAAAACAATACACCACTAAGCCACCAAAAATGATATTTTTGGAATGAAATGAACATCCAGTAGAATTTGATACTTCCAAAGTACAATTTGTAATCACTTGAGAGAGAAAGTTTGCCCTTCTTTTTTTTTTTTTTTTTTTTTTTTTTTTTTTTTTTTTTTTTTTTTAAATCTTCTTGTGCAGTGAAAGGAATGTGCAAACCAGTATGGACTAGTAAAGCATATGACACAAAGCTTGGCTGTACTGAAGTCATAATTGGATGAGACTATGATCCACCCACAGAAATAATACAAATCCTTTAACAAGAGATTTAAGAACTGTTAACTAAAGCCAACATAGCAACAAACTTCCCCTGCAAACACACCTTATCTCAGGAAGTGAAAACTATTCACTGCCTAAATTTCAATTAACTTTGTCACGCTTTTCTGAACCACAGCAGTTCAAGCTTGATTCACGTTATGATGACTGATAATTGCTTTTACAGGTCTGATTTGGTGGAACTGTGGAAAATGTCTTGCCAGACTGTATTACATGGGTGAAAAACATTAAATAGACAGCTAACATGTCTCATCTCTTCCTCTACTCTTCTGTCTTTATTTTTCCTATCTTTTGTAACCTCCCATAGAGGTTTATGTGTGTGCATCTGTATGTGTCTTTGTGTCTGTGTCAGTAAAAGCCTAAACATTAGATCACAAGTTCTTGTTTATATAAGCTTCAATTTACCCTTCAGGCAAAAATTTAGAGATTTCCAAACACACAGATGCTTGCCACTATCCAAATTCAATTTGAAATGCTCTGCACAACATCTCCTTTAACTTAACTAACCTTGTATTGTTCAAGTACTTCATAATGGGTTTTGATTGCCAAATATCATTACTAACTTTGCTATTGTTAGGAAAGTTAATTGAAACACAAATAAATAATGTTCCATAAAATGTCAAATCATCTGAAAAAATTGTATTCATTTTATTAAACACACAAATCTGATTTTTCAAATAATTAGTGTGCTAAATTACTATGGAAAAAAATCTATCAAAAAATCCCAAAAGAAAATGTTTCTACCTGGTATGATCTAGACCCTAGAGGACTTGTAAGAATGGGCCATTATCTGTCAAGAGTCTCAGGAGTACAACTCATTCATATAAAGCAAAACCTAAGAAAGGGAGGCTGAAACACCAGGAAACAAAGCAAGGTTTACTTTGAGAATAAACAAAGAATGCTCCCCTCAGGGGAAGATTTGGAAGTCTCTGGAAGACAGAGGGAGAAAGGCCAAACCTAGTATGCTCTGGTAAAGTTTTCAGACCATGACATACTGCAGTTTCTTTTGATGGGCACACTGTAGAGGAAGCAGTTCTGCACTCTAGAAATTGTGCAAATAAGAGGTTCAGGAAGACAGAATCAGTGTCACTAACCTCAAAAAAAGCTCATGCTGCAAATAACACAAATAAGTCTTCAAGTTCTCACTCCTTATGGATTAATTTCAAGAGAACACACAAAATGATACACAAAGAAAATGTAACTTGGTTACAGACATCATTAATCTCCACTTTGCCAATGTTGTTGGAAAGTAATGCTGCTTTTAACTGCAGAGGTTTTTTTCCCAGACACAACATGATTTAGAAAGTGGATGAATATAACTCTCCTAAAAATGATGAAAATCCAAGTCTGTAGCAACGTAGCTGTCTGCTAGGTTAATCCTGTGTTGAATCAGGAAGTGGTACTCTGCCTGAAGGCTCTTCTTCAGGAGATTGTCCTGCTCCTGCTTCTCTCCCATCCTCCTGTGTCTCTCAGAAAAGGAACGTGGGATCAAAGTCTGTAATTTCCATCATATGAAACAGACATGGATGAACAATTAACAATGACAGCTAATTGACCCAGTTTTACTGTCTGTGATTTTTCTCTGATGAGTGGGTTGCTGCAGAGTAAATCTGTGGCAGAAGTCACAGTGGCCTGTGATTCTACAGTGTCTCCTCCTAGAGATGATGATGTTGACATCTCAATGAAAGGCAGATAGGATGCACTGGGTACAGTGAAAGGTACAGTAGGCAATAATGTGTGCATGGGATGATGTCTCAGACAGCTGAAGTGCTGAAAGTTTGCTTCCTAATTTAGCCAATAGTAACTTGCTTGTCTACCTATATGCATTTGATGTGCATTGAATATATATTGCTCATGCCCACAGGATATCCAAATGCTGTTCTTTTCTGGCACAGGATAAATCTATTGCAGAAATTGTTGGATAGCTTGAAAAATGTAAGCACAGCATATTCTCCAAGATTCATAGCAACATATGTCTGTATATCTTGTTCAGAGTGGTGCCTGAAACATGTTAATGTTCATGTACAAGTAAAGGCACGTAAAGGGGTTTTTGTTTTAGGCATGTTTTACCCCTGGATTTATATGGGCATGAGGTAACACCTACTTTTTTTTTTTTTTCCTTCAAAGAGCTAATCCACATGCATAATTGAAACAAGTCCTTATTTTGCTCACTATAAATATGTACCATATGTATCTCTTATAAATGTTACATTTTGTAGCATGGTGAGATTTGCTAGTACCTGTGAGTTATGTCAACCTTCATCCAAAGGGAAATAAAAATTAAGAACTTTGCATTGTTTGAAATGGTGTGTCCTAGACATAGTCACAGGCAAATCTATAAGTCCAGTAAACAGCTACATTATCACCCTATTGATTTACTTTGTGTAATATGATGGTTTGATTGCTGTAAACAGGAATCACACCACTAAAACAACAAACAAAATTGATTGTACTGAAGCACACACATTGTAATTTCCACTGGCATTTAGGCTTGCTCTGGTATGCACTTACAGATCATGGCATTATGATTAGCTGTTCTTCATAATCTAAGAAAAGAGTAAAGATGTGAAAATGCTGTGAATTCGCTGGATCACATCCTTAAGAATTAACTTTAAGGGTTGTTCAAAGTTTGAAGGCATTTTTAAAGAACTAGTCACACAACAGCACCTTGGCTTTAGCTAAATAAACACACTGGAACTTCCTTCAAAACCTTTCTGATACAATACAAGTTAACCCTTTTAAAAACAGAGGTGTACCCCAGAGGAAGGTGCTACTACTTTGGTGCAATCTTATGTCTTTGAAAAATGCTATTACAGGATGCCAGATATGGACCCCCTACTCACTGGGTCCAAGTGACCCAATAAAAAGCTTTTCACCCCTGTTCACCAGCAGAAAACAGTGTGTAGCCCTACAGATATAAAACAAACTGGAGAAAAAGCATAACACAGCTTCAAAGCTTTCTGAGATGTTTATCCTCTCATTTGTACATCTGCTAAAAAGTCTCTGTTTTCACTTAATATATTAAAAAATACAACCAAAAAAATAGAAAAGCAACTTGTGAACCAATTACTAACGAGTAAAAGTATAACAGATGCAAACAAAGAACTGCAGTATTTTTCACCATATGTTTCAAATCAATCTTACTCCTTCATCAGTTGGAAACAAAGCATAATGTTGTGGTTCTAACAGTAACTAAACTTGATCTATCAAACCATAGAAAAACTAGCTATACTTTGACAAGCCACTTGTTCTATTTATTGTAAATAGTTAATAGGATTAACTAAGATTCACTGTTCATGTAGAATTATATTATCTAATTATTCCCATTTCAACTCGTTTTCTAATTGCCTTCTGGTGTTCAAATTCTTTTATTGCTCGTTTACTAGTTTCTGCTCTATTCAGTTGGCATTTTGTTTAACAACCTCAACTCTGGAATTTCAGGTACAGAGGTCTGGAGGCGAGCAGGGTGGTGATGGAGAGGAGGACCAGGGGAAAGGGCTGTGCAGGGCTGCAGCTGCTTTCCCCTCACACACCACGGATGGTGCAGAGCACCGTGGAGGGCCAGCACTGTGGCTGCAGTCCCTGACGTCCTCCTGAGAAATCTACCCACACATAGAGGCACCTGCACAACACGGTGTTTTTACTGTCTTTAAAACAAGCCATTCATCGTGAGGTAAATGGCAAAAAAGCTCCACACATTCCAGTTGCAACAAGACTACCCATGGACTTTGACATGTGTGTTAAAACTAGAGGCTCTTTCCTGACCTCTCTTTTTCTCTCTCTCTTTTTTTTTTTTTTTTTTTTCATTTAAGCTTTTATTTGACTTTTGTACTATAGAGCCCAAAATGCACTCCACAATCTTTGAATCTGTCAGCACGCAAGGGGCCTGAGAAGACAGTGAGGCACTGAAAAGAACCCCACAGTTTCAAGCTTCAGGTGGGAGGCATGACTGAATAATCTCTAGAGAACCCTTCCTACTGCTGTTTCTGTCATTCTCCCTTGCAACTTCCTCGTAAATGCACAGAGATATGTTAGTAAGGATTGCAGATGCATTTTTGTCACCTGTCTTCAATGTGTTTTGCAGTGGCTAATATTGTGCTTTCAGCATGGATGTTAGGGTCTCTTTTACCACCTGTAAACAATCAGATGCAGTGCCAGGATATTACATGCTGTGCTCACAAACAGCTTGCAGGCTTGTTGAAGTGCAGCTCCCTGTGCACACAGTGCTTTAAGAAGTGCTAGCAGGGGGATCTCCAGTCTCACAGCATTTACAGGCACAATGGTACCAGATCAGACTCTCTGCTCTCTCCCAGCCCTGCTCTGGGCTGGTGCTTGGCAGGGTAAATTTAATCTCTCTTGCTTTGAGGATGTATGAACTGTAGATCTGAGTGCTCTAGGTCTGCCAGATTCCCAACTCTCTGAACCATCTTTTCTTTTGTTTGTTTGAAAGTTTGCTTGCCAAACTTTCAGGATCACTGGCTTATATTCATCAACTCAGTGAACTTTGCATCCAAAAGTAAGGTGAGAAAGAAGTGACTTCTAATGTAAATGCTAATTCAGGTCTAAATATGGCTTTTTTTGCCAGGTTAAAAAGAGGACTTAAGCACTTTATTTGGGATCTAGAAACTAGAAGTGCAAAACATGATACTGAAAATGCCTGCCTATCCCTGAAGACACCTAGATCTAGTAGACAGCTGACCCTCCTCAGCCTAAATTTTCCTTCAGGCTTTCTCAGTTTGTGTATCTAAATTTATCCACCTTGGCATAGTCAACAAAGTTTAGTTCCCTCTTGTTTATTAGATGATTCAGAATTATATGTCCTCCCTTTGAGAGAAATGTCCTGCCACCAGACTAAACCAACTTGGGTAAATGTGCAATCCATTGACAAGATTCAGTGTTTATGGAGCCCATCAGTTCAGTAGTTTAAGTAACTGTCTTAGCTCGGTAGGAGTTCTGAGTTCTGGTTTTTGCACCAAGGACAGTATCTTATTTTAGGTTATATGGTTAAAATATAGGAATGACCATGGAAACTGGCACCCAAACTGTGTCTCTCAGCTCTAAGCCTAACCACTAGACCAGGGACTCATGCTGTGCCTCTGTCACTCAGCCTTTCATATTTTGTGCATAGCAGCCTTATTTTCCCAAAGGAGTAAGAGTACTCTTCTACTTCCCACAAAAGCCTATGAGGAATAGGCCATCTCCTGGTGACCTCCATCTTTGGAAAAGCAGGAAAAGAGGTATTAAAATGTTTTGAGGTGAAGTAAGAATTGAGTCTGTTTTCTCTTGAATGCTCTCACTACTTTTGAAGGAGGCAGCACAAGCTTGTACTACATTTTAAAAGAAACAAATGAGCTCTGCCTAGCTCTCTAGAGACACATACCTTCCAGAGAGAGTCCTGGCTGTACATATCATATGTACATTTTACAATTGTAAAAGCAATTTTTTGCAGCCCGCAGTAAAGGGTAAGATCTAAGATACAGGATATCCTTAGAGTTTCTTTTTTGTCTCACTCCTGGTGGCTGTGTGCTCACTGGCATAAGGTAGCTCATGGCTAAGCATACTCTTAGGTTTTAGTTTTGGACATTCTAATGTGTGTAACTATGCACGGACCATTTATAGACAAGTCATTTTGAGTTCTAGTTTTCATGCGGAGGTACCAGACATTGAACAGGTGTTGGGGGTTGGGGTTTTGTTCCTTTAATGCGTGAGTTTGGAGAGTTTTTCCCATTGTGATGCTAACAAAACCTGCCGGCTGCGCCCAGGGTCTTTGACGGCCCTGGATGGGGCAGGTAGGTGGGACTGGGGCTACTCGGAGGAGCACGAGGGCTTCCGGGTGGGGCTACCCAGAGGAGCGTGCGGGCTTCTGAAAGAAGTGTGCAGGAAAGACATTGGCACTCAGATAGAGAAGCTACCCATGAAGTCCGCCATGTGGATGCCCATGTTCCCAAGAGTCGGGCTAATGAAGAACACCGGCACAACAAGCGGGTAGATCAGGCTGCACAGATAGAGGTGTCAAAGATAGACTTAGATTGGGAACACAAGGGAGAATTGTTCCTGGCTCGATGGGCCCATGATGCCTCAGGTCATCAGGGCAGAGACGCCACCTATAAGTGGGCACGAGACCGAGGGGTGGATCTAACCATGGACAGTATTTCCCAGGTTATCCATGACTGTGAGACATGTGCTGCCATCAAGCAAGCCAAGCGGGTGAAGCCCCTCTGGTATGGTGGGCAATGGTCCAAGTATAAGTACGGAGAGGCCTGGCAGATTGACTACATCACAGTGCCTCAGACCCGCCAAGGCAAGCGCTACATGCTGACCATGGTGGAAGCCACCACCGGGTGGTTGGAGACCTACCCTGTGCCCCATGATACTGCTCAGAACACCATCCTGGGCCTGGAAAAACAAGTCCTTTGGAGACATGGTACCCCTGAGAGAATTGAGTCAGACAATGGGACTCATTTCAAAAATAGCCTTGTTAGCATCTGGGCTAAAGAACATGGCATTGAGTGGGTGTACCATATTCCCTACCATGCACCAGCGGCTGGGAAAGTCGAACGGTGCAATGGCCTGCTTAAAACCACCTTAAAGGCACTTGGTGGGGGGACTTTTAAGAACTGGGAGATTAATTTACCAAAGGCCACATGGTTAGTGAATACCCGAGGTTCCACTAACCGAGCAGGTCCTGCCCAGTCTGAGCCCTTGGGAGCACCAGATGGAGATAAGGTCCCAGTGGTACACATGAGAGGCATGTTAGGGAAAACTGTTTGGGTGAACTCTGCCTCCAGCAAAGACAATCCTGTTCATGGGGTGGTTTTCACTCAAGGACCAGGTTGCACTTGGTGGGTGATGCAAAAGGATGGAGAGACCCGATGCATATTCCAAGGAGACCTTGTTCTAGGGTGAACTATCTATGATACTGTGCCTGTAACTGCCTGTATGTATATGATTTAAAGGTTTTAATTTGCTATAGCATGTTGGCATGGGAAAAATTCAGGGTGGACAATGTTGGGAGTTGGGGTTTTGTTCCTTTACTGCGTGAGTTTGGAGAGTTTTTCCCATTGTGATGCTAACAAAACCCGCCGGCTGTGCCCAGGGTCTTTGACAGCCCTGGACAGGCGGGTGGGTGGGAGCGGGGCTACTCGGAGGAGCACGAGGGCTCCGGGCGGGGGTACCCAGAGGAGCGTGTGGGCTTGTGGAGGGACACTGGAGTTTCTGGCAATGGAGCGGAAAGGAGGAACCCCCCAGTCTGCTCTGCACGTGGCCAGGAGGCAGGAGAGCCGGACACCTGTGTCAACTCCTCTGCATCTGTCCTGCTTAGCCTCCTACCTCTGGGAATACAACTGGTCTCTGGACACAACAGTGAGCGAGGAGCTGCTCCCACCTGAGCCCAGCCCAGCGGCTGCTCCCCTCCACCTCCCTCACTCCCGCCTGCTCTGCTGCACGTGTTACATCCCTGAGAACAAACACAGCCTGAGTGTGTCCACAGCTAAAGAAAGGACTGGAACTGGGTTATTTTCTTCTGTTTTTGTCGGTAATTTTAATAACTGCTGTTGTTTTCTACCTGTGCGGTTAGATATAGTAGTAAAGAGCTGTTACTTCTACCCCTTATCTCTGCCTAGAGTCCTTGATTTCAAACAATTATAACACTTAGAGGGGGTGAAATTAAATTCTCTATTTCAAAGGGGAACTTTTGTCTTTTATTGGCAGAACCCTGTCCTAGAAACCAGGACAACAGGTTAGGAAAACTGGCTGAGTATTTATAATTAAAATAAGTCTATAGGATGGGAGTAGTGAAATTTCATGTGTTTCCAGCCTTTCCTGTCCCTCTCCTGCCATGTGGCAATGAGACGGATACATAGGCAAGGCCATGGCTCCAGAACAAGTCCCTTGGTCTTTGCCCCATTTCTTTATTTTCATGTTCATCTCCTGCCTTCCTCCCAGGCAGGGAAGCTGAGATCATATCATCAGAGGGAAACCCCCTTCTCTTCTCCTCATTTATACCCTTCCCATTGATTAAAATACAATGGTGGCACAATGATGGCACCCAGATGAGGTCTGTCCCAGCCTCACTGGGTGCTTGCATTGGCCAGTGCAGAGCCAGAGCCTTTGTTATTTTAAAGATTCACGGATAGATGAATTTGCTGTGCCTGCCCTTGTAGGTAGCAGCAGCACTCATGGCTTGGTTCTTGTGGCCAAGACCCACTAGAAAAGCCCTTTGCTTCTGCTCAGCTTAATAATGAAGTGACAGAGAGGCACAGATAGACAGAGGGATTCAATGTCCTGAACTGAAACAAAACTGATCAATTCATGCACGTGGAGAGACTGGATTATAACCTTTTTTTCCATTTGCTGTTGAGCCAATATTAACTAAGCAAGGGTCTAGAAAGGATGCCAAACCTATCTAATTACTGGTTATGAAATGGGGTAACTTTCTGACTTTACCTATTGGTATATTCCCTGAACTGAGGGGGAACATAATATTTTACAGAAAACAAATCCAGTAGCAGTAGCGAATGCTCTATGTCCGGATTTCTTTTCCCCTGTAAACATAAAGGAGGCGACGTTACAATAATCCCACTGGTGACTGAACATTACTGCTTGTTTAAACTGAAAATGGGGCACATGTTCACAATTTTTTCTCCTGCTAAATACATGGACATTCTCACCAAGGAGAGACTACTGGAGCTTAACCCCATAAGCTTATATACATGCTGCTCTTATCCAGTGGACTTATTACTTCAAATTCTCTTCTGATTCAGCAAGATGTAACCAGGTCTCCAGTACTTAGTTTCCATCAAAACTTTGGTTTCCCTGAAATAAAAATCCCAAATGTAATAACATGACTGGAGTTATTTTCTCTTACACCAGTTTTGACAGATAGTGTTATGGACAGCTGTCATGATTTAACCCCAGCTGACAGCTAAGCCCCATGCAGCCACTCACTCACTCCCCCCACAGTGGACTAAAAGTGGGTTTTGATTCAGACAGTTTAATAGGTAAAGCAAAAGCCACGCATGCAAGCAAAGTAAAACAAGGAATTCATTCACCGCTTCCAATGGGCAGCCAGGTGTTCAGTCATCCACAGGAAAGCAGAGCTCCATCATGTGGAACAGTGGCTTGGGAAGACAAATGCCATCAACCACAAACAGCCTCCCCTTTCTCTTTCTTCCCCCAGCTTTACATGCTGAGCTTGATGTCATATGGGATGGAATATCCCTGTGGTCAGCTGGGGACAGCTGTCCTGGGTGTCCCCTCCCAATTCCTTGATCCCCACAGCATCCTCACTGTTGGGGTTCAGTGACAAATACAAGAGATGCCTTGAGCATTGCTCAGTGATAGTTAAAGCATCCCTGTGTTATCAATATTTTTCCAACATAAATCTGTAACACATCTCCGTATCAGATGCTGTGAAGAAAACTAACTGTACCCCAGCTAAAACCAACACAACAGTTCACAGGGTAGTGTCACTATCTTTGAATGTCTGATCTGCCTTGCTTCTCTCACTGATTATTAATTACAGACTGTGATACTGTTTTTATGAAACAGAGATCTCCATAGTCAAAAGGACAATGCCAGATTGAAAAGGTTCACTTTTTTCCTACATGAAATGACCTTACACATATAGAAGTTGTCCATCTTCAGAGTACTTTACTTGAGTTTTTCTCTGATTTGATATTCATATGTTCAACACAACTCCTGTGGTGTGAAAAAGAACATATGTCCTATGATGTGTTCAGAGGGAAAGTATCCCAGTCAAGTGACCTGCACCTCACCTCTGACTGGCCAAATCCTGCACAGAACTCTAGGAGATTGACCCTGGTAGATTCCAGACATCCACCAAAGCGTGTCTGTTAGTTCCCTCCACAGCTAGACAGGGGAGAAAGAAGGATTCATGGGTTGAGATAAGGTCCAGGAGAAATCACTCCCCAAGTACCAACTCAGAGGTATTATTTGAATTTATTACCAACAAAATTAGAGCAGGATAATGACAAGTAAAATAAGACCTTAAAAACACCTTTCCCCCACCATTTCCAGCTCTCCCTCCTTCCCCACAGCAGCAAAAGGAGTCAGGGAATGAGGAATACAGTCAGTTCATCACGCCTTGCTCCTGCTGCTGGTCAGGGAGAGGACTTGTTCCTGCTCCAGCACAGGGTCTCTCATGCAGGAGAAAATTCCCCATGAACTTCTGCAAAGTGAGTCTATCCCATGGGCAAGAGTTCTGCACAAAATGCTGCAAGACAGGGCACTTTTCCATGGGGTTCAGTCCTTCAGGCTCAGTATGGTCCACCGTGGGTCCCGCCAGGAAACCTGCTCTGGGCATTGGCTCCTTTTTAGAATGGTCTGCAGGTCCCTGCCTAGAGCCCACTCCAGGTCAGGCCTCCCGTAGGTTTGCAGTCTTCTTTCAGGCATCCCCGTGCTCCAGTGTGGGCTCCTCCATGGACTGCATGTGGATCTCTGCATGCCTGTGGTCCTCTGTGGGCTGCAGGGGCACAGCTGCCTCACCATGGTCTCACAGCAGGCTGCAGGGGAACCTTAGCTCCAGTGCCTGGAACACCTCCAGCCCCTCCTTCTCCATCAACTTTGGTGTCTGCAGAGCTTTTCCTGTCTCATATTCTCACTCCACTCTTCTCTGGCCACAACTGTGTAATAACTTTTCTTCTTAAATATGTTAAGATTATTCTTATTTATCACCTTACTATAATATCATAAAAACCGTCTTATGGCTTTCAAGGAAGAAAAATAATAATTTTTGAGCATAAAAGGCATCGGAGGTACAAAATCATGCAGTGTCCCAGAGTAATGGACAAGCAATTTCCCATTTAATTTAGAAGATATGCATTTGTATTGTTCATGCCTTGTAGCCATGCAGGATATACTGTACTCATTAAATACGCTGCTCTCCTGACACCATACTGCCAGAAAGCTGTAGCTGTTAAGTACAGGTAAAGCCCACAAACAGTGATCAGAACATGTCTTCCATGCAGCAACATAGCCACATATTAAAGCAACATGATACCAATGTTTTAAAACAGAAATGGCAATAGCCAATGCATGGTTTCACTTCTAGGACAGGGGTGGGAATTTATATTTACAGTGTCATTTTCAAATATTGCCCACAGACAGCATGGTTACACAATGTCTGAAGTCCTGCTTGTTGAACTTCATTTCCTTGTACAAAAAGTTAACCCACCCAGTTGATCAAGGGAAGCCAATTGACGTGATCTTTTTGAACTTCAGCAAAGCTTTCAGTACTGTCTCTCATAGGATTCTTCTGGACAAAATGTCCACTGAATAATGGAGAAACACATGGGATGGGTGAGAAATGGCTCACCAGTTGGGCACCCAGTAAATGGGGTGACACCAGACTCATGACCTGTTGCTGAGGGGGTTCCACAGGGCTCCATCCTTGGTCCAGTGCCCTTCAACATCTTCATTAACCACTTCAATGCAGAACTCTGAGGAATGCTAACAACAACACTCAACTGGGAAGAGCTGTTGACTCCATTTAAGACAGGAAGGCCTTGCAGACAGACCTTAAAAAATCAGAGGGTCACAACCAAAAATATGAAGTTCAACAAGGGCTGGTGCCAGATTCTGCACCTGGGATGGGGCAGCTCTGGATGTACAGACAGACTGGGGAATGAGAGGCTGGAGAGCAGTGCCATGGAAAGGGCCCTGGGGCTCTGGCCCATGGCAAGTTGAACATGAGCCAGCAGTGCCCTGGCAGCCAGGAGGGCCAAGAGTGTCCTGGGGGCATCAGGGACAGCATCACCAGCCAGGCAAGGGAGGGGATTGTCCTGCTCTGCTCTGCTCTGCTCTGCACTGGGGCAGCCTCACCTCCAGTGCTGGGAGTGGTTTTGGAAGTCCCAATATAAAAAAGACATTTAACTATAAGAGTCTATCCAAAGGAAGGCCATGAGTGTGGAAAGTCTAGAGGAGTGGTGTTATGAGGAGCAGCTGAGGTCTCTCAGTCTGTCCAGCCTGGAGAAGAGGAGACTGAGGGGAGACCTCGTTGTGATCTTCAACATCTTCATGAGGGGAAGTACAGAGGCAGGAAATTATGTCTCCACTCTCTTGATCAGTGACAGGACCCAAGGGAATGACCTAAAGCTGCATCAGGGAGGGTGTAGATTAGATATCAGTGCTTTTCAGCCAGAGGCTGGTTGGGCAAAGTGGTCACAGCAGCAACAATGGCAGAATTTGTACTAAGCTTGGACGACACTCTCAGGCACATGGTGTGATTATCAGGGATGTCTTATGCAGGGCCAGGATGATCGTGATGGGTCCCTCCCATCTCAGCATATTTTATAATTCTATATTAATAATCTTAGAACTACAAGGAAAAGTAAAGCACAAGCAACATCATGACAGATTGTCCCACTGAAGGTAAGAAGACACGAATTTCCTGAAAACAAATATCTTTTGCTTGCCAGGCTCCTTCAAGGTAAAGGTTTGTAGCTTTTGTATCCTTTGGACAAGAATCATGTTACTTAGAGATACTTGTACCTCAGCTTAGCAAACAGTAGATGCAAACTAGAATTACTATTCTCATTAACTCACTAATTTGAAAAACTATGGAGGTTTAGGCTTTAAAAAAAACACCCTAAGTTCATTTTCTCCATTTCAGCAGTGTGAAAAGAAAAAAATCTCTAGGAATAGTCTGTACAACTGCTAAGGTAGGAAACAGTTATAGAGTGCTTCTCTATTATGAAAATCTTACAAAAATATTACAAAAATCTTAGTGACGAGAAGGCAGATTATAGTTTTTGGACATTTTGAGAGACTCTGCAGATAGCAAGAAAATGTGAGGCCATAGGTAAATTACCTTACACTAGGAACAGAATCAGAGCTGTCTTCAGCAGGATTTTACCCTATGTTTATTCTATTTCTTGGCAGAGGAGCAAGTCACTGCAGGAAAGGTATAGGCACAGGACTGCTTGTGACAAATATCCTGGTGTCTTTTTTTCTTGAAATTGACTCCATGGCAGCAGGAGTAGGATAGTTTGTACTTACTACAGAAATGTGTGAGGAGCAAATACAGACCTACCAAGTTAATGCATGGCTATGTGGTAACAAGTTTATATAACAAAGTTCTAGCATAGATGAGCTCAGTGAACTTGGATCCTTCCTAATGAAGACAAAACCGCCTGAGTGTGCAGCAGGTCTATCCACCTTCCAGGATGACTTTCCTGTCACAAATCACTCCTGTCACTGAATGACATGCCCATTAAGAAATATTACAAACAGTATGTCATTATATCAATGCCTGCTATATTGCTTATCTTCCTTTTAACTGTGGAAACTGTAAACTTAAAGACTTAGCCAGTGAAATCTTACTTTAGGAGATGTAGGAGAGCTCCTTTGCAGCTGCTGAGAGTGAGGAGAAGGTGGAAGCTCCATGTCTTCTACTAGAAGTGAAGACTTGAGATCTTCACTGAAATCTCCCAAGCCTGACCTGATTTAGAGAAACTTGGGTATTCCCAGTGGTAAGAATAAGTACTTGCAGGTAACAGTCAAATACTGTGACTATTGCAAATAATGTTTTTTTCCAAATCTCTTCAGAAAATATCAGACTGTTTTCAAGTACATTTCCTGCTCCTTAATTCAAGTTGTGTCTTTACTGGGAAAAGCTATGCTTTAATGGTATATTAATGTCTAAATTCTAAACAGAATCCAATGGTGTTCTCAGTGTAATATATTAATTGGATTCCAAAGCAAAAGGATATTAATGATATGACTCAGAAACTAAGTGTTCTACCCTGAGAGTGTTACTATTTCTATATTTCTGACCACTGCATGGCACTGCAATATTTTAAATAGTTTGGTTCTTTAATTTCCAGAACCTAAAACTTAGGTGTAGTGACACTTGTCTCCTGCAGATGAGTATTGTGAGATTTTATAAATGCCCCATACTGAAAAAATACAAATGCTATAAAATGTCGGAAGTTAGAATGTCAAATCAGAGAAGATAAATCAAACTGCTCATTCTCTATTTAGGAGTTAGGGATGCCAACAGCTACTGCAAACTAGGGTGCACCTGTAGCTCTTGTCAAAAACTGAGGGACTTCCAAAGTTAAGACTGTTAATTCAGATTACAGTTCTCAAATTCATAAAGATTTGAAAATGGAGAGGTTATATTATTTTCTTTATAGATACACATGACTATGCATAAATATTTAGATATATACGTGCTCCATAATTTGTGCATTCTGCACCTCCATATCCTTACTTCAGAAATCCTCTTGCTTCCATAATGCTTTGCAGGTGGCTGCAGCCTGCTTGAGAGCATACATTAACATTAATACAAGTAACATTAGAGTAACATTAATACAAAAGTAACATTAATACAAGCTGACTGCATGTTTTTTCTCTTGAAGCTGTACTGTTGTCCAGCCCTGAAGCTGAGTGTCCTTCTGCCCTCTATCCTGTCACTGGGCCCAATCTAGGATCCTTTCCTGGTTTCAGCTTGTGCTAATGAGCTTTTTTATATGAAAGTTTACTCTACTGCAGATGGTATTTGTCCACAGCCAAAACACTTCCCAAGAAGTATTACAGCTCAATAAAGAAGTTCAAAAAACATCTTAGTGAAAATAAACAGTCCAATGAAATATTGCTTGTACCAAAACAGAGATTAACAAGTATCAGCCTCTATGAGCACCATGGCTGATTTTTTTCACGTCCCTCCTCTTAGTTTTAACAATCTGATCTAGTGCACTAGTATTGGAAATAGAAACTTGGTTTCATGACGATACATATATAAGATTTAATGAGATGAAATATTTCGATCTGCCTACACCTGTGCTGCATTAAAAACAGGATATTGTACGCTTCTCTAAACTGTACCAGATAGAACTGTTCATTCAAAGTGTAGTGTACTTTGCATTGCGGGAGTGTGGCAACACGTGCCTTTACCAGGGAAAGCCCAGGATGTGTTTTTTATCATATAGCTGGAATTCATTCTTTGCATGCAAGCCATTAATTTTATTTATTTTGTCTTCATTTTAATTTCCATGTAAAGAAGAAGGCAATCCAAGCATACTGTTGATACTTCATTATAAGTGTAATTTCTGTGAAAAAATGTCACACCATCTTAGAAGAAACAATTATAGGAAACAAAATGAGCTGTTTTGTTGCAGGTGAAAGACTTACTATGAAATGTTAATGAGCACCATTTTCTTCATATCAATACCTGTTTCTCTTAGTGAGCTTTAAGAATAAACATTCACCCCTTAGAATTGCAGATTTTATATAAAGATTTGGCTCCTGCACTTGACACATTTGAGAGGAACAAATTTGAGCTACAACCATAATGAATAACACATTATCATCCAAAAAGTGAGGCTAACGTGTACTGCCACCAAATGGTCAATTAAATGAAAAGCACATTTCTCCTATATATCAGGCAAAATGACCAATATTCCCAGAAATTATTTATGTTGTCTGTTCAAAAAACATGGTTTTATTTATAAAATAATAAATTTAACTTAGTATTTCAAGAACAGAAAATAGAAAGATAGGTGTTTCAGATCCAAAGGGAAATTATTATTGTATTAAATAAAAATACTTAACATTTTGAAATCCCTTTCGTCTCCTTCATTCTTTCAGTTCCAGCCTTTATTACACCATTTCCTCACTGAAATCTGACCATCCCCCATCTGAACTGAGATTTGTCCTTTCACTGCTGCATGAGGCAGCCTTTTTTCCCCTTTAGTACTTTTCTACAACTTTTGTTCCCCAAGCCTACCCATCATTATCTTGTCAGGGATTTGCTGTCCCCTCATTAGGACAATAAAGAAAGTAACCTAACCAAACCAAACCACACTCTCCCCCCTCAGTCTACATGGTTTTGTCTACTAGATTCATCTTATTAGCTTCAAGTTCTCTTTCAGGAGTTGCCCCTGACACCAACTGATGACTGCTGACAGAGCCACGGTGGGTCAATGACCTGTGCTCTCCAACACCATAGAAGTCCCAGGGCATGGTGCAGCAATGTTCTTGAGTGACCAGTACCAGCCCACAGCAACTAGTCACCCTGATGCCTATCTCACCTTGTTTACAATACTACATTTGTTTCCTAAATTAAATGTTAAGTTCTCCAGAGAAAAGCCTGTTTCTCCTTATATGTTTCTATGGTGTCGAACACAGCAGGACCCTGATTGGGACATCTGGGTACTATTATAAAACAAAAAATGAATCATGCCAATAGTAACTAGGGTTTGAAAAAAAAGCAGCAAAACTTACGGTCAGATTTTGGTGTTTGCAGCATAAGAATGTAGAACAGTCATCTCCTTTCTCATGGTCTCAGGCACAGACTGTCCTAATATCGATACTTGGGCTAAAATTAAAATAAAATCAACAAAAACCGAAGGCTGACTTATTTGGGCTGAGGAGTACTCTTGTACCATACTTAGTGGATGTGAATTCAGGAGGACTTTCAGACATTGTTCTAGTACGCAAGTGCTACCCCAGCTTTAACTCTGCAGTGAGGTGGAAAGGTCAATCCTTATCCAAGATATCCTTTTGCAACAGCTTTTGAGGTGAGTGCTGAGCCACGTGAAAGAGCAGCATGATCCAGCTAGCAAAACAGTTAAAGCCCTTAGTCTGTGCAGTCCTTGGGGCAGCACTGCACCTTCTATCTGCCTGAAGAGGTTTTATTTATTTACCAGCACCCACACTTGTGCTAAAGACAGAGCTGAGGGAGAAAGCTGCCTTTGGCATGAACCTCTTCCTCTCTGAGTTTGGATGGGATGAGAGAAGGGGTAGTAAAAGCTGTGAATTAATAAAAGATGAAGAACAAGGTAAAGTACTGAGACTGCTGGTCGTTACAGAAGGCATATGACCAGCTTGGGATAACATATTTTTTATTTCCTAGCTGTAGTCTTTACAGAACTAAAGCTGTCATTCTATTCTAAGTTTCTTGGCCTGAGGGACCCAATGGTGAGGACAAACCAAAGCAGAGTGGAGGAGAAGGTGCAAACAAAATCTGAGACAATACGTAAAAGTGCATTTGTGAGATGAATGGGGCATTGAAGCTGCCACTGCAGGAAAGATAGTGAGAGATAGAAATGCCAAAAGAGCAAATGTAAGTGCTCAGCAGATGATCAAAATGGCAAGAATAGAAGAAAGTATCTATAAATCCCATTAGTCATTATGCACAAAATAATTTGTAAATATTAAGTCAATCTCTTTGTGAAGGAGGTGCTGCAGCCAGAAGATGGGTTACAGTATGCCAAAACCAAGCTCTGGTATGCTCTTCTAGATAGCACTGTCACAAAATTAGACTGGGTTAACACAATGTTAATGCTTCTATTTAGGCATCTGAGCACACCTTATATTTTGTAGACTTATAAAGGAAAGTTAATTCCATTCAATTAAAGATAGTTAGGAAAAATTATGTCCTGAAGGGCAAGACATAACAAATACTGAGATCTTATCCTACGCTTGTCTGCAGCAACAGCATGGATTCAAAAAAGAAATCAAGTAAAGGGGAGACATTAAAAAACTGTGGAAAAATCAGTCTTAGTTCGCATATCCTCTGGAACATGTGTCATTGTGATGGTTCAGGATTAATTAGAGCTCTGACTCTGCTTTAAGCATAGAAAGCCAAGTATCAGCCACAATAAAACAATAAGCATTGTATATAATGTGATTACCTCAAATACTCACAACTACTGTAATGTCCTGCGAGGACTCTTCCAGGCTTTTGGTGCCTATCCTACTATACATATAACCCTTCTGCAACTGTAGCTAGTAACAGAGGCTTGAGCACCAGGACCTCCTCCATATTGATTTATGGGCCAAAGAAGTGTTGCCTAAAAAGCTCGGGAAATAAAGCCTCCCAGAGAGGACAATAGGTTTTCTTTACAAAACATATGTGCTGAATTTCCATGTTTTTACTCTTCTCTGTGGGTTTTACTCATGATGCATTGCAAGTTAATCACTTTATCATTTTTCACATATGAATATCAACCATCCTGGAAAATAATCCCTTCTAGATTTCTTAAAATAACAATGTGCTTTTGCCCTAGTTGAGAGGGAGGATATGGGGGGTGGGGAAGAGGAGAATAAAAAAAAGAAGCCTGAAAATGAAAGACTTGTGCCAGACATGCTGGATCTGCATTTGTAATACCCTTGCTTCAGGGTATTTGGATGTATCCAGAATTTTGACTCAGACCATTAGAGAGACAGAACCCAACTGTAAAAGTTTGAGATCTGAGCAATACTTAGACTGTATTTGGATGTAGAGTTTTGGCTGACCTATTTAAAGGATGATGTTGTGCAAGTGATTACTCCATAATCTAGGCAAGTGCCAAAACATATTTAATAGTAAAAAAGTAGCCAAGACCTAAAAGTTTTCCCTTTTTTTAATTTTTTTTTAATAAAAACTGAAAAAAAAGAGCTATATATTACATTGTGGAGATTCACAGGTATTTTCCTGTAGAAGAAATCAATTTCTCTCCTAGAAGAAAAACAGCATTCAGATTAAAAGGGGGAAATTTAGCTTTATTTCTGTAAAATAAGAAAGATTTCCTGGGGTTATGAAACAATTATGAGGTTTCTTTACCAGTAAAGTGGAAGAGGTTAGTTAGCTACTACCTAGTGATCTGTTTGGGCAGCCTCACCTTACAAAGGTTCAAAACCAAGCCCCATTCCCAGAGCTGTGCTTTATCTCTATTTCAGTTCTCTTGGAAGAGAACTCTCTGGATGAAACCCAAGAGGGTTCAGCCATTATTACTGTAGTTACTATGTTCTTCTGAAACATTGTGAGAATTTCAAAATATAAGTGCTCTAAGAAACACTGTGTTGTATTAGTGTGCTGTACAACAAGCAAAGTTAGCAAGGAAAAGGCATCATCTAAATAATGGACAAGGAATCAGAATTTTAATCTGTTTTCTGCTAAGGATTTCTTTGGCCTGGAGGAATATTGTGTATTCTGTCTGCCTTTGCTTCCACATGTGAGCAGCTCAGTAAGAGGATAATAATCTCAAAGCTTGCTCTAAGAATTAGTTAATAAGGGTGTTGATAATGTCAACTAGCAGTTTTAAGTAGCAAGAGTGTGATCTTGAGCATGAATGAGTCTTTTCCTGATGAAAAGCTGATGTACAAAAACCAGACTCAATCAAGAAAAAAAGATCTTTTGGGCAAACCAGGGTGTTGAAAACATAGAAAGTTTACTACTGAAAAAAGCAGCTCCAGGTTAGAAATGCAGACAGGGTATTTACTGTTAAAAAGCCAGGCCCTGTTTGTAAATATTTGTAAATATTTACATCATACTCCAAATTCACTGAAATACAGATGCTATCTAGTCACAGAAAATAGGTCAGGTTTATAAATGTTGTAGCTAACATACAGATAAGCACTGCCACACAGAGTATTACTAATGAAATACTTTAGGTGGGCAGGCTGATGCTGAGATTCTTCCTGTTGGTGATGACACATTCACGAAATTCCATCCATATTTGCAAAAGGTTGATGGTAATGGACTCACTTTTGTTTCTTTTCTGAGAAAAATATCCCATCACTTCTATTGGAGTATTCAAGTATGTAGTGAGCCTCAGAGCATATCCCAAATCATTTTAAAGAAAAAAAAGGCAGGGGGTAAACCAATCAACTGAACATCTATCAAAACCCACTAAGTGTGGAAGTCAGAGTTATACAGATGGTGGAGACCTGGGAGGCTGGTCCTGGGGGAGACTGTGCGCTGCTTACCCTGCTACAGTGCTACAATTCCTGCCTTCTATTAAACTCTCCTCCTGATGGGGTGGGAATTCTTATGGTACTAAACCACTTATGGACAATTCATAGGAAAAATGGAAATTTAATTAATTGAATAAAATATGTGCTGTAAGTTAGACAATTGTGCCTAGCATGTTCTCTGAAAGCTTTTTGCACTCAATTTCAAATGATTCCAAAGTCAGATTAAGGATATAACTTTTGATTTCCTCTGGCCCTCAGGACTTTAATGTCTGAGTACTTTACCATCTGCGGCATATTTATTCTCACAAGACTCCTGTGATATATAGAGGGACTATTAAATCCATTTTAAATCCATTTTAAGAATGAGGAATGAGAGCCAGAGCAACACTGGGATCAAATAGGTGACTCAGGCCTCAGTAGGGTATGAATCGAAGCCTTCCTTATCATCAGCTAAAGCCCTAATTTCTGCATGCTTCACCCTCCCAGTATTATCTTTGCTGTAAGGTTTTCCAAGCAGGGGAATTCTGTAGAGTTGGCAAACATTCTATGAAAATGATTTATTTTCCTTTTTTAAAATCTGGATGGCTTTTTCCTAGAATGGAGGATTGGAATGAGAGTGAAATCTGAGATAAGGGATATAGATTTACAATCATAACTTGAAGGTAAGTTTTGTTAGATAGATATTTAAGTGAGGCCTGGAAGTGGGAGGGAATGGGAGAATTTCCTTATAGAAATGAACAAAAAAATTCACAAAAACAATGCTTTATACTTTCTAGAAATGTATGAAACTTAGAAGCCCTACATGATTCTTACCTAGCAGTGCTGGTTTTCTTGTCAGAGATGCAGATAAGTTTAGTTTACCAAGCTGACTTGTAACTCAGCCCCTTGCTGCCCCTTACTACTTTCTCCTATGAGTGTCTAGCCCTGAAACATACTTTTTAGGCACTAGATGATATTACAGATGTCTAAACTGTCCATCATTACTGCCTTTCATTTTTGCTGATATCCATAAATTCTAGATTCTTTAGTTATATTAGGTTGCATTTTTTCATATCGAATCACAGTATAATACTTCCAATTCATATTCCTTACCTTTTAGTACGGACTGTATTATTGCTTCTGGCCTCTTTTATGTTTATTTCCATTTTCAAACCTCATTACTGTAGCTGTTATATCCTTTTTCACTGAATCAATAGTGGCATGCAATGAGGTTAATCCCTAAGACACTGTATGAATAATTCATCACCAGGTTAACCTACTGGCATGAACTGTTATTTTCACTTTTAACCCTTCAGCTCATTCTCTTCCAATGAATTTACAATTTTTTTTAAGGTTTTTGAGAAGCATCAACCAAATTCCTCTCTCATATTTGGCTAGATTTCCCATATATATGTCATAAATGACACTGATGCTGATTTACATGCTGTGATGAGTATCAAGAAAAAGAGGATGCTATGATCCTCCTATCTCTCCCTATCTTGATATGATAATTTCTATTTTTCAATAATTGTTTGTTGCAAAAACAATTATCAGGCTGTAAAGTGTGCATGCAACACATTATCTGAGCCCATTGATGGGGAGTGTTGTTAGCCCACAACAAATAGACTCAATCTTCAAAGAAAAAATGCTTGTTTTTTCAGTGACTTTGCAGCTAGTAAAGGCTAAAAACCCCACACAATTACCATGCATTGAATAACTTATGACATTTTAAATGCATTTTTAAATCAAGAGTCATAAATCTGCATTGTAAATGCTTATTGGCTTACAGTTACATTGGCTCTGATATTCCCAGTATCAATATATTCATGTTGTATCATGAACCACTAAGAGCAAATACAGCACTGGTTTGTATTGTACTTGTCACTGGCAGTATTGTATTGAACTGAATGTCACTGAGACTCAGATTCTGGTGTAAAAAGATTCTAGCTGGACATACCTGTGAGAGACTGAACTGTTAAAGGATAACAACTCTAAACATTTCCCCCATTTGTGGAGACATCAGGGTGCTTTGCTGAGGTGAAGGAGGTGAGCTTTTGGGTGTGCAGTGGCTAAACTCTGATCTGAAAAGACAGAAGGTGGAGGATGGGCTATGAGTGAGGTAGGAGAGGGTCCTGTGGAGTTGAGCAGGTGCCTCTTGCTGTGCTAAGTTGTTCTGCCTTGCACAAAACATTGGGTTATGAGGCTCCCTCTCCTCCCCACCCTGGGGAAGTACTGGGGACACTGATGGTGGTCTGAGAGTGCCACAGTCATTCACCTCTGTCAGTGGCCATAATGGGCCCTCATCATCTCGGCTGGGCTGGTGTGATGGCAGCTGTGTTGTCTTAGAAGGTCAGGGACCCCCAAAGTCTCCCCACCCCAGGGGAGGCACCTGGGCATTCTTGCCCAAACCTGAGTGGTTACAAACCCAGAAGATTTTGTGTTTCATAGATCTTCCCGTGAATTCCTTCCCACTACTCATTCATGACTTCATTCACAACCCAAAGGATCCAGTTTGCTACCACCACTTCAATCAAGAAACAATCAAGTCTAGTTTTGGGGCCTGTGGGTGATGAGATCTTCACTCTCTTGCCCTTTCTTTTCCCTCGGGCACTTTCTTGGGTGATGTAGCACTTTCATTTCGCAATGCTTTCATATTGTTATATTACTGATAGGAAAGATGGGTGCTTATGTCTTTACAAGCAACTCAGTGGGTGAGGGCCTTTAGGAGAAATGGGTGTTAATGTCCCTGAAATGGGTCTTAATGTCTCTATCAAACTCAAGCCACACAAGATTTTACAGATAATTTGATCTCCTGAACTTTGGGGCAATAGCCAAATAGGTCTGCACTAAGACTATTGTGCAACCGAGATAGCCTGGATTTCTGAATTTTGGAGAAAATGACGTTTAAGGGGGAAATATGTGGTAGGCAGTTTTGAAAGGCCGTACCTTCCTCGTACCTGTGCCAATGGGGAAAAGAAGAAGGCAGCATGGAGCCAGGAGTTTAGGATCAAAGGAGGCTTCATCCTCCAAAACCCTGAGAAATCCCAAGAGTGTGCCCCAGGACTCTCCTTTTATTCAAATAAAGTTGCAGGACTCCTCTATCTCCCTCATGGACACTGGCTTTTCATGGCATGACTTTCTGCACATAACTATAGGCAATAATAATCAAAATGCCTACATAACTGCTTTTTTTTAATTTTTGTAATGAAACTGTTTCATACACCAATCATCCAGTGTTGCTCACTCTAATCTGCCCCAAGGGATCTACCAAAAGAACCTGTGTTACCCTTATCTTCTGCAGCAGCTCGAAACAATACCAAAAACTTGTTGTTGTTGTTGTTGTTGTTGTTGTTGTTGTTGTTGTTGTTGTTGTTGAATTACTACATGGAAGAGTCAGAATTGTCCAGTATTTGGCGCAAAAATTGTGAACATTTTAGAGTCAACTCTTCATTTCTGACTGGCATTTCCTTCTTTGAGTAAATTTTGAAACAATTCTTAAATATATGTGGTTTTTCTTCTTTTTTTGCTGCTTAAGGTGCTGTTTCTGAGAAAAGGCAAGATAAAGTAACAAGAACTTGTGGCAAACTAAATATTTCTGGATACCCCTATTCCTATTACTGATTCATGCATTTACAAGAAATCCTTTAAACACGTTGACCAAATGCAAATGCTAGTAATTAGATCCAGCATCCCTAAGTATTCCCATTATTGTTTCATATGAAGACATTTTTCTTAATTTCCCTTACTCAAAAAAGCTGTTATTCCTGGCATGGTATGGTTACCCTATTCTTCTGTAGTAACTGCATTTCAGTGATGGGTGAAGAATGATTTTTATATGTACAGTCTAAGTAAAACTCTTTGGGAACTGTCATGATGAAAGGTGCTCTGTGTACAGCATTATTAGTAACTTATTGTATTTCATCAGGTTATTCTATTTCACATCATGCCACTCTACTGAAAAAGCCTTGACAAAAATAAAAGCTGTGCAATGTCAACAATTGAGAAAACAGACTCTTTCAAGAGGGAATGTAGCATGGAGACAGCAGGCATCCCCAGCAGCTGAGGCTACCTTGCTGGAGTGTGCAACCTGTGTTTTCAGTGTGTTTTAAGTGTAAGACATGATGTTCTTAATGTGAAGTGAGATGTAGAATAGGAACAGAATTAGATTTTGAAGAATGATTAGTACATCAGCTTTTGAAGTAATACCTCTTCAGAACTATTGAAAACAATTTTTTTTTAGTTAATGCAGTTGGATGAAATTTGACAAATTATGCAATAGTTTGTTAAGCATTTTAGCAGTCCTAATGAAAAACATCTGAGTTCTAAAATAGAAAGCTTCCATTAAATTATTAGTTACTTCAAGAGATAAAGTAAAACTTTTGATACTTCCATTTACGGTATTTCCATTTATTTTACTGGAAAGTCAAGGACTATTTATTTTAATAATCATTCTTCTATTTTTCCCCCTAGCTAAATGTTTGTCATAATATAAATTGTAGCATGTAGTTTTTGTAAAATTTATAGATTATTATTATAGCTAAAGAAGAAATACAGTGAAGCTCAAACTTAGGATCTGACTATTTTTGACTTGTGACTGTAACTCCGGAAATTCTTATCACATTCAACCGAGTGATGACTCGTAGATGTATTCTAGAACAGCTCATTTTAATGAAAACTAGACTCAGAGCAATATCTAATGGATTTTGAAGTAAAAAAAAAAAATCACATCAACACTTTATTACTTGTTTTGCAAACCTTTATAAAAACAAACAAGTACTACTGCGATTAATTTATTGTATTCCCAAGGCCTCATAAATCTACAGGCATTCTGTGACAATATAATAACAAGTTTTGTTTTGAAGGTTGTAGCTAATAATCTAGCTAAAAAACTTGCCTTTCCTTAAGGCTCAATAGCAGATTTGTTCCAAGCCTGGAGCAAGAGGCAGAGCATTGTGCACTGCCACCAGCAAAGACCAAGGCTGTGCTCCAGTTTCAGGAGCCACTGTCTGCTTTGGCCAGCTCAGTGAGGTGAGGAGGCAGTGATTGTACCAGGTCTCTGCCCTTTAAAGGGTGTGTTTCAAGGGAGACTAGCCAGCATAGCATGCTTTGCACTTCCACACTTCGAAGCTATCAGATAGCCCTAAATTAATTTCCTTATTTTAATTGAAAAGAAAACAAAAACTGTCAAAGATCAATCAGATTCTCAGGTAAACAACACTGTTCTTAGAACAGGAGAGTTAAAAATAAGCAAACGTGATTCTTCCTAATTCTGCCCTATGCCTGAGAGCAGTCTTTCCTTAGCACAACTTAAAACAGTCTGAACATAACTCAAAATTGGACTTGACTGAAACAGATCTTCCTGGGCTGCATTCTGGTAAAAGAGCTAGCTACTAAATGCACCATGGCCATAACTTCTGCAGCCATGGACTCGATGGTCCCTCATTACCTGCATTGGAATAAGTGGTATCCAGGCTACAATTAACTTTGCAATATGCTAAGGAATAGTCTGCACTTCATTCACAGCACTTATTTGAATGCATAATGATGCAGTGTCCACACAGAAATAAAAACCCATGTCAGAGTAAATAGTATAACTTAATGTAAAAGTAAGGTTTCTTGTTTTGGAAAGAGAGGTAGCTATACTAGAATATTTTTACCACACTCCTAGTAAAATCTCATAGGGTACTATTCTCAGCCCCCTGTGGCTGTAAGCACAATGGGTGGACTGAGCATTTGCCCTGCATATGCTGCTTGGCTTTAAGTCAGACTTCTTAACAGTATCTCAGTGGCATTTTCCCCAGGCCAATTTCCTTTGTTGGGTTTTCTTTTCTTTTCTTTTTCTTTTTTTTTTTTTTTCTTTTTAACAGGAAAAAATATATGTCACTAAAGAACCACATGAGAAACAGTCTTAAAATTCTGACATATCCTTCATCTGAATGGAAATGCTCCCAGTGTTTCATCTTAACAAAGTTATTGTAGGATTGCATAAAAATGTAACTTCTTAATAGTAAATGCAAGCAAAACCAGAAAAAATATACATGCTACCCTAGAGTGAAGTATATTAAACTCCACTACATCACTTTGTTAGAAATTACTGATGAAAGAGAGGAATATCAGCCATGTAAAACATCAAGGATTAAGATGAGGAGGTTTCAGCAGTAGAGAGAAGGAAGTGCTGTCTGAGGTTGCTGAACAGCTGTCTGCCCAAAAGCCTTGTATGGATTAAATAAAGATGGGTTTAAGGTATCTATCCATTCAAGTCCTGTGAAAGGTAAATCATGTATGATACAATTCAGCAGCCTTACCTCTAACACAAAAGTTAGGTTAAGCTAACACACCACAAGCTTTTGCAAATTGCACTGACTGGAATCATTTTGGCAGAAATTTGGGTTCTACTACATTGCAGAACTGCCATAAAAATTGATGAATATTTTACCTTCAAATCAAATGAATCTGCAAGTAACTGGCATTTAGTAAATATAATTGGTTGACAAAGAGAATGCATAACTGCAATAAATAACAAATAAATTCCATGCATATTCCATACAAAGAACCTCTCTCAGACCTTGAACATACTCTTGGCTTAAGGCTTTCATACTCCACCTACTTCCTACAACACTCTAATCTTCCATTAACAGTCAAAAGCTTATTTTTTGTTTATGACAATTACATGGTTTTTATGGGTCAAGCATGAGGCCTTAGGAAAAATCCTGGGATAGAAAGGAGGGGGAAGCACTTTGAATGTTGATGAAGAATTAATGTAGAACTCAGTTCTTCCAGGTTTTTAATGATTTTTTTTTTTTTTCTGGAAAGACATTAGAGGTATTTAATTCATGTGACCTCTGTGCCATTTAGGACAATGCTTTGATTTTTTTTTTTCGTTACTATGCTTTCTGTTTTATCTTTTTTATTTGTTTAATTTAGAGGTCTTTGTCACTTATCAAATGTGATGTTTAAAGTCTGCTGTAATTACTGGCTTTTCTTCTTTCTCACATTTAGTTTATTAATGTTGTTACTTCAAGCAGATTGTTTAAATATTTTGAGAACTCTTCAGGGATTGATAAAGAGCAATTAATATCAACTGTTGATATTGTCTTTTCTTTTTACCGTGTTCCCTAGATTTTATCTTCAATTTAGATTAAAGGGATGGGAGAAAGAAAGGAATTCTAGTCATTTGGATGAGGATTTAAAGTGTAAATGTCTTCAAGGTTGTGCTCAGCTGTTTTGGCTTAGCCTTCTGCAATAGCAGGGACCATCTGAGGACTTCGGACTTGGATCCAGGTTTAGATTCCTTGGAAATGAACCTTATACACAGAGGCAAAGATAAACACACAAATATTCAGGCTGAACCGGGCCTACCTCTAATTGCATATTTATAAAATTATTGTAGTATCATAACAAGGTTTATAGTAGAATAACTGTACATAAAGAGAGATGCTTAGAGAAAAATTGGGAAACCACTAAGACAATTGCTAGACACCCTTCCCTCTTCTATTTGTCAGTCTGGCATATAAATCCAGGATATTAATTCATTGCACATTATGAATGAAGTAAAATATTCTTTTAGAAAACACTGAAATTTAAAATGCTAAAATATTCTGTGTGTCTAATGAGATACAAAATGGCTCCAAATGTTGGCTCAGCAGTTAAAAGGAGTTTACCAGATCCACAGCACTTATTTATGCATACAAGCTACAGTAAGATAGAAGGAGCCCCAAACCACTGCAGGACACGTTTTGCAGCAGATTGAAGACTTTTTCCAGAAAAAAATGTGGGTAACAACTGAGAAAACTGACACAAGGTAGAGAAAGCTCTCTGATCCCAGAAGAGTGGGAAGGTAGCAAATGCACCTGGTGTTGACTAGTGGACAATTGTTGAATATTTACAAAATGACTGTTGGATATACAAACAGGAAATACTTGACCAATAGAGGAAAAAGAAATTCCTACAGAATCCAAGCATATCAGCTGTATCACCTTTCTGCTTTTTGCAAGCTTTGCATTTCTCCCTTCTTTTAAGTTTATAATATCTTACTTTTTCTGTACTTCCAAGCTACTTTGTCACTCCATATTTGCAGGGCAGAATAAAAATCAAATCAGACTCCAAATCACATGGATTATATTTGAGCTACTGCTGGATTCCATTCTGTAACAAGGTGGAAGGGCTGGAGTACAGGGTGATATGCAGATCACTTATTTGCACCAAGGCAGACTTTACACGGCTCTGGACTTTGCCAGGAGTTAGGGGTTCTACACTACTCGCAAAACCCCAGATGTATATCCTCATAACCAAAGGCTTTCTATCAGGCCTCATCTTCCTCTCTTCTTCCTATCTTTCACCTCCTCAGTTTAGCATCTCTTTTTTTCTTCTCCTCTGACTTTTTGTAATTCTGCCTCCAAAAACTGTTCCATGGTCTGCAGCTCCTTCCTGTGGGCAGGTTTGGACCTTGAGACATGCCAGGTAGCTTGCTATTGTGAACTTCTCCTCAAAAGAAAAAATAATTAGTGTAAGAGTAGGAACCCACACATTGCTAGCAAGGACAATGTCAATATGAAATGTCAATATGAAAACTGAAGGACAGAAGCACAGTAAAAAGGTTAAACAGGCTGGGTCTGCATGACTCCTAGGAAAATTAAATTGTGGATTCCGACTGTTTGGATTAGGGCTGGCCTTGTTAGCATTTGTGCTCTGTCTGGTTTCATCTCACCTATTTCTAGCCAGGTAGTAGTAGCTAGCCAGGTAGTAGTAGCTAGCCAGGTACCTTAATCAGTAATGTATTCATTGTTGCTCCCTCTTGAAAGAGAAGGGGATGCCTCTTATTCAGCTCCATCCTACACTCAATGAAAAAGCCTGTCTTGTAACAGGCAACTAAGACAGCCTAGAGCAAATATGATCCTAATTTCAGTCCCTCAAACTGAGTGAATTAGATCTTTGCATTCTGTTGTGCCACACAAACTTTAGCTCTGAATGCATAAAACTAAGGAAGAATGAGAATGCAGACCTGCAGGCAAGAAAGTGGTGTAGCTGAATCCTGTGTGATACTTCTATTCAGCCAGTAGCATGGCACATGTCATTGCATCATCTGGCACCCCACATTTGCTTTTTGGGACATACGGTAACCAGAGAAGCCACAGCGCTGTTCAGTGCTAAAGGCAAAAAAAAACGTGCCGGTCTTTGTTTCTTACATCCCCAGAGACTCAGTCAGCAAGAAACAAATGTTGAGAGGTCTGAAAGAAACCCACAAAAATCAGTCAAATAATGGAACCAGGTCTCCTACTTTCCAAGAGTATACACAAAAAACGACATTTTCTGCAATTTAGCAGTTTACAATATAATGAGTTGAGAAAACATCTGAGGGAGGAGTCCCATAGGTTAGATTGGTTCTGTCTGTGAATCAGCATTTTGTAGTCCAAACCCACTACCTGAACAGAAAGAAAAATCCAGACCATGCCTCAGCTAAAGAAAAAAACGTCATTTTTGGGGGGATATTTTTCTGTATCAGGGCTGATTTCAAATTTCTGATATCTCAGACCATGTGAAACTGCAGTGACAACAGTGAGCACACAGAAGTATTTTGGCATCCAGTGTATTAAGAGACAATGGCCAGCTTCTGTTCTCAAGAATATGTAGATCAGAGCTACCCCTCTAGAGAAATTTATGTTAAGCTGCTATAAAAGTAGTTGTTGTAAAAAGAAATTAATTTTCTATTATTCATAACCAAGATTATTCAGTGCTTACCTAAGGTCAAAAGAAAAACGTCCCACTTTTAAAATCACACTTATTTTGTAAAAATCCTCATTTTCTCTTTCTCAGTCAGTTATTTTATTTTACTAATTAATAAAACCCAAGTCTGAGTAGATAATAAATGTCTCTGAGAACAGGGATCTGCTGTCAAGTGAAGTGCAAAGGTTGAAGAAAACAGCATTTTCTTTGTAAGTCCTCAAAATAATAGGCTAAGAGAAGACTTTAGACGGGAGCATGGGACATCACCCAGTCCAAGAACCTGCTCAGAGCACGACTACCTGCAACATCAGATCAGGCTGCTTAGTGCCTTGCTCAGATGAGCTGAATGGAGGCCCCACATCCCTTTTGGGCAAACTGTTCCAGTGCCTGCCTGATCCCACTTGGAAAATGTCTTCCTTAGCATCTGGAAGGAGTAATTCCCTGAGTAACAGCAGGTATCCAATTATCTTAAACTTATTAAAAGGTTGAATGTTTGCATTACAAAAAACACTTCCTGGAAGAGATAAAAACTGTATTTTCTTTCTGGAAACTTTACAAATTCATTTTACAAATATATTGTTCTTCCATTTACTCCTTAAGAAAATTGTTTTTGGAAGAATAGCCCCTTCAGAAATTGTTACAGCTGGAAATGCTGGAGACACCAGGGATAAAGGAAAATCAATGGGACAGATAATGGAGTTACTAAGATTTTTGTTTACTTTTCATAAATCTGTCACAGAGTAACCTATACTTTCTGTCTTATACTCAGTGGAATTAGAGCAACACTGAAAGAGATGTCATTGACATCTTCAAATACACTCCTGGCAGTTCATCCTATTTCAATGCTGACAAAACTTCAATGTCTCCAAAACATCAAGGAAAAAACACTCGATTACTTTAATGGGCCCTGGCTGCAGAACCCTGTAATGACTCCACCTCATTGTCAGGGCCAGTTTAAATCAATTCTGCCCTTGATCTCTGTTTTGAGAGACTGTTTACAGCAACTTCTTTCCCCATGACTAAATGTAACACTGATGTAATGGCCAATACTGTTGATAAATGCCAAGAGCTAAAGGCTAGTCATAGGGGAATTACCCAGCTGCAAATTTTCCTTTAGGAAAGGTATGGAACATGGAATAGGTGCAAAGTTTATAACATGTTATAATTGCATATTATCAATACCTAATAGTTTCCTGTCACACACTCATAAAATTTGTGTGTGGCTTCAGAGATATTCTAGCTGCCTGGGATTGCACAGTGAAATAAAGCTGAGGAGTACCGTAGCCATGCCCCCTGCTCTGGGGATGTGTACTGAATTCCCAGAACATCAGCGACCCATCCTCCCTTACACAAACTGCCTCAGCTGTAAAACCTCCCACCCCAGAAAGGCCACATCTATGGGACATGCACCTGAAGGGCACATGAGGAGGTGTCATAATCCATCGAAGACCCACAAAGCTCTCCCCAGACTCATTGCTGAGGCCTTGCTGCAGAGCACTTGTACGTGACGTGAAGTGACTCAACAGATTCAGAGAGATCTGCAAGAGGCTGTGTCAAACTTGTCCCCCATCCCCATGACCCTCCCCTGGACCTTCCCACACAGCCCAAATGTATATCAATCCATTGAACTAGATGTTTCCTGAGGACCCTCACCACCAGGAAGCTCTCATAGAGACCATCAACAGGACACCATTGGCATCAACAGAATGGTGATATTTACTACTTAATGTATTTATGTCAGTCTCTTTCTTGCCCCCACCTCTATTCTATTTCTTTCTTTCTTTCTTTCTTTCTTTCTTTCTTTCTTTCTTTCTTTCTTTCTTTCTTTCTTTTTCTTTCTTTCTTTCTTTCTTTCTTTCTTTCTTTCTTTCTTTTTTCTTTCTTTCTTTCTTTCTTTCTTTCTTTCTTTCTTTCTTTCTTTCTTTCTTTCTTTCTTTCTTTCTTTCTTTCTTTCTTTCTTTCTTTCTTTCTTTCTTTCTTTCTTTCTTTCTTTCTTTCTTTCTTTCTTTCTTTCTTTCTTTCTTTCTTTCTTTCTTTCTTTCTTTCTTTCTTTCTTTCTTTCTTTCTTTCTTTCTTTCTTTCTTTCTTTCTTTCTTTCTTTCTTTCTTTCTTTCTTTCTTTCTTTCTTTCTTCCTTCCTTCCTTCCTTCCTTTCTTTCTTCCTTCCTTTCTTTCTTTCTTCCTTCCTTTCTTTCTTTCTTCCTTCCTTTCTTTCTTTCTTTCTTCCTTTCTTTCTTTCTTCCTTTCTTTCTTTCTTTCTTCCTTTCTTTCTTTCTTTCTTCTTTCTTTCTTCCTTTCTTTCTTCCTTTCTTTCTTCCTTTCTTTCTTCCTTTCTTTCTTCCTTTCTTCCTTTCTTCCTTTCTTCCTTTCTTCCTTTCTTCCTTTCTTCCTTTCTTCCTTTCTTTCTTCCCTTCTTTCTTCCTTTCTTTCTTCCTTTCTTCCTTTCTTCCTTTCTTCCTCTCTCTCTCTTTCTCTTTCTCTCTCTCTCTTTCTCTCTTTCTTTCTCTCTCTCTTTCTCTCTTTCTTTCTCTCTTTCTTTCTCTTTCTCTCTCTCTTTCTCCCTTTCTCTCTTTCTTTCTCTCTTTCTCTCTCTCTTTCTCCCTCTCTTTCTCTCTCTCTTTCTTTTTTCTCTCTCTTTCTCTCTCTTTTTCTTTTTTCTCTTTTTTTTTTCTTTTCTTTTTTCTTTTCTTTTCTTTTCTTTTCTTTTTTCTCTTTTCTTTTCTTTTCTTTTCTTTTCTTTTCTTTTCTTTTCTTTTCTTTTCTTTTCTTTTCTTTTCTTTTCTTTTCTTTTCTTTTCTTTTCTTTTCTTTTCTTTTCTTTTCTTTTCTTTTCTTTTCTTTTCTTTTCTTTTCTTTCTTCTCATTTACTGTTATTCACTTTGGCACATGGTCTCATTTGCACTTTTATTCAGGCAGAGGCATTTCTGATAATCTTAATAGCTGGATCATAAAGTTATGAGGGGGCTGGAAACCCTCTGTTCCAGCAGTTTGGCTGTTGAAGGGATGCTGCGTGTGGCCCTTTGTGACACAGATGCGTTGTGTCAGGGCCCTGGGTGATGTGGGACATTGTGGTGCCCAGAGGCCCTTGTGACATGGCAGAGCCACGCCCTGCCAGGGAGGTACTTAAGGGGCGCAGAGCCAGTCCCCTGGTGACAGTCCCATGGGAGCTGCCGTCTTGGGAGGAAGCAGTTCCAGGATTCCTCTGCATTAGGGGACGTCCGAGATGGAAGAGCGCAGGGTAAACCCCAGCTCCCAGCCCCACAGCCCCTTGTGCAGCTGTCAGGAAAACCAGGCTCTCAGAAGGCTGCGGCTAGGGGCAGAGGGCAGCTCAGTCCTGCCACTGGCAGAGACTGAGGAGGAGTGGAAAGACAGTGCAGATCAAGGATTTTCCCAGTGGGGAAATACTAGAGGCCAAGAGCTTTGCCTGTGGGAAGAAGTGAGAGTCCAAGAGTTTTACCAATGGCAAGAAGGAATGAGAGTGCAGTGGGAGGTAGGTGTGAGAGTCCAGCACGGAAATAGAATACAACAAGAGCTGTACCACTGGGAAGAAAACATGACAGTGCAGGAGCTGTGCCCATGGCATGAAGATGATGACAGATACCAAGAACTAGCCCAGTGGGAAGAAGATCCAACATACCAAAAGCTGTCCCAGTGGGAAGAGAAAGGATACCAGGATCTGTCTCTTTTGGAAGACGTGCAAGGCTATCCAGACATGTACCAACTGGAAGTGGACAAGAGAGACCCAGAGTTGTCCCACATAGGAGACAAGGAGTTATCCCAAGTAAAAGGCTACAATGTCAAAGAGGTGCTCCAATGGGAAAAAGACAAGAGTGGCCAAAAGCTGTCCCAACAGAAAGAAAGTGTGAGCAGCCAGGAGCTGTCCCAATGGAGAAAAAATGCCGGTTACAAGGCCCGGGACAAACCCTTGCACACAAAGAACAACAAGGATGCCCAGACTTGTGCCCAGCAGAGGCCCAGCTCTTCTAGCAGCATAGGCACTAAGGTGACAGGAGAGGCAGCCTGTGAGCTGCCCAGCACTTCTCCCGCCCTGGGAAGTCACATGGAGGCTGAGCCAGCAGCTGTTGCTGCCCTGGCTGGATCTGCTGAGGAGGAGAAGCCTCCCGAGCCTCTGGCTTCTGAGGAGGAAAAAGCACCAGAGTCTCCTGTCCTCAGTGATGAGATGTCATTGTCAGGGACAGAGAGCCAAGTCCCTGCCCCACGCAGTCCTCCAGGCTGCAGCCAGGCTCTGCTGGACTTACCAGGGCATATCAGCTCTGAGGTGGTGGGCAAGGCTGCACAGGCATCTGGCCAGCAGCCAAAGGAACAGAGGGATCTGGAGCAAAGCACGGCTGCAGAACTGGAAGCAGCAGCTCCAGTAGAAAGGGAAGAGGGACCAATCTCTGCTCCACCCAGCCCCTGCTGCCCACCCAGCCCCTCACCCCGCCTGTTGGGAGGGCAGGCTCTGAGTGAGCAGCAGGAGGAGGCAGACAGGAGATCAGTCCTGTCAGAACAGGAGAGCGAGGTGAGCACCTTGGCTGGGGAGCTCAAGTTTTGCCCATGTGTTAATAAGAAAAACGCAGAGATCTCCCAAGGAGAAATGAACAAATACCAAGAATTGCCCCAAAGGGAAGCTTGCACAGAGCAAGAGCTGCCCCCAGGAGAAGCTGATAGGTACCAAGAATTGCCCCAAGGGGAAGCCTGCATGGAGAAAGAGCTGCCCCCAGGAGAAACTTATAGGTACCAAGAATTGCCCCAAGGGGTAGCCTGCATGGAGAAAGAGCTGTCCCCAGGAGACACTGGTACCTACCAGGAATTGTCCTCAGGAGAAGCCAGGAGAGAGAAAGAGCTGTCCCCAGGAGAAGTTGATAGCTACCAGGAATTGTCCTCAGGGGAAGCCAGCACAGAGAAAGAGCTGTCCCCAGGAGAAGTTGGTAGCTACCAGGAATCATCCCCAGGGGAAGCCTCCTCAGAGCAAGAGCTGTCCCCAGGAGAAGTTGGTAGCTACCAGGAATTGGCTCAAGGGGAAGACTGCATGGAGCAAGAGCTTTCCCCAGAAGAATCCAGGAGCTACCCAGAATTTTCTGACTGGGAAGAATGTAAGGAGAAAAGGTTTTCCCAAGAAGCTGGTAGCTCCCAAAAACTGTCTACCTGGGAAGAATGCAGTGAGTTGTCCCATGAAGTCAGTAGCTACCTAGAACTCTCTGACTGGGAAGAGCCCATTGGCCAAGAGCTTTCCAAAGTGGAAGATTCCATTGGCCAGAAGGTGTCCAAAGGGTGTCCAAACCCACACAACAGACCTTCCATACTGCCCAGCTGGGAAAATGACAGTGATAAAGAGCTCATGCAGGACAGCTGGGAACACATGAGTGTCCACAACACTGGGGTCCAGCCCTTGCTGCAGCAGGAGGATGAGTTGGACAATGTGAGTGTGCTTGAGCTGTCTGAAGAAGAAGACCGAGAGCAAAGATTGGCACGCTTTGCAGACGATGGGCTCCAAGTGCCTGCCCCTCGGGAGGCTTGGGTTGAGCGCCCAGCATTTGAGCCATACCCCCACGTTCCGCTCAGTGCCTTGCCTCTCTATGTGAAAACCCAAGCCCCCAGAGGGCGTGCAGTTTCTCCTGCCTTCAGGAGGCAGGTGCCAGAGGTAGGACCTGCCCCGTTCAGCTGCCCCAGATGCTCAGCTCCCCAGCTGGGAGCCCAGGCCTTCAGGCGGCAGCCAGCTCCCCACCGGAGACATCCCTCCCGTCTCAGACAGGTGTTGTTCAGCCTGTTCCGCTGCCCCTGCCTGGGGCCACAGCCTGAGGATTAGGGCCTACTGCTGGTGCCAGCCTGGCCCCATAGATGCCAGCTGGCCCGCAACCTGCCCAGCATCCTGAGGGAGCCACACATCTGCCCCTGCCTCAACATGTCCCTGCAGCCTCAGCAGTGCTCGGCTGCTTTGGAGCATTCCAAGTGGGTGTCCCAAAGACCAAAATATTACTTGCCCCAAACCAGCACTCCAGCGGGACATTTTGTGGCAGGTGGCTCAGTGGGGAATCCCAAAGAATCATTAAGGTGGGAAGAGACCTTGAAAGTCATCAAGTTCTACCATCACCCCAGCATCACCATCCTCACTCCGGCATCACCATCATCACCCCAAAACCATGTCCGCAAGTACCACATCCGGACAATTCTTGAACATTTTCAGAGATAGTGACTCCACAACCTCCCTGAGCAACTTCTTCCAATGCCTGACAACTCTGTCAGGGAAATATTGTTTCTGATGTTTAATCTGAACCTTTGCTGCTGGAAGCTGCCCTGGAGGAAAGGCCATTTTCTCTCTTCCTGAAAGGATTACCTGCTGATCCTTTGGGATTTTGCCCATGAGGAATGGGCACAGATATGCTGTATTTTGCATAAAGTATTAAATTTTCTTTATTGTGCTGTGTTAAAGGGAATTGTGACAGGCTGAAACAGGTACAGAAGGTATCAATAACATAGAGATTCATCAGAAACAACATGAATTTAATTCTTGCCCTGTTACTTTCAGTTTCACAGTCTCTGATATGGCAAGAGAGTCTACAAGTCAGGATTGTTACATATCAGCACGGTGAAAAATAGATAACATAGAAGTGATTCACTAACCACTGCTGCACATGTACATTATATGACTTGTCACATGTATGCTGGATTATAAACTCAAGTATTTTCACTAACAGCTCCTACTCATCTTGCTGTAAAGAAAAAGCATCATTAAACTGAGTAACAACTTTTTGGAAAAGAAATAACAAACATCTCCATTCTATCTCTATTTGAATCCAAAATAAAGATCTAAAGTAAAAAACATAGGCTTGTAAGATACAGGCTTCCACTAACAGGTTCATTTTATGTGTAGATAACTGTGTGCATTATTCACTCTTAGTAATAAAGACACTAAAACTGCACATGGCCTGTTTTAAATTGGACTAATGCCAGAGCTATGTACAAATGAGATGGGAGCTTAGAAGGTGCTGTCTAAAAAGAGACATTTTCCCCTAAGTCCTGAGAAGCATCCTCAAGATGTAGCAACAGAAGCACAGATCACATTTATTTTCCAGTCTGAGATCTCAGTACTGAGCCCAAAGGAAATTCCCTATCATTTTCTACTTTTGAGAGTTTACTTCTACAGAGAAAGCTTTATTCCAGATTAGTTGGATAATCCATAGGCCCTGGTGTAATGCTAGGAGCTTACTTAATATTCTAGCAATTTTTCATTGTAACTTCAATTTTTTTTTTTTTTTTTTTTTTTTTTTGTGTGTGTGTGTGTGTGTGTAACTGCTTATGCGTCTTTAATTTGACAAACTAATCACAGAGAATATATTTATTCTCAAAATATAGGGCCATTTTACTTTTCTGGAACCACTCCTAGGTCTGCATAAAATCATGCTTGTGTTTTGGAGACACCAGCACCCTAATTCCAGCTGCATAGGGCAGCTGCTGAAGTACATGGACAGCAAAATGAAAGGCATTCAACTTCATTAATTTAAACCTTCACTTCTTTGGCAACAGTATGCCTATCTTCATGCACAAGTTTTTGACCTGTTTTTTCTTTGAATTTAATTTTGAGAGAATGATTACGTGCTGGTATCAGACATCTGGAGTTCTTTTTAAATCTGGGTTCAGATTTCTAGTCTTAAATTTATGGATGACTAACAAAAGACTTTATCAGAAGTGAGTTTCTGCTTACATATCATTGTTATATTGGTGTCGCTTAATTAGCAGACCCATGAGCAGTTTATTTTGGCATATGCTGATTGAATAAATTATTCTGCTTTCTGACTGCTAATTCCTACCTATACCTTCTCTCCTAAGCTGGCATCAATGTCCATGCAGCTGCACAATGAACTGATGCACTTTCTCTGCAGAGTTTTTTTTTGCTGAGGCTAGACGTCTTCCAGCAGTTATCACATTTGATCCTGAAGCTGGCCGTACTAACGAGAAGTACTAACAGAATTAAGAATGCTACACATGTATCTATGCTGTGTTTGAGAGTGCTACATGTGTATCTACTCTTGTTAGAGAGTATCTACTCAGGCAACAAATGCTGTCATTAGCCTTTTAATACAAGGCCAGAAATCATAGCATCAGGTTGAATGAAGTGTATCTGTGCATTATTTTAAAAAAGGGTAATCACTAGATGGTTACCTGCAATACTTTCAGGGTATGCTGAATTTAGAAAGATTTTGAAGTGCAAATTCTTCAAGAGACATTAATTGTCCTCATTGCAGAAATCATACAAGGTGTATGAAACTCAAGCCACACTGCATACAATAAACAGACATAGTATGCTTCAGATTTTCGGCTGTTTTTACTTCTTGCTGTTTAGATGAATAGACATGAGAGGAAGTGACAAAATTATTATTAAGATTAGCTGTAAATTTTGGCCAGCCAGGAAAAACCTGAAATTCAGTAGTAGTTCTACCCTTGGAAAGGCAGACACATTCTTTTAATTTAATTGATATTTACTTGCCATTGATTCTAGTCCTGCAGAGTTTGGCTGAGGGTTACCAGGTCTCTATAAAAGAGCAGGTTTTGCAGCTTCCAGAGCCCTATAAAGTTGCTGTACATGAGTACAGAGTAAGCTTCTCTCAAGCTGCTTCAAGCAGCATTTTTGGCATACTCTTGAAACACTCTGTAGCAGATCTAGATTCATTGCAAAGGTGGGGATAAAAGGGCTGCTGCCATCTGTCCTTCAAAGCAAGCACCAGCCAGAAAAAGATATATTCTGGTCTTGCTGCTGCCTGGGAAAAGATGTTGCAGGTTCCTGACAGTGTATATATTTATTAAATACAACTGCTTAAATATTAATTAAAAGTAAAAATATGAGGAGTCCAGGAGAAGTCCAGACTGAGGAAGCGGAGGCCAAAAGTCTGCCTTGATGTTGTGCTGGGGAAAAAAAGTGGGGCATTCCCCTAACTGGTGAAAAAAATAAAACAAAACAAAACAAAACAAAACAAACAAAAAACAAATAAAGGTAGCAGAGCATCCTAATTCTACTTGGATGCTTAAATATAATTTACACTAGCAAATGTTTGCTTTATCAGGCAGTTTGATAAAAGTTGCCACAACTGCAGTTCACTACAGTATCTTTACCAATCATACCATTACCTGATCTCCATGGTAGAGATATCTGAAAAATAATCTGAGTTAACCCATGGAAAACATGTTAGTGCTTTTGCTTATGGAAAGATTACTCTTTTAATAAAATTATTGTTGCGTTTGGGGTTTTCCAATAATTTTAATATTAATCATTATTTCAACTATGCCACTGGTAAATCAGGAGCCTTTTAGGAAACTTTAGGTCCAATATCACAGAACCTTCAATTTGTTAGCACAGTTGGATTCAGTTTGGGAAACTGTCCATTTGAATCAATTTACTCTTACTTGGGTATTGATGAGCCATGGAAGAGAAGCTCTTAAGCATACAGAAATATCCATGCTCTCATTGAATACTGACTAGCAAGAGAGAGGAGTCAAGGAAAACACCACACATGATTCATATCATTACATCTAAATTTTTTCCAGAGTTGCCACTTCCCAGTACAAGGATACCTGTGCCTTAAAATCCTGCATGCATCTGGAATCCTGTCTACATCACTACCTTCTCCTGTGCCACACTGGTGTCATTATTTGTATGTTACTTTTAGCACCTGGGTCTGTACTTATCAGATATGTGACAGGTCAACTATTGTAAGTTTCTTATATGGAGTTACAAGCCATGGAGCAGGCAGGTCCTGCTTCATTAACCTCTATAGCCTTTCCCTCATCTGCAAGTGGATGACCTTGTTACAGAAGATCAGATTACCCATCAAATGTCTAGATATAGCACTTGAGGACATGGTTCAGTGGTGAAAATGTCACTATTAGGTTAATAGTTGGACTTAATGGTCTGAGAGGTAACTTCCAACCTTAATGATTCTATGATTCTATACAGAAGACACCATTACTCAATCACAAGTTATAAATGCATACCATAATTTATAAATTTATGGGACTATATTCACTTAACTTTGGGTGTCTAAAAGTTTTGTGTCTAATCTATCCCAGATGATCCTCCTACAGCCAGTGAAACTGTACAGTTGCCTCTAGACAGCAGATATCTTACCCAGAATAAGTACCAGTTAGATTGGTATAAAAGGCCTGAACCCCACTCTGAAGATGTCTCTATCTCTTCATCAACTGTAAGAAAAACCTAGGCAACAAATTAAGGCTCATTATACTGGACAGCTAAAAGTAGATCACACAACTCCCATCCTTTCTGACAGATCCCCACTCAGAAGCTTCCTACAGAAATCACGGCTACTCTGGCTAGAGCTGCTACTGCTCTGTGCTACAGCTTCAGTTTACAGTCTTTTGTTTTTAATATCTTTCTTAGTTATTGTTGTTCCTGCAATGACTTTGAAAGTTTCTCAAAGTTGCTTGTACTTCTTAGATGCAAGAGGCTGTGACTTACATGTGCCAAAAATCTTGGCACACAGAATGTTATCAGCTTTACAATTCCCCTCAAGTATGAACACTCCCACAGTGCTTAGGCTACTGACCCTCTCAGTGTTTTACTCTGCAACAAAGATACATTTTCTGCCTTATTCCTGTTGGCAGGAATTCAGGGTACATGCTGAAATCTCAGGTCCTCTCTTATGCATTATTAGATTTGTCATCTTCTCTAAGGATGTAGAATTTTTTCTCCTGTATTATCAGCTACACTGAGCTAAACTGAGATCTGACTTGTGCTAATAGTTATCCAGAATCTTAGAAATCTGGTGTTTCCAAGGCATGAGGCTTTTCAGATGATGAATACATATTCAGTTAATTCTAGCTAACTTCTAGATAGCTGATCAAATATTTTATGGATCAAGAAGAGCCTCTTCTGTTTTAACACTTGAAACATCTACTGGCTTTTTTTTTTTTTTTTTTTTTTTTTTAAAAAAAATAGGCAATTAAGTCAATATTTTCCATCAGGATTTTCAGTAGATTCATATTTTCCTCAATTTTTTAGTACCTGTTCCAATGCTCAGGTTACTTCCGATGCCTCAAAACATGGTTGTGTCTCTATCTGTGCTTCAATAAAGACAGAATAATTTAACACTCTTTCTGATTTTTCCAGCCCTGTGAACTTTCTTCTGAGCAGAAAATTTTTAGGCTTTCTCCACTCTACTCAGAGAACTCTGTTCTACCATGATAACTTTAATATCTAGAAAATGGTATTTTGTTTCTCTGTCATGAGGGGACTATATTCTCTAAGACCAAGATAAGCTCTAAAACCCTGATTTCTCTAGTTCATGCCAACAGCCAATGGAAAAACAGGCTTGGCCAGGGGAAACCAAGAGAAGACGATAACTTCTTCAAAATCATTCTTTGGAAAAGCCTGTGAGTTTCCACTGCTTAGAGTCTAGAAAGATTAGCCTCACTAAGCTAAAACTTTTTATGAATGTACTTGGAAGCATTTTTGAAGTCCCTGACTTCAAAAGAAAAGGAAAGTTTTTCTTTCCTTCAAAAAGCTGTCAAATTGGTTTCAAAGAAACATAATCTTTACATCTCTTCATGTTGTGTGCACCTGTCTCTGTCAAATAACCTTCAGTCTGCTTGGGTACTCTTTTCTAAGTAGGCAACAGGCTGATACCTCCTCCTCACAACATGCAGTCTGCTGGTCCCTGAGGAGAGTCTCAAGCCTTTGCAGTTTTGATTGCCTGATACTTTAGGAGATGGGAGAGGAAATGAGGTTGTTCCTGTACTGTACATTGGTTAATGTTCTTAATATTCAATAGGGTAAGGAAGTGGACAAGCTTGGTCTGAGATCGTCATCCAAACCTAGAGTACAGTAGCAATTACTCTTTGCAATTTTTTAAAGATTATATAACCTCTATTATATATAAAACTAAAATATTAAAAATAACCTGTTTGTATGCTTGTCTGGAATGGGTGTTGACTGCATATTGTTGTGGGTTTAATAAGAATGAAGCCAAAACGGATATTTATTTGGTTTCCAAAGCTAAGAAACAATAAAGTTTACCAATTGTAATGAATGTTCCCTCAGATTCTATTACACAATCAAATTTTTAAAAAATTGATTTTATTTCTTTTAAAAACTTATCATCCCCACTTCTCTAGGTGATGGAAGTACATTTCAATATTTCTGATGCACGTAGAGTTTAGGGAAAGTGAAAATATTGCTACTCTAAGAATTGGAAAAAAAAACCCAAAATTGGAGAACTGTAACATTTAACAGCTTAATCTTTTCTCCATCTCTGTAAAGATGGAATGAACATTGATAAACATGTTCATTTCAGAAACAGATTTCACTGGTGTGAGAATAAGATGTCAGCTGGTGCCCTCATGTGGATAAGTGTGCCATTATATACAATAGAAAATGAAACTTTTAGTCAGAACAGAGCCATAGAAACTTTAACATCTTAGATTTGCACACAGAATTTGGACAGATAGGTTCTTTCATTATTCACTTGCAGTACAGGCAATGGTATTTACTTAGCTGTAAGCAGAATTTGCGACCTGGATGCCAGTACAGCATAGCTCTTTGTGTAAATTTTAAGTACGAAACTGAACTAATTCTTATCTGCAGAATCACAATCTCTCTCCCTCAAAAAGCCCCTATGGATTTATACAAAAATGTAAAAGTATCAAGTGGCTGGCTTTCAGAACTAATCACACAACCTTTTTCCAGGGATTGGAAAAATTTCAACAGAATATAAACTTTTTGAAGAAATGCCTTTCCTATTTACAAAGGAAGCATTCCAGTTGTCAGCCATCACAGAAAAGAGTTGAATATGACCAGGGTATATGGGCTGGTGGAAATAATTCCTTTCTGATCAGCCTCAGTGGAACACATTATCAGTCAAGATCTAGACATGATTTCCTGGAAGTGAAAGGTGAGTGAAAAGCATAGAACCCTCTCAATAAAAAGCATAGAACCCTTTCAATAAGAATACTAATTCAGTTTTATACATGGACTGTGTGATGATGAACATCTGCAGTCTGTCAGCAGGGATCCTGTGGATGGCAAGTAGGCAAGTATGAGAATAGGCAGGAGGCAAGCTGCAGCCCACCCCCTGCTAGGGCCAGAGCAGGTACAATTCTACTGTTTACTGAACTGCTGCTTCTTTGGAGTGCTTAAAAAAGTGTATGCATTTTTAACTCTACTACTTGAAAACATTAAGCGTAGAATTAATAAAGTTGTGCAATATTCTACAGAACCAGCTATATAATATTTGCATCTTAAATGTAAGGAAAAGATTAAAGGCAAACCTTCCACAATACTTAAAGAGATATCAAAAGAATAACCATGTCATATAGACAGAGTCTAAACCTAAGATAGGCTGTCATTTGCAGAATACTCTGTCACAATCGTGCTGTGTGTGCCACCAGTGGCAGATTAAGGCACTGACTTGCAATAAAGTTACTAAACTGAAATACTAATCTGAAATAATAGTAAGTAAAAACTTCAGCAAAACTTTCTCTTTCAAACTGAGTAAATCAGCTACAATGATTATAAAGAATGGAAAGGCAAGGTAACTGCAATCTGTAATTTAACATTACAAGTTATGAATGGGTAGAGATTCTCTTCATTTTCATTTGTCACCCACAGATCTGAGTAGTTCCTGGGGAATTCCAGTTGTTTCAGAAAAACTGATATTGTGAAATGCTTCTTACTTCATAGAGTGTTTCAAATTCTTACACTTTATGATAATTAGTGTACCAACAATGTAATCTGGGAATGTAAACCAACTAGGTATTATTTATCTGCCAGCCTTTCATGTCTCCCTGTTCTAGGTGCTTTACAAAAGAAGGACAGAAAAGCATACAAAACCACTGAAATACTAAAAACAGAAGCTATTTTATATTTCTGTATTATTTCAGATATCTAATTTCATAGTATTCCAAATTCTTTGCCCTATAACCATTTTGTTACAGAAATTCAGGACCTTTGCAGGAAGCAGTGCATTTTTGACAATATATATTTTTTTCCAAGACAAATAACACAATTAATATTTTAAGTATTTAGATAATACTAGCCAGGCAGTTCAGTACAAGGTACTTTCAAATATGAGGTTCTATGGGTTAAAACGTGCACTTTGGTTTGGCACTGAATTTTGCAGAAACAGTTTTTACCCTAGCATTACCCTGAATGTCCTAATGTCCTTTCCCATCATTCTTCAGAGCATATGTTGTATGACTTAATCATCATCAAAAATTCCATAACTGGTTTTATTTGAGTGATGATGGTATGTATTCTAGTTTAATACAACCTTGAGCTACCTTTTTGGTAGGATAGTATAAAAATGAAAGAAGTCATCTCTCTAAGAACACTATAGTTGCCAACAGAAAAGAAAAATACTTTACACAAACCCTGAAAATTTGTGGATTTTTAAAATCTCATTGAAGAAGTTACACATTTCACTTACTGCTGTTGCTCAATAAAAATAAATTCTTGTAGAAAATACTTGCTCATAAATGAGACAGTTGAACAGAAAGACTTGTGTGCCTATGAATTATAGTTCCGGACTGCTTATACTCTGCCTTAAAGCTGTGTATTCTTTCTCTGTACTTGTGCAATGCAATTATATTAGAAGGCCCTCTTAAAACTGGGTGATCTATTGGTTTAGGGAGCTAAAGATTAATTCCAGATGTAGTCATGCTCTTCTAGCCCTTCAAAAAGTAACTACTGCACCATCTGTTTTGTAATAGACAATTTCAAAGAGTGCCAAGGGGAACGTTAAATACATTGGTCAAACGGCCACATATACCTCACACACACAGGAATCCTAGAGGTCACAGTGCCTCAGACAGATTCCTATTTTCAGTTTTTTCTCTCCATTGTTCCTCCATGGAAACTCAAGGAACAGCTCTCCTTCCTTCCAAAATAGGAAGATGTTTTTAAGATTATTACCAGTGTTGACATGTATGACACCAAATTCAGACCTGAATTCAGTGGAATTACTGGAATTCACAGTGACATGTCTCTTATACCTGCCTGGTTTCTGGATCCTTGTAGATTATTCCAAATGGCTTTTGGAGGGTTTTTTGGGAGGATTTGGGGTATTTGCTTTTCTCCACTTTTCCTTTGTTTTCTTTTGTTTGTTTGCTTGTTTTTCTAAATGAATTCAGTCACGAAAATTTAATGCTAAAATTACTTCACATTTGGCTGGTTGTCCAAGGAATATGAAGGGTGCGTGAGGTAATGAAGGGTTATTCCATGCCATGAGTGATAATTTTTATTTTCCCTAGTTATTTCAGGAATCTTGAAGTAACAGAATTTTCTCTGTTCTTCTAAATAAAGTTTTATGCATCAAGATATTAAAAAAAACCCAATAGATCACTCAGGTCTACCATCAACATGGCTTAAATTCTTCACAACAAAACTGGATTAAAAAACATTCGCTGAAGATTTCCCAAGTATAAATCTGAACTACAGAGCAGCAACTTATGATTTATATCAAACAGTTCTGAGAAAATGTCTAAAATGAAAACAAAATGAAACAGAAAATCTGCTAGAAATTAAACAATCACAATCATGTGCAGTCCTACAGAGACTTTTTTTTCTGCAGTGACATTAGGTAAATAATTGGCAGAAAGAATTAAAGATTAATAACGTTTCCAGTTCAATCCTCTTTGGCTTTCCCAGTGCATCCAGTCATTATTTTATATTCTTGTAATAGGTTGTTATAAAATTAGCTTAGGACTAGCAGGCAGACTACTGTATCCACTTAAGTATTGCTGACTTTGCTGTGGTTCTCTCTATTCAACATCACATGCAGAATCAGTGCATTAGACTGCAGGCATAGTGTCTGAGCATACTCCAGCTACGTCTAAAAGTTCAAATTTTGCCGATGTAAGTAAGAAAGAAATTAGTAGGAAAAACATCCCCATCTACCATGAGGTTCCTTAGAACTGAACTTCTCTAAGCTGCTATTTGAGTAGTGTAAGGAAAGCCCACACATACAGGAAAATTTGCACTTTTTCAGTATTAAACATTGTTAAAACAAAGAAAAGTTGGAAAGTAGAATAGGAAATACTTGTTTTGGAGGACTTCATAACATAACTTTTTTGAAACTGAATACATCTGAAAGAAATATATTCTGAAAATGTTCATATACTACATTCTGCCTAATGTACATATTGGTGTGGGAGAATACATATATACCTTTCAGCTACAGCAAAAACCCCATTGCTTAGGACAAGAATTAATTGAAAATAATAGACTTGATAAGTAAGAGAATTAGATGCCACACATTGGAGATACCCATATTCCAATCCAAAAGCTTCAGGAAGGAAGTGGTGCCTGAAGGAGGGATAGAGAATGGGAAATCTTTTAAAGGAACATCACATAGAGCTAGTCTACATAATAATGGATAGTTTTGAATCCTGGTCTCTACAGAGCTAACATATCTTTTCCAGAGCTATGAAATTATCTCTTATTTAATCTTATGTAGGTATCCATACTGTCTCCTAAAAAACAAGGCAAAGAACCAAACAATCAATCTGCATTAAACTCATTCTTGCAAACCTAGCAGTGTTGTTGTCTTGCCTCTTGCTGAGGCTGATGTCCCTGGAGGATAAGACTTCCAGAATAAAAAGGTGTTTAAGGAGAATTTTGTTTTAGCCACTAATACTCTATCTCATTTTAATTCCTGGTTTTGATTAAGAACTTCTAGCTATTTCTTAGCTGTTCTAGAACATAGTTAATAGATCATAAGTCACAGATTGTACTCTATTCCTCTGCTTTCTAGGCACATAATCTGCTTGTAACTAAATCATACAATGCAGAGATGAAGACTAATCCATCCTTTGAAAAATATTCAAGAGTTGGCTTAGGTGAGTTATTTCTTGAAGCTCAAAGAATGAAAATCCAGAAATTCACTGCCAGTAACCCTTTTCTCCTTATTCCATGGTTGCCTTTACCCTAAATGTACAGACAAATCCTTCAAAGCTCACTGTTTTCTGGGCTAACTTTCTCCAGCTGAGGCCAGTACTCCCCCACTTCACTCTAACACCTACAGTACACCTTTTGCATGGGAAAAATGTGCCATCCACTTGCTAGCTACCGACTGGGTCATACACACCATGTCAAAGTGATTTATTCCATTTAAGATGCATAGATCCAAAATTACTCAGCCCAAAGAAAAAAGAAGGCAATTATTTTTTCTTCACTTGACACATACTGTGTTTAGGAGAGTTCAATTTGTAACACTAGTTAATCATTCACAAAAGAACAGAGTTTTAAAAAGTAACTTATTTGTTCCTCACAGCGGAGGATTAAGACACAATGTACTGGATAACTGGTGCAAGACAATTGCTCTGCAGAAATGATTGTGTTTCTATCACACACTTTTTGGAAAATGTAATCACTTTAACTTTCATTGTGTTTGTAACTCAGAGGCAAGAATTATTACGCAGAAAGGTCTGCTTCCTTTCTCAGCCATCTTTTTAGTTCTTCATTCGAGGTTTTTTTTGTTTGTTTGTTTTTTGGTTTTTTTTGGGTTTTTTTTTGTTTTTTTTGGGGTTTTTTTGGTTTTTTTTTTTTTTTTTTTACAGTATTGTATCCAGCAAGGATTGATGTTCTTGTCCAGAGAACAGCAAAACAGAGTTGGTCATGGGTGTGGAACACCAGTGCTGTGAGGAGCAGCTGAGGGAGCTGGGGGTGTTTATCCTGGAGAAAAGGAGGCTCCAGGGTGACTATATCTCTCTACAGCTGCCTGGAAGGAGAGCGTAGCCAAGTGAGGGTCAACGTCTTCTCCCATGTAATAAGCAAACAGTACAAGAGCAAATGGCCTCAAGTTGCACCAGAGGAGGTTCAGTTTGCATATGAGGAGCAATTACTTCACTGAAAGGGTGATCAGGCATTGAAACAGGCTGCTTAGGAAAGTGATGGAATCACTGACCCTGAAAGGATTCAAAAAATCTGTGGATATGGCACCTAGGGATATGGTCTAGTGGTAAACACAGTAGTGCTGGGATAAGAATTGGACTCAATGATCTCAGAGGTCTTTTCCAACCTAAACAATTCAAAGCCCAGAACACAATTACTAACCATAAACTCTATGACACTGATGATAGGAGAAATGAGTGTGCATGTCTTTGCAAAAGACTAGATAACCTGAAAGAACAAATCAGGTTCTGGAAGAATGGGTATGGGGGTACATGTCAGAAGGGAGATATGTAGTATGCGGATCTGAAAATTGCATCTTTCTAGTATCTCAACCAATGAGAAAAGCAGGAGGGTGTTTAGAATAAATGAAGGCTGTGGCTGTGAAAAGCTGGAGAAGCCCTAGATCGGTACGCCCCTGTGAGATCTCCCTAGCTTTGTGCAAAGTTGGTTTTTGCAGGACTTCTCTGTCTCGTTTGTGGACACTGCCTTTTGGCAGTGTTATTTTCTGTACACTGGTAATGACTGTGGACTTGCCCCTGGCTTGTTTGGAGGACCTCCTCCATTACTCTTGTGAGGTTACGTGTGTTACCAGACAAACACTACAGAAATAACCCTGGCCACTCACAAGTAATAGTTTGGGCGCACAGTTCTGCCGTGTGGAGCAGCTGCAGTGGGTCTCTGGGCCGCACTTAGCACACACCCCGTGTCCCTTCCCCGGTGAGAGCCAGCGCCCCCAGGCAGAGGTGAAACAGGCCCTAATCCTGAAATCCTGCCTCAGCATTGAAACGGATCCGTGGCTTTTACAGCCAACTGTACCTGTCCTGTGCATTTAGCAGATATTTGACACGTGCAAGGCTGTGGACGCGTAATGTTTGCGAATATCTGCAACCTTGATGTGCGCTGGGCTGCGAATCCCCTTATCCGGCCCTATTCACAAACCAGGCTTTTAAAGTGTCGTCCCCAACACTGCACCGTGCATTTTGAGGCAAAGCCGCGGCCTCTCCCACCTTGGCCACCACCCTTGCGGGGAAGGAGCCGGCGCTGCCTGCCCTGGCAGCGGCAGCGGGCCCGCGGCGCTCCCGGCCAGGCCGCAGGGGCGGTCCGGGCCCGGCGCCGCTCGCCCGGGCGCAGGCGCCGCCGTGGGCCCGCGGCGGAGGGCAGCTCGCCCCGGACGGCGGCTCCATGCGCTGCCAGGTAGGTGAGACCTGCTGACGACCCCAGGGGCCGGTCCAGCCGGAGGCTCGGCCGGTGCCGGGCAGGGCGGCAGGGCTCCGGCAGCCCCTGGCCCCGGTGTGCGGCGGGAGCGGCCTGGGCGGCGGGCGCGGAGCGCGGATCCGCGGTCACTCACCGCCCCCCGCCTTCTCCGCCTTTTCCCTGCTGTCCTGGCAGCCGGGACAGGAGAGACGCGGCAGAGCCGATCGGTATCGAGAAAAGCCTGGGAAAGCTTTTCTTGTCGCTCTGCTCCCGGTAGCAACGTGCTGGTGTTTTGGGAGCGGTTTCTGGGTAGGCCGCGCGGCCCTGAGCGCTGTTGGTTCCCCGGGCAGGTCTCGGTGCTGTATTTCGCCAGGAGCGCGGAGCTGGCGGGGCTGCGCTGCGAGACCCTCTCGGTGCCTCGGGAGATCACCTCTCTGCAGCTCTGGGAGGAGATCGTCAAGGTGCACCCCAGGTATGCAGCAAGTTCATTTGAGGTGCACAAACAAACGTGGTTGCATTTTTTTTTAAATACAAATTCGGTGTTTAGCATTGAACTGAAACATATGGCAGTACTTTGACAGCACAAAGCTAGTGATGTTACCTTCTTTTGGTAACCTGCACCAAGTATTTTGTGTTTTGCGTTTTGCACAGCTGGAATTGTTATAGATTTATGTATACACAAGGAAAGCCTAGGTGCAGGAGATGTACTCAAAACTGGGCCTGAGAGGTACGTGGACCATTGTCCAGGAGGGCTGTGGTGTGGTAACCTGAAAACTACCATGTGGAGAAGGTGAGATGTTGCAATGAGGGATCAAGCACAGCCAGGACAATAAATAACTAATAAATGATAGTAGGCAGGTGTTTCCAGTTGCTTAGGTTAGACATTAGAACGAAGTTCCTCATTAAAAGGATGCTTAGACATTGGAATGGGCTGTCCATGGAGGTGGCCAAGTCACTGTCCTTGAAGGTTTTTAAGGAAAGACTGGACTTTGTGCCATGGTCTAGTTGATATGGTGATCTTCAGTCATAGGTTGAACTTGATGATCTCAGAGTGCTTTTCAAACTTAATTGATTCTGTGATTAACTGTACTGTAAGCCATTGGACTGAGCACACTATGCAAGGCAGGTCAGGAGGGGAACTGAAGTCCCCACAGGCTTCCTGGCATTCAGCCCTCACACAACAAATATGTTCAGCCACTTCAGTCATGTGAAGAAGGCCCACACCACTGCTGGTTGCATTTCATAAGGAATCTGGTCCTGAGAAAGCACTGTCTGCTGTAAGGGCATTGGTGCTGCTTTGGTGCTCTAGGGGGTGTCAGCAGAAATGGCCCCTCTGTTTAAAGCTGAGGGAAGGTGCTCAGTCTTGTCAAGAACAAGTCTGATGGACAAAAGTACAACACTATTTTGGAGGGATAAAAGGGGTAAAAAAAAAAAAAAGGAAGGTATAAGAGAGGTTGTGGTCCTCAGGATTTAGTGCTCAGTGCTCTGCAATTTCCATAACTTGGGACTTAGTTGTCCAAGTCTTCCTTTAGGCACTACCTTTCTCTAGTAAAATACTTTCAAACACTATGAAAAAGATGTACTATTTAACTATTGGTACCTGTTACCACGTGAGAAACTTTTCCCAAAACACTGGGCCAGGGACCTGTTCCTCACAGAGAATTAAAATAGTGTGTTTGGGTGCAAGAGGCAGTAGAGAATGTGTGTATTTTACTTTGCAGCCTTTTTGTCTATGTCAGAAGCAGCAGCAGCACTGTTGGTCGTTTTGCCGAAATTTGTCGACTTTGTCCTTTTATGAATGATTACTTGGGGCAGTACAATTTGCATTTGCAGTTACTTCATAGTGGCCTTCTTGAAAAATGCTTCTGTTCCTAGCATTTCTGGAAAAACTCAATATAATTGTAGGGCATTGACCACAGACTTCTATTCACATTGCTAATGGATATTCAAATTGCAGCTTGAGCGCACTCGACAGTGCTTTTCTGTTCCACCCATTTTCCCCGACTAATTAGCTTGCAAAGGACTTTAATTAGAGCCCGTCCTTCTAATGGGCACTTCAGTTCCATGGTTGTGTACAGTTCTTTAGTGGCTTGCTTTGCTTGCATACAGTCCCTCCCTTCAGTCTATTCTCTGAATCATTGCTACTGTGTTTTGCTCAGCCTGTGCCTTGACTACTTTGTCTATCTGGCTGGTAGGAAACAAGATGATTTTTTACTCTACTCTTTTGGTCTGCTTACTTGTTTCTAGGCATTACAACTGAGCTGGCTGTGCCAGATTTTGTAGTCTCAAACAAGAACTGTTATCATGCCTGCACCATCTGAAGTAAAATGCAATTCTTTTTTCTGCTATTAACCTTATGGTTGCTATGTAATTGCACTTAGTCACAGAAATGATTCCCTGCCTCATGATATCCAATGCCATGGACTCTTACAGCAATAAATAAATATGTATCACATTAAAAATAAGTAGAGGATCTGCCAGAAGACACATTACATCTGCTCTCTTAGTTCTGTGGCCAGTCCTTATCAATAGCAGATTTTAGACCTGTGAGTACAGAAGACCCAAAGCCTCATAAAGTCTGAGCACACACAATAAAGGCAGCTCTGTGACCACTGAATCTTCATGACATCTCATGAACAGCATACCATAATGCTTCTTAGTGTATAACAAAATTGCTCCAGTCCAGTCAGACTGCATCAAGACAGTATTTCCTTCTAATTCCAAATTGGATAGTTGCTGCCTCTTGAGTTACCAGCTTTTTAGTTGTTTGCTTCTGAAGTGAGTCTGGTATGCATTGGTTTGTTCTGACATAGGCCTATGACAAATCAAATTACTGATTTCTGAAAATTATATTGATCTCATTTATTGTTAGCTATTACAAGAAAATGCAAGATTAGGAGGTGGGTGTTTGTTGTATTTTTGACAGTGTCTTGGAAGCAAAATTCTGTAAGTCTCAGTGGTTTTTGACTCAGCTGCCCTAGAATATGCACCAGTTTGCTGTTTAAAGAAATCTCGTGGTTAAATGCAAACATTGTTTGGAAACCTATTTGTGCTCTTGCCAATCCTCCTCAGACTTGCTGTCATCCGAGATCAAGTGGTATTTGCCGTTCGGCAGGAGTACGTGCTTCTTGGAGATCAGGTCCTGGTCCTGCAGCCTGGAGACGAGGTTGCCATCATCCCACCAATTAGTGGAGGCTGAACCTGCTCAGGCTCTGTTTGGTACGTATCACTTATTGCCTAGCTTCCTGTGGAGTGTAATCCCATGCTAAAATACCTCATGAGTTCTGTCTGATGTTAAAAGAACCTTTTCTTGTTTAGGTCCGAAGATGTGATTGCAATTCTCTCCTTCCACCCCAGTACTCTTTTGAGAGAACCCAACTTTTGTTTCCATCTGGAGAGTGCAGTTGTGCTGAGCAGAAACTATAAGCCAGTGCACCAGTAAATGATTAACATGTATGCAGTAGATGGAAGACACTTGCCAGAGAGGTCAGGCATTGCTTTGAATCTGGGTTTTAGGTCTTGTAACTGTTTCCTGGTTGTTTCTTCCTACCAATGGAAACTTGGCTTGCCTAAATAAGATAATAATGAAAATTTTCCTGCCACTTGTTAACAGAAAAGATAATATAGTAAAAATAATTGACAGCTGCTCAGAAATTTTGTTTGTTGGTGTTAAACAGGTGTCCTTAGAACAACTTCATTTCTTTGCCTGCTTTTCAGTGCCAGTCCATCTATTCACTGCAGCTTGTTCCATTGCTGCTGATCAAAATGCTTCTTATTCTTAGATGATATGATGACTGGTTTCTACTCAGAGAAGTTAGAAGTGTCTCCTTGTGTGTCTGTGACAGACTGATATGAGGTCCTGAATGTCCTGGAGAGCATTCTCAACTCAACTTTAGGATTAAAACTCTAATGCATGTTTACCAGGAATCTCTGTTTTAAACTGTTTGATTTCATGAGATAAGTAGGAGAGACTGACGATATCACCACAGATTTACCAGCACTACACAGTACTAGTTGAGAGTACTGTTAAATCAGGGCCTTGGGCTAATTATAGTTTCATACCACCGTATCAGACTTTCCTATCAGAAAGAAATATGTATGCAATAAAACTAAGTAATTGCTTGTTACTTGCAGTTAATATTCTTTCAGTGAGGCTGCTGAGAAGTGAATTTCACATATAGACTAGTCTCTTGGGCAAATAGATAATGCCTGTGTTGTGCATAAATTGAGGCATCAGCACTGGATAAAAAGCAGTTGGCTGGTGCTAATATCTCCAGGAAAAGCAACAGAGTCTGTTTGGTTTCAATTTTTCTAGTGTGATATGGAAGAAAGCGAAGATGTGCCCAAAGATTTTATCAAGCTCAAGTCTGAAAAGCTCTCTGTAGATGAAGTGTCAGAGCTGGTCATTTCACCATCTTGTGGTGCAGTGTCTCTGTTCATTGGTGAGTTTAATATTTCTGAGTTAAGTCTCTGGATATGTTAATAGTCTAATAAATGGAACCTAGGTTGTCCCCATCCCAGACTTATAGTTCTCAAATAAATGAGTTCCTGGTCTGAGCACAGGATGTTTAGAAAACAGGTTGTGAATTATTAGAGCAAGACCATGGCAGCTCTTAAATAGCTGCAGTGGGCTAAAGTGGCGTGAAGCTTTCTAGCTCTTATGGCTGTCATAGGACTGAACAGAAGAGCAGCACTGGAGTACAGAACTGCCCAGGAGTTGTTCCCCTGTCCCCTAGGATACAACTTGTTCAGGATGAGAAATGGAATATTGTGGCTGTACTGATCACATGTCCACACCTGTATGTGAGGTCCTGTAACTCAGGTCTTAGTTGAAAGTGAGGTAGTATTCTACCAATGGGCTGGTGAAGGTCAGGCTGGTAGCTCTGTCCTGTACTTAATGTACATGGCATGCATATGAAACTGCTTTGTGCTTAAACCTACGTGCTACTAAGGTCCTAAATACTGGGCATTTAAAAATTACATGGGCAAATGCCTTTATAGCACCTTAGCAGTTACCACAGAAGATGTCCCCGCCTTGGGCATTATGGGCTGTAGATATGTGTAATGTGTAAACTAAATTCCTCCTCTTATAGTAAAGATTTATCTTGTGCAAATAATCTCATTATGCAGCCATGATTAGGGGAGGTTGTTTGTATTCACACAGTGCTGACCTTGACCACAGCAAGAGATGCTGGGTTTTTACTCTGTATTAATATAATATATAATGTGTATTATAGAGATACAATATGTATTCATTTACTCAGTGCTTTTAGTTGATAAATCATTTTTGTTTAGGTACTACAAGAAATAATTTTAAAGGAAGAAAAGTAATTCACTTAGAATATGAAGCGTATTCTTCAATGGCAGAGACTGAAATAAAGAAAATCTGCAGACATGTTAGACAGAAATGGCCTTCAGTCAAACATATTGCAGTGCATCATAGACTTGGGTACGTATATTCAGACCCCATTCTTCTGCAACTGGAGTATCAATCCTTGTCTGGTGCGTGGCTGTGCTTGCATAGTTGCAGAACCTGCAGGAATGTTAAGAAACCATAGTGCAGCGAAGCTGGCTGCAAGATCAAACTCTTCTCTGGAGCTAAGTTTCAAAAATGTGTTTGTTGGTAGGGTTTGCTGGAGTCCACACTTAGCCTGGCAGGATCTTTGATGCTGATGTGATGGTTTGAAAGTGTGGAGATATTTCACTCTAGGGAAGGGTTGGTTTATTTTGTTCTTTATTTTTAAAAGGTGTGACGTTGGCAGCACTTAATTTTTTTCTTCTCTCTCCTGTTGAAGGGTTGCAGAATGTTCTTATTGTCAGATTTAAGTCTATTTATGCTACAAAAAGTCTGAAAGCTTAGGCTGTGGGGCATAGTAGTTGCCAGCCATGCTTGTGGGAGAACTTCCTGTTGTTCCTTGAGTCTTGGATAAACATTTTCCTTTTGATTCAAAACATGGAACACTAGTGTCTGACATACTCTTGGGCCTTCCCAGTTCAGGGAAGATTTCTCACTAGCAGGATTTTCAGAAATCCTGAAGGAACTTGGGATGTGATTGCAAAGGGTAAGTAAGATACAAGGCCTGAGGGGTAGTTTCGCTTGATTTCCTCTATAGTCAACAGAGAGGATGGCTGTCATGAGGGCAGCATTTAGGCTGAGATTTCTTCCTATGGACTGTGTGAAGGAGTCTTACTGTAGAGGGAGGATTTGGAGGCAGATTTTGGGAATGCTGCAATTGCAAGGAGAAACACAGAACCTTGTTCTTCTGTTAAGTTTAACACAACACACCAAGTAGGAAACTTCAGAGTCTAAAATCAGAATTAATAAAAAATTTGGCTTAATTGCAAAATCTGCATAGTGTGAGGCACTTAATTTCTTCTTTCACAAATTCTTGTGCAAACTGAGATGATTTTTTAGGTTTTTAGATAAGAACTTGCTGTTCTAACTTGTTAATTATTAAGCCAGCTTCCAGTGAATTTCCTATGCATTGTTACAAGTTAACAATTTCCCCCTCTTAATTCCATAGGCTTAATTTTAAAAAAAGAAAGAATGGAGAAAAAAGCCTGTGTCTGGTGGGTTTATTTATTCTAAAGTTTGGAATTCTAACATCTGGTACTGATTTTGGTTGTGGTTTTCTTTCTTTTTAAAAAGTGTATAGTGTTTTGGATGTGGTTTGACACTTGCTCAGTATGAATGAGTCAGGAGAGCATGTGGCCAGAATACTGACGTGACATGGCTAAAACTTTTGGGTGCTCTTGATGTTAAGTGTTAGCTAAAGCTGCTGTTGTTCCTCTTCTCTCCCTAGTGTGGTTCCAATAACTGAAGCAAGTGTAATTATTGCAGTCTCCTCTCCACATAGAGTAGAATCCCTTGAAGCTGTAACATACTGCATCAATACCTTAAAAGCATCTGTCCCAATATGGAAAAAGGTACGTTTGGGGACAAAATCAAATTTAGGCCTATGCTAGTCTTAGGCATCTGGGCTGCCTTGGCAGCATTATGGGCAGCAGCTGCTCCTGATGGGTTGTCAGTGTCTAGCAGTGAGTTTCCTCCAACGTAGCCAGGCCCATATATGACAGGTAGAGCATCTGGAAGGTTCTCCTGTACCTGTACCATCTAGCTTCTCTTTATTTTGAAGCCATCCTGGGGCAAAAGCAAAGGAGGCCTGAGCTCTCCTCTTTTGAGTAGTGAAACTCAATTCTGCACAAGCTTGTGGAAGAATTTGAGTCAGCTTTGCTTTGGACAAAATTGCAGTTTGCAAGTAAAAAGAGCATTTCTTGCTTTTCTCTTTTACCCTCATCGCTGTAGCCATGAGAAAGAACAAAGCACTAAGCAACGGCACACAGTGAAGGGGTGAGCACAAGACCCAAACTAGTATAGGCACCTCGCAGTGTGTGGAGAAACCAGCCCAAGTCTAAAAGAACCTCATTGTAAACTTCAGTGTTGCATGTGACTAATGAGCATTATCTCTGCCTTCTCTCCCTGGCAGAACTTGGTATGTGGTTAACAGTAATATTCTCCCCATTGCTTTTCTAATACCTCTTTGAGGAAACGGAAGTTCACTCAGAATGAATAATTAGGGACTCAGAATTTGCTGCCTAGGACTGGACTGCAGGTGGATAATCCAGTCCTTAAAATCTATTAGTAGTGAATTTAGTGTATTAATGTAATTTATATTTTAATACTGACATTTTGTTATATCTAAATTCTTGTCTCAAAATGATGGTTAATGTAGCAGCAAGAAAGCTGTGTACTCTACAGCTATTACATAATTTCTTCTAGATCCCTTTGTTGAATTGACTTCAGCATAGGTCGAGCCTTTTAAATTCAGTCAGCCTGAGGCTCATCCAAGTCCGTATGTTCTAAGGGAGCTGCCCTCTCTTCTGCTTGCCAGCTAAGTGCTGTGCAGTCCTGTTGTGGTCAGTAAATAATAGTGGGATGGCTATTGAGTTATTTGGCCTGGTTTTTAGCTGTATGTAGCAGACTCACAATATTTCCTATTCTTTGTTTATATTACAGGAGATTTATGAGGATGAATATTCTTGGAAAGAAAACAAGGAATGCTTTTGGGCAAATTCAGAAAAATAATTGTACTCTTTTGAAAATAAAGTGTTACTCTTCCTAATGAGTGTTACTCTTCCTCTGAGTTTTTACAGAGAATCTCTATGTTTCTAAATAGTTCTAATAGATATTTCAATCTCAATAATTTAGTTTGAACTGAGTGAAATGAATGAGGATTAATTAGGGGTTTTAGGTGTTCTTGACTATCGTTTGGAATTGCCTTTTCATGCATTTTTACATGGAGTCAGTTTTCAAAAGAATCTCTCCTAAAATTCTTTGTTGCAAGGTGTTTAGACTACGCTGTGATAAATGTTTTAATGCTTTTACCTTGGTAATCTGTGTTCTCTCTCTGTATGGGAGATCACCACAGGACAATTGCATTTTTTTTTTAATCTTAAAGTTCAGAGAGATTTAATTTTATAATATTACAGACTTAGTTTACAAGCTTTGTGCTATTTTGACATCCTTGTAATATGAAAGTCTACTTGAAGTAGATTAACTATTTTAGTACAGACAGAGAAGAAAATATGAACTATACCCCAGAGTTATTAACTTTTAAGTAGTGCCTATGTTCCAGTAGCTCTGTCTCACAGAAAGATTTTTACTGTGCAGCTGATATTACAAATCCTTTGCATTAAAAAAAATATAGATCGAGATTGATTCAAAGTTAAAGCTAATATTCTACCAGCAAAACAAATTGCCTCAGCAATAGTGCACCAACCTGTAACTACTTAGTGATGCCTAGACAAAATTTCAAAGGTGACTTTTTGGTTGTGTAGTTGTGTGATGCTGCAGGAAAAAGAACACAAATTATTACAAATACACAACTATAGTGTATTTAGTTTCAGTAATTGGACTTTTTATGTGTAGGGATTAAAAGTCATCAAATGGAATAATTTTTCAAAGAAAAGGGAGTTTATTGAACTCACTGCAATTCATATATGCATTTATTTTCACATTTGAGATTTAATCTTAATACAGTTTTTCTCTAGTTACTGTTTTGAAAACCAGTTAAATGAACTGACATAATATGCCTGGGTTTCACTGGAAAGAGTGGGTTACCTGTCTGAACTAGGTAATTTTATTTATTATTCTACTGTGCCGTCGTAGTATTTAGATGCTAAGAATTTGAAGTCCCATTGTATACATCATTTCTGCTAATGCTGAGAGGCAGTTTTATCTAGTCATCATTATCAGTGTAGACAAGGTAGATACAAGCAAAGGGAAATAAGGAACACAAAATTATTTGCTCAGTTGCTCATATGTATGTTCCTATATCATATATAATTGCTTATAATCCAGTTGCAAAGTCATATTCCTGAGTCAGGGCAATCCCAAGCACAAGTAGAAGCTGGAGGGAGAATGGATGAAGACTAGTCCTGGGGAGAAACACTTAGGAGGGTGTTTGTGAACAAAAAGCTCAATATGAGCTGGCAATGTGCACTTGCAACCCAGAAAGCTCTGTCCTGGGCTGAATCTAAAGTAGCGGTGCCAGCAAGTCAAAAGATTTGATTCTGCTCCTCTGCTGTATGCTCAGGAGACCCCACTACACTGCATGTGGTTTTGGAGCCCCCAACACAAGGAGGAGGTAGTTTTGTTGGAATGAGTCCAGAGGAGGGCCATTAAGTTCATCAGAGGACTAGAACACCTCTCCTATGAAGACAGGCTGAGAGCTGGGGTTGTTCAGCTTTGCAGAAGGCTCCAGGTAAACTTACCTCACCTTTCAGTACCTAAAGGGGGCTTACAAGAAGTTTGGAGATGGAATTTTCGCAACATAGGACAAGGGGGAATGGCTTTAAGCTGAAATGAGGGTGGGTTTAGATCTGATATTAGGAAGAAATTCTTTACTGTGAGGATGGTGAGGCACTGGCACAGGTTGGCCAGAGAAGCTGTGGATGCCCCATTCCTGGAAGTGTTCAAGCCCAAGCTGGATGGGACTCTGAGCAACCTGGTCTAGTGGAAGATGTCCCAGCCTATTGCAGGATGGTTGCAACTAGATGATCTGTAAGGCGCCTTCCAACCCAAACCAGTCTTTGATTCTAGAATCATTATCACACACACTAGTGAAGCCTCAGCTGTATATTCCATTTTATTGTGTGTGCAGCAAAAATCTACTAGCTGCATGAAATAAAATGAGGAATGATAATCTTTTTTTCCCACAGGGATTCTAATCACTTTAATACTTAGTTACTATATTTGAATTAAGTAATTTGGAAGGAAATATACAGCTTCAGGCAGAAATGTAGTTAAATTGTGCTTATTAACTTACTGATACACTTTCCTCAGTGGAAGTCAGTCCTTCCTCTGCAGGATACCAGCTGCTCCTTGCGTGCTTGCAGATGCTACAAACCATGTGGGCCCTATTATCTAGGCAGAGCTGGTCAAGTACAAGACTGAGTTTTCCTTTGTTTTGGAGGCTGGAGAGAAGCCTTCTGCTGTTTGAATGTCATATTTACCGGGAACTGTACAGAATAGTGAGCATAGGCACTTGCTCATTAGAAAGAAATACATGAACTTTTTCATATTTTATATTCATTTCTCCATGTCCATGTTTGCTTTACCGTGCAACTAGTTAGTGTATTAGCTTCACAAAAATAAATATTTAGCTTGTTTTTCAGTGGATAGTTTATGAATGAAGCAGAACTTATACAGTGCTTCCATACTAGTGCTGTGCTCTGATACAGAAAATCAGTGATATTTGAGTCAATGAAATTCTACTTTGCACCCCATGATCAGAGGCAATTCCTGAGTTGCAGTAGTGTCTCTTTAGTGCCTTTCTAGTGCTGCAGTCTCCTGGAAGATTTCTCCAGGGTGACCTTAAGTGCACCTTCCCCATCAGCAATACAGCTGGGAAGGAGGGTGCAGAATAGATGAGAGAATAATTGTGTACTTCCCCACAGTGACCAGGAACAATGAATGGAAGAGATGTTGTACTGAGTCACAGCTGAGTGTTACAATGTGTGTATGCTGCCATAGTAAAGACAATGAAATGTCATTTTTTGTCCCTAGCTGTGCATGAGGCAAGTACTGCTTTGTTCTGGAACAATGATATATCAGTCTTGTGTAACTTTGGGTTCTTCAGCTGGCATGTAAAAGCGAAATGGAAATGTCTCTGGGAGGGATGGTGTGCTAATTAGAGGTAAAATGTATCTCACTGAAATTTAAGTCCAAGCTCTGAACTCAGTGTTCTCTCTCCCTCTGTAGGGCTACCCTCTCTGCTGGGGCAGTATTATCATGAAAGGACAGATTACTGTGTTCTAAAAGAAATGCTTAAGCTGCATCTGAAGTGACCCAGAAGTGTTTCCAAATTGCCAGACCAAGGCAATCCCAGCTGTGTCTTACTGTGTATTAGGAAAAGATTTGCAATGTCCTGCTGTCTGTCCATGGTGAGGTCCATTGAGCGGAATGATAGGCAGCTGCAGATCTGTCTATCTACAAGAAAGACCAGCTTTCTGGAATGAGTCCAGCTCTTTCTCTTCCTTGTCCATAGGGAAAGGTAATGCCACCTCTCCATGAGACCAGCTGTGTTGAGTTGGTGGCTTTGGTACAGAGGGGTGTTCCCAGAAAGAAATGCCATAGACCCAGAGGGTCACCATGTGATTCCTGTAGAGATCTGCCAGATGAGGGCTCTCTGTGGAAGGGAAGTGCATGTCTTCAGAGTTATAATTTGTCCTTCTGAAAAGATGCCTTAGTCTTGGCTGGCAAAATTTGAATACACTGATCCACCCCTTTGTCTGGCCAAACATCCATATACCAGCACTGATTGATTTTAAGAGTTTCCTTTCCTGATTTTGAGCATTGTGCTCTGTTCTCAAGAGAAGCTCAGCCTGATGTGTACGATGAAAACAGTAACTGATGGATTGTCATGGAGTAACGGGGTGGGGGAGGAAGGGGTTTGTTTCATAAGGCGCCTATCCAGGAGATGGCAGCCGAGAGATGGCTGAGCAGGAGGAGTGGCTCCTGGCCTGTTCAGGTGCTGGCTGTGCTGGGAAATACAGGTCCTCACTTTGGCTGTTGCTCGTGAAAGTGCCACTGCTGCACTCAAGAATGAAGCCTTTAGGTTGCTCAACTTTCAACTAGGTTTTTGGCCTTTCTCTCTGCTCACTTTATGCGCAGCTATTCCAAGTTAGTTGTAGTTTTATAGAGTAGCACATTCATTTGTTGCTTCAGAAGCATTAAAAAGAAAGAACTGCTAAATCTAATTATTAACTGTATGTGTGTATGTATTAACTGTATTAATTGTATGTTAATGCAGACAGTGCTGCCCTTTCTCTCTTAAAATGTTGTGAAAAATAATCTTGAGCATTAAGTGCCATTAGGTACAGTTAAGTGTCCTGTGAAGGTGATTGAAAAGAGTTCAGATTAGGCTGACTATAAATTACCAGTTTCTTTGAGTACCTTAGGCCTTTTTTTTTTAAAAACAAACACACCATAAAATTTGATCTTATCAAGTGTTACAAAAATTAGCATCCTGATGTATCTTTATAGCAGTGCTTTTTATAGAAGTTTTATTTTGACTATTTTAAGAAGCAAGTACATTTTTAAAACCAGTAGCATACTAAAGCCTGTGATTGCATACAAATAATTGACCAATTAACTGAGAACAGAAAGGTTCACTTAAAATACTTTTCTAAAGCTGTGAAAATGTACACTTAATTTACTTTCACAGGCAATAAAAAAATTGAGGCAGTTAACTATAGATTTTGAGATACATTTTCATACCTTATTTTTTTTAGTCTTTAATTTGCATGCTTTTGCTGTAGTTCAGTTTTGGATGTGCTCTAATCCCAGTCAGCAACTCAGCCCCACCCACCCATTCACTCACTGTGCCACTCATGGAATGGGGGAGAGAATAGAAAAGTGCAAAGTCTTGTGGGTTGAGATGGAAGACAGTTTAATAGGTAAAGTAAAAACTGCTCATGCAAGCAAAGCAAAACAAGGAATGCATTCACCACTTCCCATCGGCAGGCAGGTAGAGTCAACTCCAGGAAAGCAGAGCTCCACTGCATGTGACAGTGGCTTGGGAAGACAAACACCAAACACTCCGAATGCCTGTGGCCAGCTGTGGGTAGTTGTTGCAGCTCTGTCCCTTCCCACCTTCCTATGCACCCTCAGCCTCCTTGCTGGTGAGGTGGGGTGAAGAGCAGAAAAGGCCTTGAACCTGTGAGCATTGCTTAGTTACAGATAAAACATCCCTGTGTTACCAACAGTTTCCAGCACAAATCCAAAACACAGCCCCTTACTAGCTGCTGTCAAGAAATGTACCTCTGCCCCAGTCAAAACCAGCACATATATAAGTCAGAATATAAGGAATCTGGCTTGTAATTCTGCAAAACACTGAGGCTTGGTGAAAGACAGAATTTTGTGCCTTAAGATTAGGTTCATCTGATATTGTACGATTGAAGTGTTAAAATTGGTAGCCTACCTGAATGTTTATGTGCCACTGTTAAAAGTATGGACACTATGCAAATTGAAATAAGAAGGTCTGTGAAAGTGTGTAGTTTTCAGGTGGTAGTTTCTGACAATATTGTCTTCTTGTCATCTTTCTACTCATAGCTAAGTTCTCCCTCTCTTCTTATGCCACATTGTTCCTGCTAAAAAGTTGAATTCAGCTTTTCCAACATATGGTGCGGTGTAGCCAGAGCCAGAGTCACGACATGCTACTGCTGACCAGTTCTGTAAATAGATAAAGTGCACAGACTGGCAGAATGAGGTATAATTTTAGATACCAGTGATGATAAGCCCATGTTTATAGGAAGGTCTGGCCATGGAAATGTTTTAACACCATATACTCAGCTAGAGCTTTCCAAATATTTTGCACTAATGTGAACTGTGTTACAGTACGGTACGGCTTACTGGTAATGTTACACTACTGACTGTGATCTACAAGACTTCAAGTGTTTTTGTCTACCTAGCAGAGTCATTCCTTTAGGGTTCTCACTGAGTGCTACTGGGACAAAGCCATATTTGGCCCCATTTTATGCAGTGCTTTTCAGTAGCATTGCTTCTCTTTAGAGTGCTGTAGGGTGCTGTTTAAAAATGAATGAGTCTGTGTTCAGCAGTAGTCTTGGATTTTATTGCAGTAATGCTGTTAGGCCTTCAGACAGGCCACCACAGTGATACAGTCCCTGCTCCCATAGAGCTTACATGCTAGGTTTTAGAAGTCAACTTTATTATAAACTCTTTTGTATATCCTGAATTTATACATAGGCTCATATGAAACCAACTCAGATTTTGGACTTGATTCTAGTACTTCATGAAATGAGCAGCTAGATTTCAAGACCAGAATCAGATATAACTTGAGTTTGCTGAAGGTATTGCTGACTTTTCTTACTGCAAGCACAAACAGAAGTACATGCTGAAGCTCAAAATTTCAGAGTATTTAAAACATGCTGCTTTAAAAAAGTAAATTAAAAAAAAACAACAAACCAAACCCTTGCACACAATACAAAATATACATAATATTTCCAGTATTATTTATGGCTGTGCCAACTTAAAAGTGCAATAGACTCACCCATTACAAAAACTGAATTTAAGTATTAATTGTAAAACAAAAACATACTAGTATCTTGGAGAGGTTAGGATACAAAAACCTTACCCATTGCTATGTCTCCCCTTTATTTTGGAAAAGCAGTATTGTATCCAGGCTGGTAAGGAGAATCATGTTGTCCATGTCAAAATATAACCCAGTGAAGGCTAGTGAATTGAATCATTGCTGACTGATAAACTGTTAAATCCCCAAAGAAGTTGCATATTGGATATTGACCTGTACCTCCCACCAAAGGTGGAAGAGGGAAATCTGGGTCAATGCCTGAATTGCCCTTGGAGGCAGCACCAGAAACAGAAAATTCTACCATCTGGTGTATTGTGAAATTCCCACTCTGCTCTAGAGTGCATGACACTGATTATGTAGGAGCTTCCCACATACATGGCTGTAGGGGTTATTTTTTTTCTGCACAAGTTTATATAAGAAATGAGGCAGACAAATTTTTTATTTTTACTCTCAGAGCATTTGCCCTCAAAGTCTACAATTACAAGTCAGGAGCTTATTCTTTAGATTTATGCAACTGCTATTTTTTTTCCCCACTTTTAAAATATTTTTTTTTGTCGTAGACTCAGCTGATGGCAAGAATCTTGTTTGATAATTGATGTAAGAATTAGAATTGTTTTTCAGAATGTTAAAAAAACCCCAACGAAATGTCCCAAAACATAACATTTCATAGATACAAAATAAATTCAAAACTCATATAAAACTACACTGAGCATAATCCAGCTGTTGCTGAAAATGAAGCTGTTATTTGCCAAAGAGATGGTTGGCTTTTGACTGATTAGCTATTAAAAAAGACTGAGTAAAACTTTCAAACGTGCTTAAGTCTAGTCCTTCAGAAAATAATGGAAAAGTGCCTAAGCATAATTACAATCCAGCTTTGGGGGGAAGAAACCATGACTTCGTGTTCTTAATCAAGCACATTTGCATGTTTTACTCTTCAAGTAAATCACCTCAAGTTGGAAACAATCTCACTTGCATGGCAGCATACAGACAAAAAACACACACATCTTTTCTCACAATCAATTGTAAGTGTAACTGCCAGGCATGGGAGAGAAAGGCAGCCAAAAGGCCAATTCCCCTGACTGTTACCAGCCTTACAGCGTGGGCCTTTGTAAGACTGAGCTTTCATTATAGCCAGGCAGCGTAACAGCATGTGATGAACTTGAGGTGTGTAACCAACACAAAGTCACCCACCCAAGTATTGTGCTTAGAGCTCATTCCAGAGCACTACAGTACTTCACTGTATAAAACATAAGTTAACTTCATCAAGACATGAACAGGTGGGACCAAAAAAAAACGTGATGGGTAAGGAGGTTGTACTGAACTTTGGTCTTCTGGAGGGCACTGAGATGCTAAAGAAGTGCAGTAAACATTTTACAGAGCTTAGATCTTTACTATCCCCTTTTGTAACGTGCGTAATTCCTCAGTCAGCTATCCCCTTTAGTTCACTCTATGCTTAGTCCTGCAAAATCTTTCAGTACAGAATTAAGGCAAGATCTTGACTGTCTTTTCTGTTTATATCAAAAGCCAAACTGATATCAGAGGGACCGTGAGTGTAAAGGCCAGCGTAACAGTAGTGGTAGTGCTTCTCAAGATGAAAATGAGTAGTAACATTGCAGAGAACATGCTGTAAGTGATTATGAAATTCATATTTTCTTGTCAGGGAGAAAGTATGCAGAAGACAGTTATACATACCATTTGGCAGTATTTTGCCAAAACAATATCCTTCAATAATTTAGTTGTGACCTTAGTGCAAGAAATACAGTGAACTTTTGGAAGACTTTGCCCAACCAGTTGTCCTGTAGCACCCAGACAGACATCTTCATACATAGTTCCCAGTTTATAGATTAGTTAAAGCACAGGTTTGCTGGTGGAAATTATTTTTCTAAAACAATAAGGATGGAGCTGGTCAATGAAAAAATTACTTTTCTTCTCCCAGTCTGGAAGCAGTATTCACCACACATTCATCATCAACTTAATAGAAAATGTCCTTTAACACATGTGGTACTTGTCAACTGAATTACCAACTGATGCTGTTCCACAATAATCTGGAATAAATTCTTCTGTTTCACTCTGCAGTGGATCAAGAGAAGGGCTGCTGGAACAGTATGTTACTGTATACTCCGGACCTGCCAGTTCTAAGGGTTAAGTTTGTTTGAAAGGCAAAAATTTACAAGAAAAGGCACTATAAATCATTTTTGAAAAAAACCAAACTGTCCTGCAGTTACTCTTACAATAGAGTAGTATCTGTAAAATAGTTTCATCTATGAAGACACTTTCATTAAAAATGTTTAAATGTTTCTAAGCTTTAAGGCACTCCAGCTGAAGAACTGACTGATCAACTACTATTGGTGGCTCAGATCTCCTCTTTATCCACGTAACTCATCTTCAGTCTTTCTCCTTTGTGAGTTCTGCAATTTCATCGACATCTTCTATATCCTGTGTCATTTTCTCGTACTGTCTCTTGAAGAAGCCAAGCTGTGAGAAGTGTTAAAATAACACCACATTGCAGTCAGTCATTGGTAATTCATTTCTCAGCAAAACTAAATACTGTGATGGTAGAAATGCACATGTGCATGTATAGAATAGTTTGATTTGTAGACAATTCCTGCCTCTAAAATGAAAGGAGGTAGGCCCTAAACTCCTACCTGGTGCAACTAAAGGCTAGAGCAGTAGTGCTGACTAGCCAGTTTTCTCCCTGCTGAGATACAGACATCTTCATGATGCGTTGGTGTGCCAAGGAGCACTTCAAACACCAATGCCCTGGCACAGAGAAAAACTTACCCCTTTTTCTATATAACCTTTGTAATTTACTTTTTGGCCTTGCCCTTTCTTTTGTCTGTTCAATATATATCCTCTCCCACCTTGTTTGTAATCCCCACCCTTGTCCACTGGGAATATCATGAATGTTCAGAGCCCAGGTGGGATATTGTGGAAGGAGGCAGACAATGTCAAAAGGAAAAAGTGGAAATGCCACAGCCCTGTTTTGAATGTTTGGCAGCTCATTTATCATCTTCATGTTGCCCGTTTCTGTGAGGACCCATTTGATAAACCCTTCTAAAATATGCCAAGGGTGTAATGCCAATGCAGTATCATTCATACCACCAAACTACAGATGGGGTTTTGTTTCACACTAGAGAAGAGAGATTCCAAAGAAGATAACGCAAATATATTTATCCCTTTCTGGTTTTAAGAGTATAAGTACCTACTTTCCACAAAACAGCAACCAGCACCAACAGCAAGAGGAGTCCAGCCAATATGCTGCCAATCACAACACCTACTGGTACCTCAGCTTTCTCATCTGGCTTCATTATTGTAACTGGGATCTGAAAGCAGAGAGATGGTGTCTTAGGGGTTAATGTTAACTGCAAAACAATGTAGGATTTGTAAACCAAGGATCAAGAATTCGTGGACTGCACATATTCCAGGATCAATGACTGGAACACCCCAAGCAATTACAGCCCTTTCACTGGAGTCCATGGGAGCCAGGTTGCACTGTGGCACACAGCGATGCTGGCTAAGGACTAGAGACGCTCATCACTCTTGGCCATGCATAACAGGCAGAGAGCCAATCCTCCTGCCAGCTGCCTCTCCATTAACAGGAGGCCTTTCAGAGGCTCCACATGTCACCACTCTGTAAACCAGCCATATTTACATGAAGGTGGGGAATAGCCTGCTGTACAGCTCCGAAATCAGACTACCGGAGAAGCACTTCTTTTCACCAAGTGTTGTCAGAGCCCATTGTCTGTGCTGGGCAGCTGTAGGAGGCAGTACTAATCACTAAGGCCAGACATCATCACATCTGCTGAAATTCCAGTCCTGCTGGGCAGGTACTTCAGTCTCCTTTGTCTGCTGTTCCTACCTTCTATGAAACTACTAATGACTTGACAGATCTCATGGTGATCTATGTTCTCCTGGGTCAACTGCATGAATTTTCTCAAGATGTATGGGTCAAACAGGAGCATCTCCAGCACACCTATGTTCTCTGAACCAAAAGCAATACCAGAGACCTCCCAGAAGAGCATACAGTGTCTGGAAGTTAGTTAGGAAGATAGTGATACCCTATCTAGCTGGATTAGGTATAACCAAATATATAATTACATATAACAGAATTTTTCAGGGAGACATTGCTGTAATATTTATGAACTGTCAAATTTTTGGATTTAATCTTGGAATGACATGAAGTTAGCTGAAAGTTTTTTTTCCTTCCTGAAACATGATAAAACAAGTCACACTGGTTTATTTTCTCAGGGTGGTTGTTCAGTGCATTGGTCTGGAGTAATTTAATCTTAAGCTTTCTGGGAAACTTGCACTGGACTGACATTTCAGTGATTTAAGTAATTTCTGTTGGAAGGCTCCAGTGTTCTGCTAGGTGTGGTTATGTGTATTCATTTCACCAAGGCAGGATGGCTTTGTGTATTTTCTGACTGAATGGCCATAATGATGATTCTAGCAGGTTGACATTCTGGCCTCCAGCTGCCAGTTCTTTCCAACTTGGAAAAAATGTGAAAGCTTTTACGTAAAAATACTAAGCAGCTTCCCACATAGCATCACAAGGCAATATTCATTTATTTGGCTAAACAACAACCCTGTTCATCCAACATAAAAAGCCAATTTCATATATGCAGTTTGCTCCAAGTAATGCTTGCTGCATTAGATTAACAGTGAAGTGGCACTACTGGAAAGGAAAATTGATGCCTAAGAAAAAATTATCTTTTCTGAAGTTAAAATGTGGTCAATAGGACACCATGAGACTAGGATTTAACTCATCTTGTGTTATGTCTGCAATGTGGTTGCTGAAGGTCCCAAAGGAGGATAGGCTTTTTTAAAAGCCTAATTCACCTTACTTATTTTCAGGATCATCTTTAGCATGAGATGAACTTCATTTCAGAAATACCTGTTCTTTCCAGGGACTAGGGTTTATAGAATGTGGATGACTAATGCAGATATTAAATAGGATGAATCCTACTACATACATCTAAATTAACACAGTTGGTAGGGAAATAATCTCTGTTTTCTTCTGCACTGTCCTGGTCCCAAGAAGTGTGAAGGGCAGACTGGGTATCCCTGTTGGCCTGACAAGGAGTAAGTGCAGTGCTCAGTACTGACTCCAAGAGTGAAACTAACTGCTCTAGGGAGAATGTACCTCCACAACCTGGCACATTTACCAAGACTTCTTACAGGGCAATATGTCCTTAAGTAAAAACCACACTGCAAGTCACAAAAAGTCACTTTGTTTCCTGAGAACCCTGTGCATAACTTTTAGAGTCTGTTCAACTACTGCCCTCAAAGGTGTAAAAGTCCTGGTCCCACATATGTCAATGGCTTGGGGGAGAAATTTACTTTTATTTGTCAACTCTAATTTGAATAATTAAATTCTAGTTCTCCTGAAATTGCCAAAAGAACTTCTGGTAATGTAGATTTGGGAGTAACATGCTTCAAATGTGGAACAATACTTATTAATACATGGTTTATGAGTTACCTAAAAAGTCTGTGCAATTACCTGGAATATTTGCATTGTACAGTAATGAGTTTCATCTCCTAATATAGTAATAGAAATAATACCATGCCAAACTGAAGCATTCAGAATACTTCAAGTACTGACATGTAATTTTTCTGTGAAAACATACTTTGTTCTTCAGGCTCTGGAGGCCTTCCTGATTACAAAATGGCTTAGTTAGAGGGTCTTCACAAGAAATAGAGTGATCCATGAGAAACCAATGATTAAAATGGTATTGGATGATGATCTATCACACAGTGAGAGAGATCAATCTGTAACTGCTTTTGTATAGATTCAGTTGAATTCTCTGTTGCCTGTGAATGGGCTATGCTGCACATTCTTACAGATATTTGACTCATTTACCAATCTGAATTTTGCTCTTTAATGGCCTTGGTTATTTTATGGATAAAACAGGCTATTAAGTCCTGTAAAAATAAATCTGAAATTAGTACTGCAAATGGAAGGGTGTTCTTCTTAAGATAGACTAAGAGAATAAGGTGTCCTCTTTTATTAAAACAGTATACCACAGTGCTACTCTATTCTTTCAGTGTTTTTTGTGTTTGTATATAGCAAATAGAAATCTTGGAAGAAGAATTACGCACTAATAAAGCAGTGGTATGGAGACTTCTCTTGAGATTAGCTATGTCCACAGTGTCCATATGACAGCTATTCCAAATGCTAAAAATATTCCACAATCCTTTACAGATGAGATTATTTTCCGGAGAGCTTTGCCAAACATTTGTGTAGAAACATCAAACCATACTCTTATAGAAGTGAGTATGACTATAAATCAGATTTGTGAACATTTTCCCAGAGCTCATTTATCTTTGCAGCAAGAAGTCCAAATTTTGATCTTTTCATGAACAGAAAGCTATCTGAATTTCAGAAGTTTCTAGCTGACTTTTTCTCAGAGTTCTACGATTTATTTGAGACCTACAGGTTTTAAGTATGTCTGGTTTATATATCAGTGGGCTGAAATGAAAACATTTTAATAACTTAAGGGAATTGTATATAGTCAGAAGGATACATTAGTTCAACATAATCGAGTTGCTGTGTACTCCTAAAGGACACTGATAATTAAATACTATCACTTTAATACAGTCAGAGATAGAGAAGTTGAAAAAAATTACTTAACTGTCACTTACAGTTAGGGTATTCTCTCCAATTATAAATAACTCAGGGTTATATGTATCAATTTTTGCTTCTGCAGAGAGTTGTAACGTCTGGAAAATTAACTGAAAGAAAAGATTAAAACAACTGTAAAGTTCTGTTATAGGGCAATTCGGTTAAAGTGTAGATATCCTAAAATGATTCTATTGCCTTGAAATGAGTATTTTGCAGCAGAAAAGAAAATCATAGTATTAAGAAAAATAAAATTATTTTTATATTTTTCCTCAGCCAACATGTCAAGCAAAGTAATAATATATATCACTTAGCAATCCTCTGTATATAATCCAATATATCACTTAGTAATATATCCACTTAGCAATGACATTGAGGAACTGGTTTTTCTTTTTCTTTAATGTACAGTTCAAGCAAAACAGAAGGAATTATTTATGTAATCATTTTATAGTTATATGAAAGCTATCACTGCTGCTAGCAGGGAAGAAAGAGATGAGTGAAAATAGGAGTGAGAAAAGGAGACACAGCAACAAAAGACAAATGGGAATATATCTCTGGCCTTTGAAAGAAATGGAAACTGGATGTTCTTTTACTTCCCTCCACCCTCACTTCTATCCAATGCTTCTGTTTTTCCCCACTTATTTTTTCCTTTCACTGTGTGTTCCTCTCTACATCTCAAATTCTGACATAGCTCTCTCAGCTTTAACAGACAAGATGACAAAAACCTTACGCCAATTCCTATTTGAAAAGGGACCTTGTGCCAGACCCCACTTCCCTCTGTGGATGTACTGGGAAGAGAGGTGCATGGCTGTGCAGACATTGATGGTTCACTGCTGCCCTTCTGCAGCACCACAAGGAATGGCCTCAGGTTCGTGGGAGCACAAGACCACTCTCCAGCTGAACCAAAGGCAATGCCTGCTCTGTCATTTTGCCTTCTCAGCCATTTCTCCATGGTAGGGCCAGGTGCCATGGGCAGCTGTGGGTCTGCAGTGGCCAACACACCAAACTGACTGTCTCTGCAGTGTGACTTATTGCATCCCTGCACTGCAGCCATTTGCCCAAGTGGTGCATCTTGTACTCCTAGAAGTTTAGAAACCCATCTGAGCACTATTCAAAGCGCCTCAAGTCCTAAACACATATTTTCTTTGCTTAGCAGGTACTGGCAAGCCCTTCTTGGACAATGGCAGATTGCCACTAAATAAAATTGCTACTAAATAAAAAGGTTGATGATGTACATTATTATTTGCACTGAATTTTGACAATCAAATAGAAAATTAAAAAATAGGAGATGCGAAGAGAACTGTGACATATGAGCTTTCCTTCCCATCAGCCAGTGATCATAAACAAACCATTCCCACTCCCTTTTTTGTGAGGGTATTAACCGTTTGTCCAGGTCTCCACCTTCTGCATATCTAACAGCACTGACAAATGGTCTTGACCCAGCTGATTAGAAAAATACAAACTCTAAAGACAGACAGATGCTTTCTGTCACACACTTCCATAACACATTTAACAATATCAACCTGACCTTTTCCTTTTAAGAGTGAATGCTGGAGCTGACAACAGCCCTGCTGTTGAATGTCAATACCTGCCACAAGAATCCCCAGACACACTAGGGAGACTGCGTCATGTTCCTGATGCATTAGGCAAATCCAGGACTCCAAGATCATTTAGTTGGTTGCCTAGCTAAGAAGCAAACATGGTCTAACTTCAAAAGGCTGGTAACTCATGATGAGTTATGTCCTGGAGGACATATAGTGATTGAAAATAGGCTGAGATATTGATGGATATTTTAAGCATCCTGTAGGTCTCTAAGCAAGGACTATTTCTTTGACACCTACTCTAATAAAAACACAAAAAAATCAATTAAAGACATTTTCTACACTTTCTATACCAAATAAAACTGGTAGCACTAACAGGGTTTTGGTATTTTGATGTGATTTAATGATGATCACGATGTAGGCTGTGACGTTCAAAAGCTAAAAGCATGATTATTTTACAGGCTATGGTGATACTGTGCTCTGCTGTCCTGATGAGTTTTGTTGAAACTGTAGTTTTGTTGAAACCCCTAGAATGAATCTAACAGATGTAGGAAATGTTTTTTTCAGCTGTGAAGGTTGCATTATCACAGCATTTTCTTAGATTCTGCACTGGACTGAAGTTTTGTCAGCTCCATTAGGCAGCCTCACTGGTTTTATATTCAAGTTTTCAATCTGGAAAAACACAAACCAATTTAAAGTAAACTAAAATCCTTCTAGATTGTAAGGTCTCTGTACAGAACTTTGAAAAATATTAGGAGTGAAAATACTTGAGAATTGGATCCTCCATAAAGATGCAGTTGATACTCACAGCAGCAAAGGTTCCATTCCAGATTTGGGTGGACACATTCACAAAGTATTCTCCCTTCAGTGCAATGTCTTCCAGTTTGCATGTGATGGTACTGCACTTCACATTCTTACAGTTCTTCCAGGGTAAACAGCAAGAAGAGGAAACAGTATGCATTAAAAATACACTTTAAAAAATGTTCTTGCAACATCTAGACTTTTTGCTCTTGCCTTTGCTGTTCTGTGCATACAAATTAAGTGCTTGCAGGCTGTGCTAAAGCAGATGCAGTGTCTGTGAGAACATCCATAGGCTAAGCTCCTGCTCTGTAAAAAAGGAATGCCACCCCATCACAACTCCCTCACAAGTACAGCAATGTGCTCGGAAGGTCAGCTTCCTTCAGCTCAGAAGGTCCTGCTTACTGCAGCCCTGGGTTTTACTCACCAGTTCTTTGGAAGCTCTGAAGTTCTCTTTTGTGAAAGATGGAGAATAAGGTCTTTTCCCTATTTGCAGTGGATTTATTTGAGCATCACAAGTAACACCTCTGGCCTAGGAAATATGGCAGGAATGAGACTGGATGACATGCTACTTGGGAGTTTATACACATCATAATAATATATATTTCTGGGCTTAGATAGTGGCTGCTAAAAGCTGGAGTGTGAACACTGAATTCTTTAGGAAACTAAGAGTATGTGGTTTTGGTCAGAAGTAAATAATTCTTATGACACCTTTTTTTTTTTTTTTTTTTTTTTTTCTCCTCTCTAGTTTGACCTGTAGAGCTCTTCCTCATCTAAAAATTTCATTTTTATGATCAGGAACTTGGAGAAAGACCTAATTGAGGAGATCCAAATACTTTACATCTGCCAAGTAATAGGCTAGTGTACTGCTGGCATTGTGGTCTCCCCTTTGTGAGGAAGGGACAAGGGGAAAGAGCACAGTTTCTCTTAAACTAAGCCATAATATTGGGTACCTAATTGATGTTTATAGTACTGATAAACCCCCGAAACACAGTTCAGTTCTATACCTCATCTGTGGTGACTGCAGTTAGGTACATCAGTGGGTTGCCTTTGCTGGTCAGGTCTGGAAGATTGATTGTTACAGATGCCATCTTTACTGGAATACTTCCTGTTGTTACCTGCAAAGCAGAAAACTCAAGAGTTAATTCAGGTAGCTATGCATAAATTATTTGATATAGCAAGAAATTTGAAAATAATGGATGAGTATGGAAGAACTGGACTCCTTTTATATAATTTATTTTTTTTTATTAAGACACTGGGGTAGTAATTTTGTGAATAGTAAAGCAGAAAGTATACTGCATAGCTCCAGGTTCCTGTCTGTTTTCTTAGCAAAGCTCATATTAATTGCATGAAATATGTTTTGAAAAGCAAATATTCTGCCACGGCCAATAGACCTGTTTAGTCCTTTGGAGTAGCAGTTACAGGAATGGAAATGGAACATAATTTAAGTTTCTTCCACGTTGCATATTTGGATCTAAGTTTTTTCTGTGTTATGTAATAAGCACTGTGATTTGGCTTGTTCTTGCATCAGGTTTGAGCCCTTAACCCTTGCCAAACTTCAAATTTCAAAGTCCAAGCCTGCAAAGACTTGTTTTTCTTTATCAAGCTGTCAGGACACTCTGTGAAAAAACAGTCTAAGTTGGCCTAGAGTTAAGCATTAACCATCTTTAAAATATGTACACAGTGCAGGACCAATCCCTCCCTCATTTTACTTTTGCAAATGTCATCCTTAACCTTAACCTTGGAAGACTCCAAGCACTTACGCTATTTGCAATTTTTTTTTTCTTACTTGACCTATTCAAAAGCTTCAAAAATCAGACAATGAAAGCAGGAGTGGCTTTTTAAAATTAGGTTTTGGGAGCAGGCTAGAGAGGGAGCTAAGGCAACTTCTTGAACCAGAACAAAACAGACTTACTAACCTTAACTGAGAAGTTGAACGTGGGGCCAATATCTTCAAAATTATTCACAGTGGAAGGAATGTTATGACCAGAGTATACTTCATAAAAGTTGATGTTGGCAAGCCTGGTTAACAACCATAAAACAATACATTTCAATTTGGCAGCTGCTTTGAAAACATATGTTACTGGATATGCCTTTGTGAAACAGGTCAGAAGTACAGACAGAGAAAAAGTCAGTCACTTAGACTGTTGTTTAAATTTTACAAAGCTGGTTAAGAAAATGGTGTCTTGAAGCCCAGAGCTGGAACAAACATGTGTAATTGAGACAAGAGAGTTGTACAGGATACAGGCTCTCTCAGGCTTCTAGATCCTGCATTGTTTCAGGGCCATACTGCAAACTCCTCTGTGCATAATTTGCAATATTCACCCTTGCAGTCATCTTTTTCTTCAGAAAGGGCCTTCCTTGCTGTCTTCCTAGGTATATCTGTAACTGGTTGGGTGTGGAAACACAGGTATCACCCTGCTTATGTACATGGTACATAGCACATAGCCTTCATAATCGTCTTTGGGCCACATTCTTTAGTAATTATGGGGTTTAAAATCCAGAATTTCCAAAGTAACATAGGGTGGTTTCAGCCCACTGCAGCATGGAATGGCAGGTGTGTGATGGAAGGACATGGTGCAAGGATCTGTGGGTGTTTAAGGAGCTCAGTTAGTCAGAACCACGCTCAAAGGCAAGAAAAACCTTGTGGAAAGTGAGTGCATCACACCCACTGCCTGCTACCTGTGAGCACTCCTCTGCTGAACCATCCCAGAGCTGTGTCTGCTCTTCATCATTAGCTTTCATTAGAAGGCTAATTTGGGCAGTCAAAAAGCAAGCTGGTGAGTGAGTTAACAAGAAATAGGGGCTATTACAACTCCTACATCAGTTCTTCCTATTACACAAGGAATCTATCATCTTTACTGTTCTCCCTGTTTAATCTGGGAAACATCTGTGCATAGAATCCCAACTTATTGTGTGTGCAGTCTCACAGATGTAGTTCCTGATCAGTTGTGGTCCTCCATACTGGACTGTGGATCCTTTTAGATCCTCCATACTTCCTCCTGTGGTCCCTTTCCTTGAAGGGCTTGCTAACAGGGACTCTAAGGAAAACACATAAAATATTTTCTGCTTCCTTACTGCTGAAGACTCCAGTCCTTCCAAGATGCATAGTATCAGCTTCCTTGTCCTTTCAGGAGTCTCTGTTAAAACATATTGCTACATCTTCTCCTAGAAACTCAGCAAATTATCCATAGAAAGACTTCACTGCAGCAAAACAATACTTTTTTCTCAACCCTTGTGTTTTAAGCGCTTACTTCTTGGCTGCATTACCTGCCTCAGGAAGGAACTAATTCTGGATAAATGCTTCCTAAGCCAAGTTATGCCATGGCTTAATATGCATTTCATTTAATTCTTTTAAATTTATCATCTCCAAGAATGACCATTTCCTGGCAGTAGGTATTCCTTCATTCCTTGATGTGCAAATCAAATCGCATTTTCTCATATTTAGGAGATGCAGCTAAATTCAAATCCTTGTTTTCCCTTGAATAACTTTTACAGACTCCATTCCTCACTTCTTCTGAAGCATTTAATTTAAGTTTGTATTTCTCAGCTTTCTCAAGTTTGCACCATCTGAATTTCCTAAGAAGCTGGCCCTCTGTGCAGATGCTCCTGCAGTCTCTACTGCTTCTGGTGAGGTCACATAGAACTTTCTCAAGGAGCTGAAAGAAATTGCACCGCTGACTCAAATGCTTCTCTGCACTTAAAATAGTCTCAAAATTTCTGCATGACTCCAGGACTCGTGCACCTATTTGTGATGCAGGGCCTCCAATATTCTGAAACTGCTTCTGCAAAGAAGGCTATAACACTAATCTTCTATACTGTGGTCCCTATTCCAGCTCATCCTACACAGCAGCCAACAGTTCCTGTGTAGCTATCGGTGATCTCAGAATATTAATTTCCTAGATCCATTTTTGCTGTGCACTTTGAAGCAGCTCCCTCTTTTTCAAATTTCTGTTATTCTCTGAATATCTACTGAGGTTTTTTTTGTATCATTCGTATTTAGTAATTTTTGAACACTTTGGGATGCAAAAGCATTTTTTCACCAAGAATTGTGCATTAAGTGTAATTCCAGGTTGATCCCAGAAATTCAGTATTTGGGAAAGATAAATAACTCTTTTCTTTGATGAAAATTCAAATATTTTACCTTGATCTGAGAGTGACACCAACCTGTTTTTGTTTCAGTTGTATTTTAAGTTAAACAGCAACTGAAATAATACTTGTTTGGAACAGTAACACACTAATTATTGTTTGAGTGCATCCCAGATCACCAAATGCATTTCCAAGGCTCAAGATAAGAACTTTCAAGTGCACTATATGAAGATAAAAGGTCTTAAAAGGTTTTTTTTTGCTCTCTCCCCCTGCCTGCTCAGCTTCCTCTTCTTATAAACCACCTGTCCCAGGGTAAAGGATCCCTCTTGCAGCAGCCCTGACTTGCCTTCTACATGGAGAAGAAAGGGCTGGCACCAGGCAGGGGGTTAGGCTTGAGCCAGAATCTGGATGGATTCTGGGAAAGCAAGGGAGAATCTGCCAGGTGTACCTCAGGTTTTAGGCCAAATCATTGTCTCAAACTGCTAAAAGGTTTATATTCTTGCTCCAGGTTCAGCAGATACATACATAATGTTTTTCTTTTTTCCTTTCTGTCCTTTGCTGAGAGTTTGAGTGGGGTATATTTTTCCTTTTGATATTCTTCTGTTTAGTTTTGATCACTGTAACTCAAGATTTGATCCCATGTCATTATATTTGAGGCAAAAAACCGAATGTTATTATAAAGTATATACTATTTACATTATCAAAACCACCTGCACTGTTTGGCCTTCACACCAATTGTGGTTCCCAAGAGCATCTGTGACAACTGTTCAGAGGTAAGCATGGGTCCACAACTGTCATAATTTTTTACATTTAAGATTGGTTGAAAGGACAGATGAATCTGCTACTACTGGTGAAGAGGTCACAACTTCCAAAGCAAAAGCAAAGCTTCACTGTATTTTAGTGGCCTTTCAAGACTATTACTTCAAGTAGCTTGGTAAAATGACAGTGTCTGTTTACATAACTCAGCATACCTTGTGAAGTGAATTTCTGCATCATATCGCAAAGGAATTGATAACGTGACCTGGTTGTCCGAGTCTTGCTGTTCCTTACTTTCACTGTTCATCAAAACACATGTGAGTCAGCTGTAATAATATTATTTTATACAAATAAGCTTTTAATACCTAACTTGCTTTCATATCATTATGTACTTTACCTCCGTGCGTGAAAACTTAGAGCTGCCACATTCTGAAGATTTTTAAGGTTAAAATCAAAGCTAATATCAAAGGATACCTACAGAGACAAGGAACACATAGTAAATGACTTGGTACAACATCCAAGGGACTTCCCAAAAGGCATTATTCATGTGTGCAACAATCTAGAACTGCCCTCTGTATCTGAATCTACAGATTTCTGTGTAATATTTCAGTAATTTCTTAATACTCAGAATTGATTTGTTATTACATTCCCCTACAAATTGGCATTCTTACATAAACGAGTTACTTGCATTTTAAAATTATGTAGAACTAGCTACAAGCTGCAACAAAAGGTGTTTACAATTCCTTCCTTTTAAACTCTAGCATTGACACAAGCTTTGTATTCACTCTTTTCTTCCATTTGTTCCAGTAGGTCCACTTTGAGCAATTCCATTTGCATTAAGAACAAACTTAACCTTTCATATATATATATATATACATATTTATTTATTTATTTATTATTTATTTATTAATTATTCTGCATGTCCCACCACAGAACATTATATTTCTGTTCTTTCTAGCAAGTTTCTTATTACAATAGTTGATTATGTTAGAGGCTAGAACCCTGTTTCTGCTTTGCCCTTGAGGAATAGGAGATTCCATAAAACTGTGGATATCCTGAGGTTTATGGTAGATATGAAAAAAAAACCAAACAATTCATTGTAGGGCTGTATGGGCCTCCCATCTCCTCCCAAAACAATACTGCTTTCTTGAAGAGATGAGATTCATGGAGCAGGTGAAGGACTGAAGGAGGGATTTGATGGGAATTGTGCTCAGTTCTTAGGAGCCTGCACATGATGCTCAATGCTTCTCTGCCCCCAGCTTTCGGTCTCCAAAAGTTACATAACTGTAGCAGCATTTGGAAGCTGTGGGTAGTGACAAATGAGCCTTGTGAAGCTTTTTTCCTTTAATCTGGCAGGGAGTCACAAATCTTAATCCCTAGTTTGCTTCTTTTAATGCCTCTGCTGTAAAATCTAAGAAACTCTTATCAGTAATAAATGTAGATCTAGGGAAACACAACAGCAGAAAAGGTTTTGGGTGTCATTCAAATACTAACTGTACCTGTTGTCCTGTTCTGAAAACAGGATAGCTTATTTGGCAAATGACTGTACTTTGTGCTGCTCCTGTTTGACATGAGACTTCAGTCCCATCACTCTGCAGAGAAAACAGACAGAAACATCATCTTAATATCCGGTTTTGATAAGGCAAAGTGGTGTGTACCATCAACAGCTTATATATTATACTAAGGAGGAGTGAAAATGTGCAGCAGATGGGTGGGGCATAGGCAGGGTCAGGAGGAAGTCACAAGAAAAGTGGGACAAGGACCATTCCTACTCCATTTCTCGTGGGCTGTAATCATCTTACTAGAACTTTGTGCTGAACTTGGAAAAAGGAACACAGGTTGGAGAGTACAGGTCAGCTCTAGCACTAACTTCTACAGTCCTTTTTTACAGAAGTTTTACAGAACTTTTGCAGACATATTTGCACAAACTTAGAGCTGGTTAAGTACTTTCACTTTAGAATTTTGTGTGCGAAGGGGAATTCATACAGAAACCAAACTTTCTGTAGAAAAATCTGCCATACATAATAGTTTGTTTACTACTTTGCAAACTATGGGCTTGTCATCGTCCTTGATTCAAAGACAAATTCCCAGACCAGAGCCAGTTATCAACCCTTAGAGAAGAATTTATTAAAAAGTACTGTCTTTTGTAAAAAACATTCCTAGTAGACATTTACCATTCATGAATTGTGCTACAAAAAACCCCTCAAAACAAAACCCCAAAAAGACCCATACATACTTAGTTTATGTTTTTCTTCCTGCCTTGAAGCAGGCACATTTTTGGTCCAAACTTCACTTGCAGGCTGAAGTGCTTCTAAGCAAAAGGGCTTTTAAAGCAAAAGAAAATTCTAGCTCCAGTGTGGTCTTTTGGCAGGAGTGAAATGAACAATCTTGCTGCACAACAGGATGGGGAGGTAGAGGGGCACCCCCAGCGTTGTGTGCAGTACTTTTGCCAATTCATTGTTCAGAATAATGCTGCTCATGGGCAGGAATGAATGCTATCCCTCCTCTCCCTTAAGATTGCTCTGGATTTCACCCCCAGGATTATCACGCACCTCTCCAGCAGAAGTCTGACCATATAAACCAAGCACTGAAATCTGCATTTCATCCTTTGTGAATTGGGAGTAACAATTTAAATTATAGGTATATTGCATTCCCCAAAATAGTATACATAAATCCTCTCTTTCCCCTTCTCTAAGATAAAATTTGTTGAAAGAAGAACTTTTGGTATAGCGATCATGTCAATCTGATTAACTGTCTAGCTGGAACACATGGCCTTGGCAGTAACACTATTTCAAGATCCAAAGTCTGTGCTTTAAGGATTCATCATCAATGCTGCATGTCTGATCTATCAAATACAAATTCCCTGTGGCACAGAAACTGCTCCAGGCATGTTGCTGAGAGTTAAGAAGAAGGTGTGGGTGCCAAGGCCTAAAGTGAGGAAAAGATGTCTGAGGTGAGGTCAAACTCAACAAGTTGCCAGCTTTTATGCTGAGTTGGAAATATCTCTCCTTGACCTAAATAAACTGATATGCTGGGGGAATAATTCTGGTGTCCAAGAAAACAAATGATGAGAGAGTTTTGTACAAACATTCTTTTCTGGAATAGGCGCTGCTAGAAAGGGGAAAAAAAATTCTCTCAGAAACTCAAAATCAGGGACAATAACAAAAACAGTGAAGTTGTGTATCACGCACCGGTAAAGAAGATGAAGCAAAAAACAAGTTGTCTGAAAAATTAGCCTGGATTCTGGTGTTATATGCATTTTCCTTTTTATTTCTCAATTTCACATTGAACGTTAGCCTTCTGTTTTTGCTGCTGACAATAAACTGTTGTTTGCTGTTGGAAAATAAAGTCCATTGTTGTAAATAGAGGTACTAGAACAGCTGTGGATCAGGAAAATGTGTTGCCTGAAGCCAACAACAAATAATAAGCACAGCAAGATATTTCCTACATTGTACACACTTAAACACTCTGCTTTCTAAACCCCTTGGCATTAAGAAATTCTATGATGGTGTTTCCTAAAACCAGATAGAATTATTGTCTTCCCAAAGTGCAAGACTTTGATTATGTGTTGTTAAAGTGACTTTGCTGAATTTTTAAGGGATCTACCCTGGTGGGAAGGTGGACTGAGTGGGCAGCAGACATGGGCAGCCTTATCTCTGTGATGTACATGTATGCATATATCTGACGTGGACTTAGAATATGTGTTGGCCAAATAGCTGACCACAGCTCCCCACTGGCACAGCTACTGCAGGATCCTTGCTGCTCCCTGTAGGAGGAACGAAGACAGCTGCTGCAGCTGCTGCTGCTCTCCCACTGTGCTCCCTTTCCCAACAGCAGCCAGTCAGACACAATTTGTCCAAATACTATGTCCTCATCTCTAAGGTACCAAAATTTGGGTTGGTCTAAGCTGACAAGAGTTCTACTTCTATGTTTGTGTTCCTATCCCACCTCTTTTTCCTTGATTAAATTTAGATTAAAATGCCATTGCTTTTTTTATCTGTGCTGTTTCTAAGTAGATGTTAAACTAGAAAGGCATTCTCCTCTAGAAATTCATCCAAAGACTACAGACAAATCAACTGGTGAAAACACTGGACCCTAACAGCTCCAATGATTCAGCTCTTACCTGTCATCTGCCTTCTGCTGAACATTCAGAACAAGATCACAGATACAAAGTTCATCTTCACCACAGTCTTTAATAAATGGAATCTACGAAAAACAAAAACATTTCCTGAATGACAGTGCTCAACATTTAACATTATGTGAAGACACTAGAATGCAAACACCTTTAAGCTGAAGCACATTCTTGGTTTGCAGATAAGAAAATCCCTCTGAAGAACATTAAAAAACTTCACAAGGGAATAAGTGAACTGAACAATGTGTTGCTACATGTCAACTGATCCAAGAACACTACAGACAGGTGACTCTCCAATGGCAACAAAGGTGATGCAGTCAAATTAGTTCCATCTCTCTTTTATGTACATTTCACTGTAGAATAAACTGAAAAAATTAATCTTTGCCATCTACTAGAAGTTCACATCAACGGTGATATGGCTGAACTAGCATTGCTTGTTATGCTACAGTGGCTGTGTGTGTGTGTGTGTGTGTGTGTGTGTGTGTGTGTGTGTGTGTGTGTGAACAAGCTCATGCAATACAGGCAAATGTATAAAAGGAACCAGGAGACACCCCTCCATGTGACTTACATGGAACACCAGTTTTCCCTTGCATGTACCTCTTTGGTGTTTGTGGGGGCCATGCATTATGGATGTGTATAGCCATGCATATCTGAATACCAAATCTGCATACTTACACTATAGGCCACAGATGCTGGAGAAGAAATGTCCAGGACAGGGCTGGAGCCAGGATTTGCAAGGCCAATGTCAATGCGCAGACCAAGTGAATTCACTGCATCTGAAGGCTCCTGTAAAACACATGGTTCAAATGATGGCTGGCAGCACAGGAAACAGGGTAAAATTGGCCACTTCTATTGTGCATTGGGAAGGCACCGTAAAAAAATTCTTGCTCTAAAAAAGTAGAAGCAACACTTCAAACCTTCATTTTCTTAAAGAAAATATTTTTGTGAGATTGACTAGTGTGGGCTCCTCTAGGTTAACAGTTTTCAGTGTGATTTCCATAATAAAACTGATTTTTCTAGCATTCCTGGTGACTATGCACATCACAGTAACTACTAGGGCTAAGGAAATGCAGATTGTCTGCAGCTGTAGGAGCTGATCCTCAAAGCCATCACCAGGCAGCCTTCATTCTCATCTAGCTGAAGAAGTCAAATTCCTATTCCACTCTGCCTTACCACCACAAAGAGCATCTGGGCCCGAGTGAAACTAAAACACAGTAAATGCCATGTTTCCTCTTTTTCTCAGTACTGGATGAATCACCTTCTAGCCCTATGGCTCACCACTCCACATGGCACTAAATGTGATCAATCACTGCACGTCAGAGCAGGGACAGAAGTCCTCTACCTGACCTAGCATCATGCAACAGGACTTAAGGCAAGCCCCAGGGCTGTGTTCAGTCTTTGGCTCTGGAGAAAAATGGAGTCATGCTTATTTTTATTTAATTCCATGGTGTGTACCAATACATCCATAGTTTGTCTGAATGTTAGTTTGAAGAAAACACTTGCATATATGTCTTAGTTCTTACAGAAGAATCTACTCAGAGGGACATTAAAATCTATTTAAACTATAGACCATGGGCTCTATATTACACCAGAGCTGAATAACACAATTAAGAACTCTCTTTCCTATCCTAAAAATTTGTACTGAATGTGACAGTTATTAGTTTCTATGGAATCATAGTCTTATTAAGTATTTTTCAGCTGGGGGGATTTGGGAAACATAAATAATTCAGTCCACCATGCATGAAATTCACATTACAGACAAAAAATTAATCCATGTCTTCCTCTGGTGTTGTTATGCAACACTACTTGCAATTGCACTTACTTGTACACTGAAGACATCACGAACACAATTCTCTTCATGATGCACCACAAGATCCCTCTGCATGTACCTTTCATTATTTTCTTTGAAAAATCCTCTAGAAGTCACTCTGGAGGACTGGAGATCTGCATCCAATGTTGCATTGTACTTTATAGCTACAAAAAGAGTAACAGTACATTTCTGACTGAGGGTGGTTGCCCGTGATCTCATTACTGTGCTCAATATTATAGGGACCAAGCTTTCCAAACCACACTAAATATTTCATGTTTTTCATGGCTAAACACTGAGCAGTTTCAAAATGAAAATATTTTCTCTTGTGTTTTCCTGTGCAGTCGGACAGGTTTAGGTCCTGATCTGCAAGGAGCACATTAAATGGCAATCAATCCAGCCTCCACTGCAGATGTCTGAGCCTGCAGCTCAGGCAAGAAGCCAGTCAGCAGGGCCAGGGATGCTCTAGATAAAGGGCCTTGCAACAGTATCACTGAACTCAGCCTGACTTTAAAGAATCTGCATCTTCTCTTCAATCACATAATGATTTCCACCTTCTCTTTGTTTTATGACGAATATGTTTGTGGAAGTTCATTGTTATTTTATAGCTTAAAATCATGAGTTCCTAAAGGCACTTTATGTAGCACTGAAGCAGGCTAACTGGTGTTGTCTGTGAGACTGAACTTAAAAACTTCATGGGAACCCACTTCTGGTCACAGAAATATTCACTGTCCTCTGAAAAGAAGAGCTTCCTCCCACTAACAACTGCTCTGAGCCTCTGGAAAATACTTAATTTTCTTTTTCTGAAGAGAGAGGAAAAGTATGCAGTCTGTTGTTGAAACCAGAAGGTTGGAAAAACCCAGCTCCTCACTAATGACCTTTTTGGGGATTGTTGAACAAGGACACATCTCTCTTCTATACTGTTAATTCCCCACTTTTCAAAGAGTATGGAGCCAGTGATAAATTAGGTCTTAAAAACACTTTCTCAAGCACTTATGTTTTACATTGATTTTGTGATTCTTGACATTCAATCTAATACAACTTTAGACTTTACATTATTCATTTGAATAATGGACTTTTAAAGAAATTAATACAAGGAAAATTATTGAAATACTCTTACCCACTTGATTATTTTTCTTAGCAGGTCTAAATGTAGCCTGGAAACATATTTTGACAGCTATATCCGTATTCTTGTTTAGCAGACTGATTTTCTCAGGTTTAAATGAAGCATTTATGGACACATTTGCAATGCCTCTTGACCTGAAAAATATATTTTAAAAATTACATGGGGTTTTGAAGAATGCTGGGTAATACAGAAGCTGTTGTCTAATACTATCTGTAAATGTTAGCACTGATTTTTTTTGGTTCCCAATGTAAACTTCTTTTAATGGCACTGGTAAAATGATTTTTCTTAGATAAACATGATTTTGTTGATACTGTTGCTTACAGTAATAATAATATGTATTTTCATGTCAAATTAATGGCTTATTGATCCTAATGCTCTAACCAATCCCTCAAGGTAGGAGAGAATGAAGCCCTTGGCCTATTTTCCAAATAAGTAACCTTCTGCTCCTCTAGAGCTCTTCTGGGAAGGTGAGAATGGGTAATTCTTCATTTTATTTAATAGTCTAATTTTTCCAAAAAACAATTTTCATGTAATTAATCAAGATTTTGAAGAACAGTTTCAAAGGAACCCTACATGTAAAAATAAACACTTTAATCAAAACAAAATGCATTAATCAGCCCAAATGTCAGAGCAAAAGAAGAATGAGCATCTTCATTAATCAAATCTAAATAAATGCTGGTACTTCAAGGAGGATAATTTTCTTTAATGAAATTCCCAGCAGCAGTAGCAGCAGTCAAAGGTCCAAACTGACCATTCATTTTTAATTATCTTGTTTCATTATGAAAGAAGTAGCAATTCAACAATGGGGAGCCTCAGGCATGAAAACAGGCAACAGATAGGAAAGGAAACAGCATTTGAATTTAGCTCCTCAAGCAAGGAGTGGAAATCACAGCCTACTTATGCAGGCGGATGATATGGGTTCTGTGAAACCTTTTTGTATTTTGTGAAAGTACTCTGACTTCTGTGGCAAAGGCAAAGTGCCATTAAAAATGTGTTTGTGGGCAGAACTAGGTGTCAGCTCTCTCTTGCTGCTCTCTGTCCTTACCCTGCAGGACAACACTCCCCCTCTATCAGCCAGCAAAGCTCATGCAGGTTGTGCGAGACGCGGTTGCACCTGTCTCAGGCTCAGCTGTCAAAATCATACTGTGGGTACTGAGGTACACAGCCTGCTGTTACAAACACTCTCCATCAAGCCCCATTCCCTGCTGCTGTCCCTTTCCCTCTGTGTCTGCACAGCAGTAGCAGGCAGATGTCTCCTGGCCTTTCTCATTCCTGGTCAGGTCCCTCCCGGCAGGCTCTGTCACCTGGCTTCCTCCCACATGCCCTGGCTCTGCCCTATGTGCTGCCTTGGCTTTCAGTGGTTTAATGATAAATGCTTAAAAGAGATTTAGTCTAATTTTCTTTTTTTAGCTAGTTTTGATAGCAGTGATGAGGCAGTAAGTGTGTTAGCACTGAACACATGGAATGAAAGGGCTCTTTAATTTTCTTATTTTCCTCTTCAATTTACTACCTGTTCAACTGCTGCATCTGAATCCCTAACTGCTTCCTTTCTAAGAAAGAGTATACCAACCATAGCACAACCACATTTCCATCAGCACCAACTGATACGTCAGTAATGCCATCGTCATCTAAGTCTCTATGGCCATCTACTGATCTTCCAAAGAATTGGAGCTTTTGTCCAAAAGCAGAATCCGATCCTAAGATTTTCTGGGAAAGAGAGTTTGGTTACTGAGTTTGCCAAAGCATGCTTAAGTCTGTAGATAGTAGCCTAATTAATAGATTTTCACTGATACTCCCTGTATACACAATGTATTGTTTAAACAAAATGCATTTGTGGGTGTTTTCTCAGATGCTTTTGTAGCACTTCTTTCTCCTCTGTTAGAGCAGACAAAGGACTAGATTTTTCTGTCTTGGGAGCAAATCGACTAACTGAGTGCTGTGTGCCAGATACAGCTGGAAACTTTTTCCATCTCACATTGAGCAACTCAAAGAATATGAAGCTTAATAGGAGTTCTAACAAATACTTGCTGCAGCCAGAAAATCTGTGTGGTAAGTGATAAGATTACCATTATAGTATATATGAAGACAAGTGAAAGACTACCCCTTTAATACTATATATTTGCAATTTGCATTATCTAATCTTCGTTGCTGTACATCAACACTAAAAAGCTGAAAATAATAGGTGTCAAACACTTTTAGGATATTAGCTGACTTCACACTCAGGCATCAAAAATGGCTCAGAATAAGCATCTTGCACATCCTTTTCCTCCATATGGTTCAGTTAGTTACAAGCACCACAACATCAACCTGGATATGCTAACAACTGAAGAAGGAAGGAGAAGCACAAAATGTGAAATAAACCATCAGAATAACAGTACTCCTTTAAGAGGTTGAAACAGTAGCCAATTAAAACACAGAAAACCTTCAGTTTTCCTCTAGCAGATTTAAAGGTACCGAGTACAGCACTATGCAACACAGTTATTTACCTGGGAATATTTGGTACGTATAGTCTTTTGAAATCCATTATAAATGTAAATTGCTCCAGAGTTTTGGTTTTCCAATGGTGCACCTATTACAACATCATTAAAGCCATCCAAGTCAATGTCTGCAAGTGCTGCAATTGCTGATCCGAAGCGTGCATTTTCTGACCCCTGTGGACCTTCCAAGAGCTCTTGTTGATCCAAGATTCTCTTTAAAAATTAAAAAATAAGAAAAAGCAGAAGCACAACTATCATTACACCAGATTAGACATAGGAGCAGTATCTATGTGCATTGTTTTTTTGTTTCTTTTTTCCAGTACATTCCCCTCAGATAGCTCAACACTGAATTCCTTCCCCATTGTATTGCCCATTCAGTTTGCATTATGTCTCAAAGTCTTGGCAAGAATTACACAGCAAAATCAAAGCCTGCTATGCAAAGTACTAACAGCAAATATAACCATATGTATGAAGCTTAAATGCCCTCTCTGTCCTCATCTGACTGTTCTGAAGTTTCACAATACATTGAAAAATACAGTTTCCAGTTTTGGATTACTGGTTTTTATGCAGAGGGAATGGAAATTATGTAACTGGACATAATTCTTTGAAACAGAAATGGAATTTCCTTACTAAACTAATGCAAAAAACATGTGTCCAAATGGTAAACTCCTGACCTCTCCAATGCCAATGAAGAAAGAAAGATTGGAGATCTTCATAGTTAAATAATCCCACTTACATTAGATTAAATGCAACTCTGGCAAATAGCATTCTCACCTTTAACCTCAGTTATCATACTGTGCTTAAAATTTTAGAAATAACAGCCAAGTTATTTATTAAAAATGACTAGAAAACTATTACTTGCGCAACGGGGACAACTTGCACAAATCCAGATTCTTTTAAAAATATTAAAAATACCTTTCATTATTCTTTCTCATTTAAAATTTAAGTAATTTTAAATCAAACATTTGACAACAACTAAAAATGTAAGATAGTCTTCCAATTTATTTGGTTTTCAAAAGCAAAGAAAAAATGTCCTTTCATTTTTCTTTTCTTTCATATCTCATGTCTGATACCACAGGCAAAAAGATGAAAGTCAGCTGCCAAGTTTCAGCTCCTCCATCTACGTTGAAATTGTTTTAGGATAGTTTCCTGCTGCGTCAGGATACTCTGACTGAGATCCTGCTGAGGAGGGTGGTCCTTTCTCTCTTATTTATTTGATTGTAATTTACCTAGCCAAAGACCATTTTTTGTTTTCTCTGGTGTATGTCAGATATTAATTTACTTTGCAGACACCCAATGAATGAAAGACTGTTCAAAAATGCTCAGAGAGCTCCGAGTATGGTTAATACACATATTCTGGAAACACCTACTATGGGTCTGTAGTAAAGAGTACTGTCAGTCAAGCATCAGACAAATAATTAAGCTTTACTGAATAGAGGGGACAACAAGAGTTATGGTAACCATCCAGTGTTAAGAGTCTACAAAACAATGCAGAAAGCTGGTTGAAGAGCATTTCTTAGAACTGCTTTGGGAATACTGTCAGGCATTGAATGCATTCACCAAAAACAAATGGCAAATTTGTTAGCAAAAGCCTTGAGCTAGGTTTCTCAGAGATATGGCCAACCCATGCTATATTAGCATGAAGCACATTGCCTGACACCAGGACCAGGGAGACAGTGAGACCACCAGGCCGCTGACCACTAATAGTGCTTAGCCACTGCCTTGCTCATTGGCTCTGTTTTGGTCTGTTCAGCTGCCGAATTCCCAGATTACATGCACAAACAGTTCTGGGGTGAGTTTGTAGTTGCTACTGAAAAGCTGACCATGCAAGGCAGCATTGGATAGGCCTCCACACAGAGCCCTCTAACCAGGAAGCCTTGGCACCATTCATCCCTGCCCTTATGCCACATCCCAGGAGAAGTACTCCACTCTGTTTCTTGTTAAAAAGGAAAAATCACTTGAAATACTTCTTACACCTTGAAAAGATACACTGAATAGCGACTTCAAGGATCTGGAGAGGCCAAAGGCCTTTTAGCATGCAGTGTGCCAATCTGATTTGAAAGAAATAGCCCTAAGCAATGCTGGCTGGAGCCATTTTTACCTTTGTGATGGAAAACATGTATACTCTTCCTTCTTCCTTCTTCAGGTCATTCATATACATTGGTGCACCCACAAGCAGCACATCTGTCACAGAATCCCTGTTGACATCCACTGAACACACCACACTGCCAAAGTAGGAGCCAATCTGGAATCGGTAGTAAATGGGTTGGTGCCATATATGGTTTTTGTAAGTCATGTTTTAGCACCTGATTCAGAAAACTTACACCCAGTAATATTCCAATACTACTGAATATTGATGAATTAAATTAAATCTGTAAGAACTCTTCTTGTTGCAAGAATCATATACATATACACATGCTTCAATGTTTCTGTCCTGTAGTTACTTCTATGGCTTTTCCACTAAGCAATACAAATTCCAACAGAAATTAAGATATGACAGTGATGTATTTTTTGTAACTGCATATGAAACTACCCTACCTCTGATCTACTCTCAGATTTGTCTTACAGATGACACCAAACCCAACTAAAACCATTCCTCTTTTCCAGAGAGAGAAAAAGGGATTGAGCTTCCAGATCTGTCTTCTGATGTCATCTACTTCGTAACTTCTCGGGCAAGCTGAGATCACTGAGTCTCTCCCAATTTGAATTGTTGACAGAAAGATACATTAGTTAGATTTGTATATTATCTTTGACCAGTAATTGGATTACTTCCTAAAGTACTGTTTAAGAGTTACAGCTAACCGCATTGAAATAGTCTAGTGGCAGAGAAAAGTTCAAGTGGATTCTAAATGCTTTGAGACAAAGAGGAATTTTCAAAACAAATTGCAATTTACTGCTGGGTCAATAAAAACAGATTCCTGAAAGTCTGTATTCATGACCAAAATATACTTGCCTGCTCGCCTCTCTGTGACTGCACAATTGCAATATTACCATCACTGTCAACATCATAAACCACCACTCTGCCAGTGTAGTTGGATCTTGGTGCACCAGCAACAAAATAGACAGAGCTCATAGTTGAGAGAACAGCAACAGAATAACCTGGGGATAGAAGCCAACATTTAACATATGTGAGAGATCATTAATTACAATTTATCAGTTGGTTATCCATAAAGGTACAGAGGATGAGTCAATCTGGTATGTTAATTGCAGAGTGACAATTCCAGATGGGAAGTTACGTTGTCACATATGCATAAAATTTGCAATATTCTCCTGGAGAGAACAATGACAAAGAGATCAAGTTGAAGCAGGTTTACAAAATAGCACAGTATCTTAGCCTATTCAGTAAAAATGTAGACCACAAAAATGTCATGCTTGTGAAGGAGACAAGGAAAAAACGTGCAAAAAGTATCCTTGGAAAGAAGAAATAAAAAGAAATATGAGATGAATGTTTGAACCAGTCTTGGGAGGAACACCTAGCTTCTGCAAAGTTTGCAGTGCATTTTCCCACAGCTCACCAAACCACAGACCAGTGGTTTGTGTGAATAGAAGAGGCTACATTAACAGCTTGTTAGCTGAAGGGTTGATTTAACTTCTTTGAACATTTTAATCCTCATTACTATTATTCTAGCATTTATTTGCTTTTAGGAAACATAATTTAGTACCTGCAAAAATGTAAACATATATTAGCAGTACAAATCCAGCATTAGTACATACATTAGATTTCTGTGGTTTAGTTCCAGCAAATTTATTTTAAGCAAAGCAAACAAAGTCATCCTTTATAAAGTCCATAGTTAAACTCAAGAAAATGCCAGTGATGGGACAGAAAATGCAGATCTTTAGCAAGCTGCAGAACGTTATGAGAAGCACAGTCTAAAAGGACTACGCCTTGATCTTTACATCACACCCGTCTAATTCAGATTATTTGTTCAGACACGGTGAGAACAACTTTTGTGTCTAGAAGTTCAATGAGCAACTAAACAAGATTTTATTTTAAGATATTTCAAGATTTTTATTTTACGAGATTTTACACCTTCGTAATTAACACAGAATACAATAATTTGGAGTGGGTGGCTGCAGTGCAGAACAGGGGGCAGTTGATCAGGCTGTGATGTTCTAGCAGCTCTTTAACTTACACTCCCCCAAGCTGTTGAGAGTGAGCGGGTATGAAGAGCTCCTACTGGAGGACAGAAAGTGGAAGGGAAATAAAGGGACAGAAAAGGCAACAGCATTGTTTGCTCCAGAAAAATTAAGGTAAATACACTAAAACTGCCTTGTAGAGAAATGAAATTACCTGAGTTTTTTAAAATTATTAAGAAAATTAAGTAAGAGAAAGTCTGAAGAGGCCATACATTCAGAAGACCTATTGCTCATTTGGTTAGGTTTAGGTTTATACATTTTGTTGGATGTAAATAATACTGAGCCATAGGGGGAAAAAAAAGAGTATGTTAGTTGCAAAGAGAGCATATTATTAAATATCTTCAAGAATCAGAAAGTCATAGATGCTTAATGTAGTAGCATTATTCAAGGACAAAACAGCATAGCCAGCATGTTGAAGGTTTACAGAAAACATTTCAATGAACTGAGAATACTGGTTTTATTGGGTCACAAAAACATGTCCAAAATACATATGGAGATTATAAGCAAAATCTATTAATTAGTAACAACATTCAAAATCTACAAACTGAACTGGAAAAGGCCAAGGGAACAGCAAGCACATATGAAACAATAGAAAGTCCATCAGCTTCTCATCCACATTGAACTGGGGAAGAACACTCAAATATTGTAACAGAAGCAATTCATAATGATCAGTATGATTCACTAAGCAGCCTTTTCAGATCCTGTGATTTATTATGTCTCTGTGACTGTGCTGGTTTTGGCTGGAATACAGTTAATTTTCTTCACAGCCGCTGGTATGGAGCTGTGATTTGGATTTATGCTGAAAGCAGTGTTGGTAACACAGGGATGTTTAGCTCTCTCTGAGCAGTGCTCACACAGCATCAAGGCTCTTTCCTCTCCTCACCCCCCCAGCGAGGAGGCTGGGAGGGGTCACAAGGAGCTGGCAGGGGACACAGCCAGGACACCCCCAAATGCAGGGTGTGACTGCAGGGTGTCCCGTCCCATATGGTGGCATGCTCAGCGTGGAAGGCAGGAGGGGGAAGGAGGGGATGTTCAGAGTGATGGTGCTTGCCTTCCCAAGTCACACCTGTGTGTGTTGGAGCCCTGCTATCCAGGGGATGGCTGAACACCTGCCTGCCCATGGAAAGTGGTGAATAAATCCCTTGCTTTGCTTTGCTTGCATGCACTTTGCCTGTATCTCAACCCAGGAGTTCACTCGCTTTGACTCTTCCAACTCTTCCCCCATTCTCATTTCCCTCAGGAGGAGTGACTGAGTGGCTGCTTAGCTGCCAGCTGGGGTAAAACCACAGCTGTGACAAAGACTGATTTTTTTTTCAGCTTACCACTTCGATATTAGTAGGATTTTAAAAAATGTCAAGTTTTTATTCAATGAACTGTTGGCCAGTAAAAATAATATTTTTTGACCAAAAATTCTTTTTACATTCTCAAATAATTTCTTAACACAAATATGGCTAGAGGAGAACTTTCCAGCTTTTTTAATATCTTAATCAAGGTTTCATACATTTCCAGATTTGTATTTCAGCCCCTTACCTAGATATGAGCTATGATTTCTGTCCTGTAGAATCTTCTCAAACACATGACTTGGAAAGGTGGTGGCTCTGTCTGAAGACTCCTGAACTACTGTTCCACTCCAGTCGTAGGCCCCAACTGCACCCAGCAGCAGAACATCCTTTAAAAAAATAAACATCCTTTAAAAAAGAAAAGTCAGTATTTTAGAACTACCTGATTTAGAAAAAGTGGGAGCAAAGCTGAAGGTCCTATGCATAATTTCCTACATCACTGTGTTTATGCCAGTGATGCAGCCTAAAGCCTGCATGTAGCTGACTGGAGCTGCCCATAGTTGCCACTTTTTTTGCAGGACTTTACTGCCCTATTAAGAGGGATTATCACCCTTCTACTGCAAGAGAATAAGTGACTGCTTTAGTTCCTGTGGCACTGCAACTCATGATAAAATGGGTTTATTTAAACACTGTGATAATTTCCTAAGTCTGTCCACTCTGGGGTTGGGCTTGCTAAGTCTGTGCTTTTATGCACCCTCAGTCTTCTGAGGATCACACAAATACAGCTGTACAAAAAAGCTGCAGCCCCTTTGCTTTACAACAAAAGTGCCAATGACAGCACACAAAAGCTGATGTGAATAGATACAGTTTAATGCTTTATGTAAGGAGATGTTCTTGAGAGAACAGTTAAATCTAAAATCCAAATTAGAATCGTTTATTATGCAGAATACTTCATACAGAAACACTTAATCTTATACTTGTACACAGAAAACAAACATAGTTTAGTTTATACAAGTAACTAAAATTCTTCACTAAACTGAGGTACTGCTACAGTTAAGCCTTAAGCTGAACCTTTTGTTATTAAAGTAGTTTTTAGCTGAAATGTTATTAACCTTTGTTAAAACAAAAAATAAACTTGTTCTTTTAACTATCTTTCTTAATACCTTTAACTCTATCCCCAATTTTGTATGAAAGTAGGAGAAAAGTAAAAGGTCAGAATCCAATTCTTTCCCTTTCCATGATAACAATTTTTTGCTTGTATTCTTAGTAGTCTCATCCTTGCCCAAAGATGAAAAATATCTCCGTCAGTGTTGTCCTCACTGCAGCCTGGATGTCCATCACCATACCACAACCCACTTTCTACATGTTTGGTGGGAATCCATTGCAGCAGATGAATGGCCCGTTCAAAACTCAGAACTCCTTCGCACCACAGGTAAGAGACCCAACCGGTGGACACTTGGGACGATTGGACAAAAATTTTGCAAACACTCTTGAGGAACCCCAAGAATTCGATTTGCTGGGGTCCTCCAAAGCAACATTTTGCATCAAATTTCACTTTAAACGCCCAAGACAAATTTTGCATGAAGTAGATCTGTACAAATATGCGTACAGGAAAGACATTTCCCCCATAAACAAAGCATACAATAGTCGATTGGTGTCATTACACACGCACCAGAATTTCTGAGTCCTCTCTCCACCCCAAAAATTTGCCCCAGGGAATGTTTCTCATCTGTGGTGACCGAGTTTGGGCCGGAATTCCTCCCCGTCTTCAAGGAGGGCCATGTAGCCTTGGCAAAGCTTTCTACCCTCACCCCCAACACCACTCTGTTACATAATTGGAAAAAGAAAGCCAGTCAAAACGTGTGAAAGATCCTATACTCAATTTGATGAAAATTGCAACCCTGTATTGCACGTTTGGAACAAACCCAAAAAAATTGCTGCCTCCCTGTTCCTACCATGGGTAGCAGCAGCAAAAGCCCTTGGAGACACTGACCATTTGGGGTGCTGGCTTAGTAAGCAGGCCAATGCTACATCTGCTGCTTTGAGTGATCTTTTGAAAGATGAAGAAACCACAAGACATGCAACTCTGCAAAACCGAGCAGCAATTGACTTTCTGCTGCTCTCCACGGACACGGCTCAAGACTTTGAAGGAATGTGCTGCTTCAACCTCTCTTCCCATTCCACATCCATCCAGAAAACATCCAGAAGCTGAAAACCCTTTTGCTACTTCTTAGCATCAACTGCTTCATAATTTAAAACTTCAATTAGTGCAAATACAGAGAACTTATTAAAATTATTTCATTCATCTTTATGGGCTATGAGAAAGAAACAGTCTTCTTGTATTTTCAGTTGAAAGCTTATTGAACCACATTTGGATTTTACAAGGAAGACTTATTTGATAAAGATAAGGTTAAAATTGATTAGTGTTAAAATATATCTGATTTTTTTGGTTCTAGCTTTTAAGTGAAGTATGCTTAAAACAAATATTATTAATTTTATAATTTATAGATAAAATATTTTCAGGCTTGATTTATTTCTATTTTGGTGACTGCCTACCAGCTTTACAATATAGCTAGTCACAAACATGGAATTAAATTTTTCCTGCTACATGACCTCAGAAATCACTGAAATCATTGTATTAACACATCTTAAAATTAGTACATTAAACAAACTATAATACAACTACACTTATTAATATATATTTAAAAAAAAAATTTAAAGGATAATTTGATATTTTCCTCCTTTTAAAAAGTTCCTAAAATTGGACATTGTGTTTTTATTTTTCTTTTCTTACACTCGTGGTACATATGTACATCTATTTGTATCATTAAATAATTAAACTCACATACCTTTTTTTGTGAGTAATATGCACTGAAGCCCACCTGTGACATTTCCATCTGGAAAGTATCACCTTGATCAGTACCTGATAAAACAGATTTGCATATATGGTTATCTCTATATAACCACACAAAATCCAGTCTTGCTGCCTCTGAGTTTAGCTGTAGGGGCCACGTTTATCCACCAGTTTGCCTAAAGAACTTACAAACAATGGAAATCAAAGCTGGTAAACTGTAGAAATTTTGGAGAATTTAATGGCAAATTGATAAGATGGAGCCAAGAGCCATGCTATAAATCTCTTCCAAAATGGGCAGATGATGGTCAAAGAGAGATGGTTTGAAACAGTTTGCACAGTCTTGCCACTGGGGCTGGTCTCTTTTTGTGTTTCCTAGGAAGCATTAATATCCTGAAATAACAGCTTTAATGACTGTATATTCACAACTTACAAATAGGAGATTTTATTTAAAAATTAATTTTCATTTATTTTCATATTTTCATTATTTTCACCTCTAAAAAGTTGCAATTATCTTGAAAAATACTGTGACATCCATTTCCTAAGCTAGATGGGTGGGAATTCAGTGGGAGTAGTCAGTAAAAAGACTATTCTCCCTCTTTGAATAGAAGCATGGGCCTGTCAAAGAATAAATGAAGGTGAAAGAGAAGGGATGATTTCCTCCTGAGCACAGGAAAGTGGCAGACATAAGCTCCTTAGGGACTTGGGAGTAGGTTAGCCATCTCCAAGGCAAGGTATGAAATTAACTTAAATTTTAAAGCTGGCTTTTGGGACAGCCAAAGTATCTCTGTGCCACCTCTGCAACACCTTCCTCTTTGCAATACACAGGAGTGTATAGCTGGGGAGGGGGCTTTGTAGGCACCCAACAAATTGCATTTTCAGTTCTACAGTCAGTAACCTAATCTTTTGGGTTTTTTTAAATTTAAAATGGCTTAGGATTCACACAGGTGAAGCTCACAAGCATAAAGATATCTTCATTCTTCTGGTGGTAGCGAATACATTTGGTTGCATATGGAAAAGCCCCCATGCCCTGAAGCCCCTGACATGATAGAAATTTTCATCAGCTGGGGAATGTTTTCCCCTAACTGCATAAATGAACTTAAAGCTAAGGCTAATTAGGGGTGGAATAACTGGAGGAACACCTGTGAAAACCAGATCCCTCCTGGTGAGCAGCCTGCAGCTCCAGCTACCCCTCATTTTCACAATACTGCACTAAACTGAAGCTAAATAAGATCCTAAGCTCATCAGCTAGGAAAATTTGATCTAATTTTTCAAAGACGTGGAGCATTACCTTCTATACTGAAAATACGCTCTCCAAGCGTTCCTGCTTCTTCCAGTAGTGCAGCCTCAGATGACACATTGAAGAAATACTTTTCTGTTGGGTGACTAGCAATTCCCTTGATTTCTTTAATTAGGTTTTTAGTATCAAGTTCATTCCTTAGTAAGTATCCCAAAACCTTGTGTAAAGAAACAAACAAACAACAAAATAAGAAGAGAGAGAGAAATCATGGTGCTACTCTGTTTTCTTCTGTACTATTTTAGCAAATACTCTAGATACTAAAAAAATTACTTCTACTTATATTACTGAATTGCTTATTAGAGTTCATTCCTATGCAAGGGACCATTCATACAGGAAAAGTACATAAGGCCTGGCAAGGGAGAAAATTACTGAAATTGCTCAGGCAATTCTAGTCTTGCTTTTTCAGCCAGGAAAAAGACTAGTATTTCCACCACTTCAGAGGATTTGTTTGACTTTGCTTCAGTCTCATCAGTGTAACAGCGTGTGCATTACATACCACTTTAGTATAGAACATGCATTTTCATACATACACAACAAAACAATCTTTCAAACATGCAGTAATGTATAATTTTAGTATTACTTACAGCAATGCCAAATCTGGTTATATTGTCTTCATTGCATTTACCTATCACTGTTTTCAAGTTGGAGCCATCATGTGATTCACCGTCTGTCACAACCACCATGACTTTTGTGGCTGTCGGGCGTCCTCCCGATTCAGCTGAGAAGGCATACTGTCTGTTATAAAAGATGGGGTCTATCACACATCAATCCATAAGAGATGGAGTACAGCACATATAATGAATATGTCCACCACTGAATTAGAACAAGCTGCTTCTGTAGTGCATACAAAATATAACCGAAGAAGCAGAAAAATATGTAGGACTGGAAGGGTCCAATGGTATTTCTGATAAAAATGTAAATTCCAGGGAAAATGATATTTTTTTTGTACACATATTTCTAAATGAAAAGGGGATTTTATCAGAACTAATAAAGTTTTATGAACTAGGAATTGGCATCACCAAACTCAGACAAAAATGGAGCATAATTAATAATAGGCTTCCTAATACTACTGAAAAATTGACTCCATTGAAGGCTGAGTCTGTTCCTAAACCAAATTCCTAAGTTCATTTGATTCTGTACTCAATTAAACTTGAAAACAGCATCTTTTTGTTCAGAAATGGAACCGGTTTGTATACGTGTTCAGAGTCATTAAACACTGATTTAAATTTTCCCTGTTTTCACATTCATGGTGCGGCAGTGACAACCTGACAAGAGGTTTTATTTTCTCTGCAATCAACCAAAACCTGATGTGCAAACACAAATGTTACTGGGCCCACTGAATCCCTGGATAAACTTGACTTCTTTCAGTGGTTTGGTACCTTTCCTAAAGCCTTGTCCACTCTGTTTGATGCAGTGTCATGTTTAGAGATCTGTGAAATAAGCAATTCTGTTTGGTACCAGAATTCCTTTAGAGTTCAACCCAATGGTTAACAGTAAGTTTTTCAGTTTACATATTTTTCTAGTTTACATATTCCTGTACCAATCTGCATGGGGCACTGTAAGTGTCCCTGATGAATTCTGCCTAGTGCTGGAAACCTACTCTAGAGGCCCTGGGCACATAGTCTTCCAGTGGGAATGAAATTCAAGGTGTTCTCTTGCCATGTAAGGTAAGTTACAACAGCTGCACAGTAAATCATCAATGCATCTCACCTTGCATTGTCAATGGCTTTGAAAGTATTAGTGAGATCTCCTCCCTTCTGAGACGTTTTCTCCATTGCTTTAACAACCTCATCCTTTGTTTGATACGTATTCAAGTTGAAGACTACACGGGGATCGTTAGCGTACTGAATTAAACCCACCTATGCAATAAAAAATAGTGTTAGATTATGGTGCTTTGCAATGAGTTACACAGAATCATGATGCTTACTTTTGTGTCAGGCTGGTGTAAAATGTCTGCAGATGCACAGCTCTCTTTCAACACATATAAAATTAATTATTAACATATTTGGAAAGCAAAGAAGGCTAAAATGCTCTTGCACTTTATATCATTTGTTATAGACTACAATATGTTACTGCAAACAATCTAAAATAGTAGACAAATATTTGCTTGGTTACTTCTGGGAGGGCTGATGGATAGCAATAATACAAGGAGCTCTGGGAAAAATGAGAAAATAGCAGTAGCTCTACAAGCCGACAGCACCTCAGTCTGATCTCTTTTGAGGAAGTCCTAAAGGTTAGTTACCTTACAGCACTGCAAACCTTACTTGTTTTTAATATAGGTGAAGCTAAAGACATATGATAAGATATGCATTTAAAACAAAAGTAAAAAAGAAAAGATGCTAGAGGTGAGGTTCAGAAAGAACTGAGCAGGAAGCCTAGCTTTTAAGCACCTCACTTCCAAAGTAGCCCAAGGAAGAAGGCAGTCTTTGGGAGAGAGATATCCAGTGCCCCAGTCTGTTCTCAGAACTGTTTAGGGAAAATGGACAACTGTAAAGACAGAAGATGTTTAAAACAAACAAAAAAAGGCAATAAAATTTTCCTTACCATCATAAAATCAAAAGGAAAAAACCCTCAAAGATCAGAGAGTAAACCAGCAAGAAAAGCTCCTGTTTTAAAGATGCAGCAGTTGGAAGGTAAGAGTTATATGAAAAGCTCATTAAAAATCTGTTCTACTTTTATCACATCCCCAAAGGCTATTTTCAACTTCTTTTACATCTAATGCATGAAAGAGATCTGACTCTCCTAGATACAATATGGACTTCTATTTCAGTTATTTTATATTTTGGATCAAACTACTAATCCCTTTTGAAATAGGATAACCATGAAATAAAATTTCCTGAATTTTATCTGAATAGGATAACTGTGTAACTTATGACTTTGAGGGAAGTACTGTAGTTACACAAAATCATATCTGGTTTCCTTTCAAACTGGTTGGCTTAGGTTTTGTTTGGTTTTTTCAGTCTTTCTCAAATATGTCTTTGACTTACCTGGGTCTTGTTAAGGCCTATGTCTAAGCCTTGTACAAATTTTTTCAAAAATGCCCGCACTGCATCCCAGGGATAAATACTGTTTGACTCATCACAAACCACCACAACATCTATAACAGAGGAACACTCTAAAACAAAAATAAGAAGTGGACATTAAATACACTTGCACTCAATATACTCTTCAGCTAAATTCAGAGGTGCATATTTAGGTATTGCACACAGGCAACACTTCAGATCAGAAGGCTTTGCCAGAATGAGGATTCAATAGGAGCATTTATGCAGGTTTTAAGCTTGCACTGGTGCAATGCCTCTGAAAACAGAGGGTTAAGACCATATGTACATCAGCATCAGATCACAATTTGTCATCCTTTACATATAAATCCCGGGACCTTGCTTTTGGCACACACATTTTTTAAGAAATCAAAATTAACAGTCTCCAACACAATATCTGTTGATTTTGTTTGATATGTTTGTTTGGTGGGGTTTTTTTTTGCTTTTTTTTTTTTTTTTTTTTTTTTTTAATTGAATCCATTTTGTACAGGTTGCCTTACTCTGAACAGCAGGAGAAAAGCTTCTTAGGATCTCAAAACTTGGACTGACTTCAGAACAAACTCCTGTTGCATAGTATTGTCTTCCACACTGCTGCGCCCACAAGGGACCACAAGTCTTAAAAAAATAACAACAAAAAGAAACTATAAAAATAACAATTAAATGTCTCACGATATCTATTAAAAAAAACAAAAAAACAAAACAAAAACAACCACAAGCAGGACAGGCATACAGGATCAGCGATGCTCTCGGGACAAATCCCTCCAGCCATCTCCCAGGCAGAGAATTCCTGCCGGGGCTGCAGCGCCAACGGCGGCCGCCAGGTGGCGGCAGCGCCCCGCGCACCCGGGCCCAGGGGGCGGCGGCCGGAGCGGGGGCAGTGGGGAGGGGCAGGGGGCAGGGAGCAGGGCGGGGGGGAGGGGGCAGTGGCCGGGGCGGGGGAGCCGGTGGGGCAGTGGCCGGAGCCGGGGGGCAGTGGCCGGAGCCGAGGAGCAGTGGCCGGAGCGGGGGGGGCAGTGGCGGGAGCCGGGGGCAGTGGCCGGAGCCGGTGGGGCAGTGGCCGGAGCGGGGGGGGGCAGTGGCCGGAGCCGGGGGGGCAGTGGCCGGAGCGGGGACACCGACAGCTCGGAACCCCCCGAAAGCCCCGTCCCCCTCCGCAAGCCTCGTCCCGACGGGAATGCAGCCCGCGTTCCCGGGGTGAACGGCACCATCTCCCGCCCCGCGCTGAGCACCGTCCGCTCGGCTGCACCAGCGGGAGAGCTCTGCCCTGGCCGCGCATCCCCCACTACGTGTCTGGGGAAAACGACCCTGCTTCGCTGCTGAAAACAGCCTCTGTAGAAAGAAGTGTTTTCGGCTGGATCACCCAGCAGTACTTCTTTATACATCTTTATACGTACTCATACCAATCACGTATTAAGACAGTATTTGCCGTGAGAAAATAGGGGGACTGTGTGTATGTGGGTTGAGCTGGCAAGTTGGTGGGTGTATTTCCTTCTTAAAAGAAAACATTAGAAACTCGAGGAAATAAATATAACCTCTACATAACCTCTCTCCAATTTCTCTGTGAGAAATTATAGTTTCCTTATAAATACACTCTGGTTGCACCCACCTCAATTTAGAAAAAGAGGGACTTTTACACTTTCCTCAAGAATACTGGAGAGCAGAAGAAGGTAATTAAATTCAAAGGTAAATAAAAAATGAGCTAAATCACCCATTGATTTCCCAGTGAGAGACAACATCAAACTATCCTAAGACATTTGACCAGATGGTGGATTTTCTAGACGAGAAAGGAAGTGTATCCACATTATCTGATCTTGAGATAAGTGGGGTTTTTTAGCTTCTACATGGGGAACGGTTAGTTCTTACTGAAAAAGACAGATTTTTAGAGATGTGAGAAGTACAATATAAATCATCTATGTGAAGCTGGAGGAGGGTTACTGGCCTTTAAAATTAACTTAAAGTTCTTTTTAGATGGGTCTTATTTGCCCATTTTCAAAATTTTTTTTTCTGTATTGGTGGTAGTTCAAAACTGTGATGGTAATCTTGGAGCAAAAAGCAGAAGTATTCTAAATCTTTGTTGATCTTCTAAGAAAAAAGAAAGGGGAAAAGCTAATATCTAGCATTGCTTAAGTCAGAAATTTAAGATGCATCATTACTGAATGGGAGATCACGTCAAGGACAGATGAACTTGAAAGGCAGAATGTTATAAATGGATGTAGGCTTGTCCTTCAGGACTAACATTAAGAAATGTGGACATAAACTGGAAGGTCATTGAATGGAAGGGAGAGAGGCAGATGGATCAGGCACCAGATGACTGCAGGGTGACTGCAAGCATGCAGACAGTGTACAAAGCAAATTTGGCTTAAAGATGTGTGATGAGAAGCTGTTGAGTTGGGGATATACCAAATACACTGTATAGTGCCTGGGAAAGACTCACATGGAATTCAGCATAGACCTGGTCACTGATGTTTGAGAGAGGTGTATTTTTAAAATAACATTTTAGCCAAAAAAACTCTGTATTTGTTTAGCAAGGCAAAGGAGAAAGGAGTTTGTGGGCTGTCAAACAGAGAAGGGAGATTTTACATGCAGAGAGATGAGAGCTGCATCTTTCAACTGAAGGCACAGCACTCCCTAGTAAACAAATTGATAAAAATTAATGGGAAATCCAGAAGAACCTTGTTAACCATCAGTGAAATTCTTCAGCACCTCTCCATCAGGACTAAGCATGCCTCAGAAAAATGTAATGAGTGTGTGGGAAATGACTGCCCTGCACTTAGAATACCTGTGGGAAGCAATCCCTGGCATCAAATAGCTGGAGCAGCAGCACAGACGTGCCAGCCTGGGTCACGCTCCCAAGCCCAGGGACTGAGCACCCAGCACAGGCTGGGACAGGCTGATGGAGGCTGAGAGGGGTCACAGGAGGAAGGAGAACAGTCAGCTGGGAGGAGGAAACCCTGAAATAACCCAAAGAGCCCATCACAGAGATCAGCTGCCACAGACAGAGTCTCAGAGCAAAGTCCTGGTGGGAAGCATCTTGCAAATAGGAGCAGGTAGTCCATGCATGGGGCTAATACCTGCCACAATTAAGTCATGGGGTTTGGGTATTTGTAGAAGCTGAGTTGCAGATAAACACCTGTCTCCAGTACCTCGTTCTCCTTATGTCAAAAAAGAAACTCCTGTTGGTGAACGCGTGACTTAGAATTCAACTTGGCTATTTGTGGCTTTTTTTTTTTTTTTTTAAATCCATGCAATTAAAGAAGATTCAATCAATAACATGGATCAGGAAATACTTTTTAACTGAGAGATATTCAAATATTACTAGAAAATACAAATTTTCCTGCATGAGATTTTTTAAAACACTGCAGTTACTCATACTGATTAAAAGTGGGTATGTGTAGGACATTAATACTAATTGGAAAGTACTATTCAAGAGAGAGAATAAGATTTTTTTAATCAATGCCTTTTTAAGCCACAAGAAAATTACTGTTGCTGTATTTTGACGTTATGAATAACTTTACTAATTCCATGCTGGGAAGGCTGGAATTAGGCATACCTCTAAGTACTTCAGTTAACTGAGCTACTTGTTAATGAATATAATAAGTACTTGAATACTTCTGTGATTACTAGGAAGATGCAGCAAAAATACATAGCTTAAGGACAGCCTAGAGATCTTCTCCCTGTAATTTATTGTTTTACTTACTTACTGCACTATTGTTTTACTTACTTACTGCACATGGCTACATCAAACTGAAATACACCTACACACCAACAGTTTTCATTCTTATGGTTAGAATCATATAAAAAAGCATGTTTAACAGGCATTCCTTGCCTTTTCAGTAAGATTTCTATTTTGCAGGCTCCAAGGACAGGGGTTTGTGGAATATACACTTAGAAAATGCATCCTCTTCCAGGCTAACTAACCAAATAAAACACATCACAAATCCAAAGGACTAGAAATACTCAGATATTTCAGGAGAGCAGTGCCTGTGCATGTGGGAATGATAGAGGAGAGATTATATAAAGTCTTGTGAAAGCATAAACAGAACGATAAAAGACTGCCTTAAATAATTAATGGTAGAAATATTCTTGCCTATATTGTTTGAATTAAATTACTGAGACGTTAATTAGGATAAGATATTTAGGTAAATGACAAAGGAGAGACTTCACAATTTTCCTGCATTAATGACACATTTCTCAATTGATTTAGGACCTGAGGTAATTGCAGTGGGATGTACTAATCCATGCTGCATAATAAGTACATTTAGCTTGGATTTAGAAAAAATGTGGAGAATTCTGGTTTCTTGATTCTTCTCAGAAGTTTTTGTGTGTACTGCATATGATCTTGATACATACCAAAAATCCTCCAGTTTTTGAGTTCTGTATCAGAGTCAAGCCAAGGTTCATGTCCTCTTTAATTTCAGTCACATTTGGAATATTTATTAAAGCTGAAATAAAAGTAGATTATGTAATGACAGAATAGAAGCAATTTACTAATTCCTTTCAAAAACTTGATTTTTTAGAATCAAAGGTGTCTTTTCCAAATGGCTGCATACAATTCTGAGACAAAAGAAACAAAAGCCAATCTTTGGGGGAAAAAAATTGCTAACCATTAAACATACACATCAATTAAGTATGGTCATTTAGAGTATCTGCCCTCAAGAGAGCTGAAGGCAAAAGAAAGGAAGAAATAATCTCCCTATTGCATATTTTTGGCTGGCTGAGTAGCTGCAACTGAGTAGCTATTGTTACATTCCTCAGGACACCAGACTCCTCTGATCCAGGATCAGGCTTTAGACAAAAAACTGGAAGGGGCAGAGGAGGGCAGAAATGATCTGCACCACAAATAAACATAAAGGAGGCATCTCAGCCCACTCTGCTACCTCATACCCTCACTGTATCCAAACCTGAACTCCATTTTATAGTTGGTTTGCAAACACAGACACCCACCCTCCCTGGTTTAGGGAGGATAGGGACAGGCATCCCTCCAGCCACCCACCCCTGGATGCCAGCCTGAGCCCTGTGCCTGCCACTGGCTCTGGGACCCACAGTGCTCCTGCCCCTTGGCTGGAGGGCAAAGACCCAGGTGCTCCAGTGGGTGACACTGAGACTCCAGTGCCTCCAGCACCTGGCCTGAGCCCAGTGCCAGGCACCAATTTTTGCTCAGACAGACATGTCTCATCAGCACTGAGCAGGACACACACACCTCCACAGAGTCTGAGATTGTGGAGACAGCTAGTTAAGAAAAGATTTAATAGAGTAGATTTGCATCGTACAAGCACAATGGAAATCTGAATAAGTGCAGCAAGACATTGTTAGCACATACCTTGTAAATTCAATTTTTTACATGTGTTTTTGGACACACCAACAGGACACGCATATATATCTCCAGTTCTGTTGGCAGGATAGCCACTCCAGGGTGAACCAACCAACAACCTGAAGGAAAAGGAACTTATTTAGGTCCTTAATGATACTGAAAAGAATTTCAGCAGCAGCATCACATGACACACTACAGATAACAGGTGGAGAGGCTTTCATGAGATATAGCACCTAAGGCATTCAGGGTAGGAGTCTTCTCCAGAACTGTTCAGAAGCTTTACTTGCACATCAATAACTGCACTGGATTCACCAGGGGCAGCTTTGGTGGAGAAGAAGAATGGGAAATGCTTTGGGGATTCAGCTGCCTCAAACACGTGTACTGTTTTTAATATGATATTATGTCATAAGTCAGAAGAAATACAGTGAAAGTACTAGTTTATATAGATACACAAAATATTTAGAAATATATATGTTGGGGATTGAGAGACATATAACTTATTTTTCTATCAGTTAATGGTTAACTGATTCCTTTTAGATTATTCTTTTAACTGATAAGAAGCATTTTCTACAGGATCTGCTCAGCAACAATCAAACACATCTGAGCTTGAGCACGACCACACCTTGATCACACTGAGTCAGAAAGAAAATACTGCAGCTGGTAACAATCTGCTGCATAAACTGTAATCCTGAACAAGAAAGTTAATATTTATGATAATTTTGTCTACAAACAAAGTGATTCAGGTTCTCTGACTCACTCCTTCATCTGCCATAAGGTTTACCCCCAAGACTCCTCAAGACTCTTTTTATCTGAAAGCCTTCACAAAACTGTTTAGTTCACCTTCTGGGAATATGGCTTAAGAACACCTATTTTGGTGTTTGGTTTCAGATTCTCTTTCTTGTGTCTGGGTATTTTAAGAATGCCTAATTCCTTCTCAATTACCTTGCTGGAAAAGAGTGATCATGCAGGCAGCAGAAACAGGACTTTGTGTACTTCTAGCATCTCTAAATATGCAACTTAGGTTCATACAGACAGCTGTCTCTAACAAAACAGTGTACATTGCAATAGCTGTGAGGAGGCCTCAAATTTTCTTGTTATTTTATGAGTATTTCTGAGCCTTTTCAGCACAGTGGAGACCAGAACTGCCACAGCTCAGGACCAAATAAACAGAGCTCATAAGCAGCTACTGCACTGGTTATGTGCCAACAGATAATATAATCTGCAAATACTTGCAGTGACACAGTGGGCTGGAGCTGGTCAATTGTGGGAGGAAGGAGGAAGAACAGGAGGAAGATGTGGTGTTACACCCTCTCACTTTGCTGGGTACTACCGAGATAGGTATAGGTATAAAATGCTAACTGGGCTGATGGAAGAGAAGGGATAGAGTTTTTATGGAAACAGGAAACAGTTTTAAAATGGATGGTGACACTGTGTGTGCAATGTCTGAAACTGGAACAGCTTTCCAGCATTAACTGTCAAGCTGAACATTGCACTGTGCACATTTATAAACACTTGTATTTTTTTCCTAAGTTTCCCAGAAGGCAAACATATTTCAGAGTCCTTGTGGGATGACAGTTAGTGTTCACAGAATGGCCTTGTATCTTGGAAATACCCCCTGCAACCACTCCCATCTGGTCATGAAACTCTCTGTGAATCTCTGTGTTGTGCTGGCACCATGCTGCAGCCACAGGTTTTCCTGAGAGCCCAGAGCACAGAGTTCCACTCACATGAAGAGTGAGTGAGAAGAGAAACAGAAGCATACTTGAGCACTAGCTGACCTCAAATCTGAGCCTAACTCCAAGCCTACTCCAAACTCCACCCCTGTGACTGACATAACCTAGAGACAAACATCATCCCCACTTCCACGTCTGCTAAAAGCCTTTCTCTCCTTCTCAGCATGCATACTTTTGCTCATTCCACGGGCATTATTTGCCTCCCATTTTTGCTGCCCTCAAAATTACCTGCAATCCCGACATCTGCTTACACCAAGGAACCATCACTTCTAAAACTTGATATTCACAAGATAATTTTACTTTTGCTACCCCTGAAACTAATCTTGGAGCTGCTGAATGGTACAAACAGGAAAATGTAAGATGATACAAGGCAAACTTTTCTTATTTTAAATCCAAATTAAAATCTACGCCAAGTAAAGAAACTTAATTTTGTCTTTCATGAGTCTTGCACTCCTCACAGTTTACTGGGACTTATTATATTAACTTACTTTTCTGTATTCCTTGTCACTTTGCAGAGTCTGTAAATCTCAATGTCATACCTACATTGCAGTCAAAAAATGCCACTCCATACACAGAATTCACACTTAGAACTGATGGTTACTGATGGTGATTTTCAAAAATGGATACATTGAACCGTTCCATTATTTGACTGAACTAATCTAACTTGTCATCAGTATATGATTGAGAAAAAATTATTAACTGACTTATGCCAAGATTAGCCCTCTACTTTTAATTGCCAGCCTTAATGGCTCTAGGAAATAACATTGTATTCTTTGCCTTACTTATGTTTAATATGTTTAATACCAGCCTTAATCTACATAAGAAATCAGAAAGTCCTAGTTGCCTTTCAAAATTAACATAAACCATTATAGTAGGGAGTTACACAACACTGCTCTGGGAAAATGCATACGTATCTTTCTGAAACATCAGAAGTGAAGACAGCAAGGGAATATCTGGCGAGTATCCTGCTAACTACAAAACTTTTTTTTACAGTAAGTAGACAGGATGCATGAGACAAAGTGAAACAAAATATGACAGGAAAGAATGCAAGAAACTAGTACTAAAATACTTGAGAATGCTTGTTTCCCAATAAACTGTATCATGTACAATGTATTAATTAAGGCTCTTTTTCAGCCATGAGTTAAATATTTATTTTTACAAAACTTCTTTACAGACTGTCTTTACAAAATACTAGAGTGAGTATAATGTAGTATTGCTACTGATGTCATTATTCATCTTCCTAATCATTCTCCAAGACTGTATGCAAAGCAATGACACTAGGAAGTGAATTAAATTCAGCAGCAATGCCTCACCACACAAGCTGCAGGAGTGGTAGATCAAAGTGCAACAGGAATTATTTCTGGGAAATTACACCATGAAAAAGCTAGTAATCAGCAAACTGTGATGTAGCAGAAAGCAAAATTAGAATTCATAGCAAGGGCTGAATTCCCAGCTGTTGTCAGAGCATGTTTTATATTTTCTGGTTTCTTTTTTTTTTTTTTCCCCCCTCTCTTTTCATGTCTTTGCTTTTTATTGTGTTGTGTTTCATTTTGTTTTCTAAACACGAGGATGGCTAATAGGAAAATAAAAGTAGAAAGAAACTCTTAGATCATCTGGCCTTTTTTCCTACAATTACAGGAAGTGGTGAGTAGATATGAAGACCAGAAAACTGTTCATGCAGAGATGCTTTTCTGCACACACTAAAACACTTCTCACCATCTAAAACTTTTGATCCTGTCAACAAGAATCATGAGTTGAAAAACTACAGTGAGCTATAGCAGGACGGTTTGAGTGACAAATTCAGAAGTCCTAGAAAAAAGCAGCCAGAGTTTCTCCAATAAGGAAAAGGGCAAACTGTGCTGCATGCAGTCAGGGAAAACAAAACTGGGTAAAGAACTCAGTGTTAGCAGTGGTTCTGGCACTAAAAAGACAGAGCTGCAACAATGGCAGCTTCTGTTGGGGAAAAAAAGATCAAAAAAATTACCCTCCTCAAAAGAAATGGCCTTTCTCATTAAAATCAGAAAGCTTTGAAAATTTACTGATTTCAATAGAAGGTCACACAGAAATGTGTCTTTTTGGCAAAATATCTTATTGATCTGAAGAGGTCTCCAGAACACCAGGAGAAAGGCCACCACGCTCTCTGGTCACCAGAAAGCAGTAGGCAAAGATTTTTAAAATGACTTTTGGTAGTGCAATAATTCTGTGATACATCAGTAAGTGCACTGTATATTAAGGTGTTATTACTGATGCGTGAAATAAACCAAAATATTTTAAGACACAAAAATCCCACAGTATAAGTTCAAAACCAAAATAATTTTTTAAATTGCAAATTCTAAGCATACAGACACAGCTGAGCATGTGTCTGAAGACATATGTGTGTAGGAAAAAGCATTTTAACAGCTATCTACAACTATTGCATCTTCCTCAGGTTTTAAACCTGAGACAGCTATAAACTCTCAGCATGGACTGAATACTGTTATCTCTGAAGAATGTATTGTCAGCTGCTGTTCAGGGAATGCACATTCAAGATGGACTTGACAGGGTATAATCTGGCTTTCTAAAAGGTTATGTTTATAAAGTAACAGAAATTTTAGTCTCAATTTAAGATTCAAATGCAGATGACCTCTTGACAAGGAGAAACACAGCATAAACCATTTCTGTGGTAGCTAATTACTTCTGTGGTGAACTGCTTTTCTAATCGATGAGTTTCACTGGTACTCACAATTTTCTTTGAGTTCATTAAAGAGCTCCTGTTTTAAAATTCCCACCAGACACTGTGAAAAGCTTGAGCTGTGCTTGACTTGCAAGTTTGTCCTTATTTATGAGCATCACATGCCATCAAAGTTCATCAATGCACAGCAGACAAGTGCCCAATTATCCTGGATTGTCTGTCTCTAACACAAAAAAGTCTTCCTTGTTGGTTTGTGTCACAGTGTCCCAACATGTACCAGACACTTCAACAGTCCTGCATTCCCTTTTGGACTGCCTTCCCTCTTCTCACTGAGCTCATCTCTAAGCAAAAGTGAAAACCAGTACGAACTCTGCAAAAATTATCTCTTTATAATCTCTTTAGTTCTTACTGCCTCAGGAGATGCACCTCCCAGAAACACTGCTGAATGATATAACTGGCATCTCTATTTCTGTATGTCTTCCTTCTGCTCTTTGAGAGAGTACAGGAGGTTTTTTAAAGCTATATTTAATATAGCACCCTGTGAATTTATCAAGCAAAATCTAGGAAGCGATAAAATTTCTGACGGACATCAGATTCTTGATAACCTCTTCTGGGAAGAGATGGCGCCTCAGCAGCACATGGTGCTGTCAACAGCCCCACTCTCTGTGCCTGGACAGAATTTTCTAATACATCACATTCTTGCTGCACAGTGACAATCTCTTCACAAAAGCATATGGTGATAAATGCTCCCCTCAGACAGAAAAATCACCCTGATTTTATCTCAGATTGTTTATCTTGTTCCCAGCTCAGCCATGCCAACAAGAACTCTGTGCATGGATTGCAGCCTCTGTGTTGCTCATAGGAGAAAACAACTCTACTGAACAACTTGAAAGAGATTGAATGTTATGTTTGGGGTAGGGGACGGTTGTCTGTTTGGTTGGTTTTTGTTTTGGATTTTAGTTGGGGTTTTTTTTTGGTTGTTTCATTGTTTGGTTTTGTTATTATTTTTTTCTTTTAATAATGCATACAGGAAAAAGCTCTATTGTCTCAAGAAAAAGAAAATGGCCTAGAAATTAAGAGAACAAGACAGTAGAACAAGATGCATTTTTCTTTTATGCTTGCCTAATGGTTTTTTGAGCAGGAGACTGAAAAGGCTTTTCTTCACTGAAGAGTTGCTAATAAGTCCTAGTTACTTGAACACAAGCTGATAAAATTTCACTGATTTTTGGAGATAGGTCAGACACCATGCAGTGAAAAAACCAATGGTGAAGTGCCTACATACAGAAAAGTTTACCAGATTCAAATATTCATATACTTAGGAGAAGATTGGTTGAACTCCATGGTCATAAAGGTCTTTTCCAACCTAAATGATTCTATAATTCTGTAAGATAGGAAAAGTTAAACCAAAGTTACTTTTTTTTTTTCCTTCTCTCCAGCAAACATTATATAAGAAGGTCGTAGTGGAGGAGTTTTTATATTAGAAGCAAAAATAAAAGAGGAAAATATAAAACAAATAGCTTGAATGGATCGGGCAGCTATTGCTTCTTCTATTGCAAGCTATTGCAAGCTTACAGAAAAAACTCACAAGAAGTATAAAACACAAGGCAATTTCTTCATGTATGAGGCAAAAATGTACAATTCACTACAGGCACACATTCTTGTTCTCCTTCAATGGCTTTACACAGAGTTAGTTTTTGGGGGGGGCAGTTTTTTTGTTTTTGTTTCTTGGATTTTTATTTTTTTTTAAGAGATCTCTGATTGAGATTGGATGATATAATTGAATATACAATTAAAGCAGGCAGAAACATGGTGAGAAGCCCCACAGCATTAGAGGAAGCGTGGGGGTAGGTTGGAAGCCTACCCAGCTGAGGGAGAGGAAATGCCAAGGTCTGAATTCAGACCTTGAATTCAGCTCTGCTCTCCTCTTGCTGTGTCTCCAGGTCCCTGGAAGTAAACACTGCTGAGAAGTTGGGGGTTCTACATTTGCATGCAGCTGAGGTGCCTCTGAGCAGTGCCACCACAAACGTCTCAGCTGCCCCAGTAATTCTGCACCCACTGTTCCAAACTCCAACAGCAAAATACATTTTCATGTGCATTTCCTTGGATTTCAGATTTCAACATCTTACTTTCTCTTTATTGAAAGAAGTGCAGTTACTGATTCAGGTGCCACTTAAACAGAACTGCCAGTTTGTGGCTATTTGGCTTCTGACACAGCTCCCATCCATGGAGGATGTCAGGTCTGAAGTGTCTCACATACCATAATATGCATATTCTGGTGTGGCTTTCTAGACTTATATGTATACACAAACAGACACCTAGCAGTTCAGTAGTTCTCAACTACTTTCAAAGACTTACAGTCCTTACACACAAAGACACCTTAAGACTTGTGTCTGTTGAGGTTGCAGAAGAGGAAATAATGTGTCTTCAATAAAGGTGCTTACTCTTAGTAATATGTTAAAGTTCTTTTTGAAATCAACATTACTAGGAAAAATATTTTACTAATTGCTCATGAAGCCCAATGTTGTGGCAACAGTGGATTTCAGGTCAAATTTTGTGGCTGAAGAGATGTAACAGAAACAAGACTTTGCTATGATTGCATTACAATATACGTCCCAATATACCATCCCTTGAGAAGCAAAGAGTTAACACTGTATCAGACACAAGACTATATAAATTTAACTTAATTTTAATATTAATAATTAGAACTCACCAGACCGAACAGTTGGTTTTCACCTTAATGTTTAAATGGAAAAATATGCCACATATATGTAAAGTGTAACAAAGATGCTCTGGGTACACAAAGGAATGAAATGCAAGTTAAAATTCTAGAGAAATTGTAAGCCTAAGGAAATTAGTGTATTGGAAATGAAGTGTAAGATTACCATAAGAATGACATTGGGTCACATGCTGTAAAGGAAAAAAAGCGTGAATCATCACATATATATATTATCAGAATACCTCAACTTTTGAATTAATAACATTAAGTATTTATTTGTAAAAAGATAGCTCTGATATAAAAACGAATTAGCCAGGATCCTTTTAAATTAAATGTGGGAATTATAAAGGAAATATTAAGAGTTGCAACGTCTTGTACTTAACCTTTTAGCAGGACATAAACCAAGCCAAACTGCTTACCATTTGCCTTGTTCATTTATAAACTGCTGAACTGCATATCCAAACTGCTCTCTTGGTGGACCAGAAAATATTTTTGCTTCCAGGAGCCCAACATTGTAGGCTTCACAGCAGTAATGAAGAATGCCTGTTAACACAAAGATTATGATTATCACAGAAGCAATTACAGAAGAATTTTGATCCCAGTGAAAAAGGCTCTTCATTTGCGACAGCTCCCCCAACAGAAGAAAATAAATACAGCCTTTGACACATACTTGAATAAACAGTGTTTTTGCTACAGTACCCTGGCCATGTGGAATGCCTCTCTAGCACTCTTTAGTGTGTTGTATTACTGTGGGCAGAGATCAATGACTCATTCACTGTTTGCCTTAACAAAAGTTACAGCATTACTAATGGGTATGTTTTAGTTGAATAGAAGTAAAATGTATGATTCAGAGGTCTGTTATCCTCCTTTACCTTCAGGCATAAATTAAGCTTACAGCACAGCAAATACATCAACAGCCTGCTGAGGTACACTAGAATCACAGAATCTTTTAGGTTGAAAAAAACCATTACTCAAACCACTACCAAATCCACCAATAAACCATGTCCCCAAGAGCTACACATCTTTTAAAAACTTTCAAGGGATGCTGATTCTTACACTTCCTTGGGCAGAGTATTCAATACTTGACAACCTTTTCCAGGAAGAAATTTTTCCTAATGTTGAGTTTAAACCTTCCCCGGTGCAACTTGAACTCCTTTCTTCTTGTGCTATTGCTTGTTACCTGGGAAAAGACACTGATCCCTACCTGGCCACAATCTCCTTTCAGGCAGTTGTGACAAGTTTTGAAAAGCTCACCCCAGAGCCCCCTTTTCTCAGGATAAACACCCCCAGCTCCCTCAGCTGCTCCTCACAGCCCTGGTGCTCCAGACCCTGCCCCAGCTCCATTGCCCTTCTCTGGGCTCACTCCAGCCCCTCAGTGTCTTTCTTGCCCTGAGGGCCCAGAGCTGGACACAGCACTCGAGGTGTGGCCTCAGCAGTGCCCAGGACAGGGGGACAATCCCTGCCCTGCTCCTGCTGGCCACACCATTGCTGATCCAGGCCAGGATGCCATTGGCCTTCTTGGCCCCCTGGGCACACCCTGGCTCATGTTCAGCTGCTGGCACAGCACCCCCAGGTCCTTTCCAGCCACTCTGTCCCAGCCTGTGGCACTGCCTGGGGCTGTTGTGACCTAAGGGCAGGACCCAGCCCTGGGCCCTGTTGAACCTCACCCCACTGGCCTCAGCCATGATCCAGCCTGTGCAGATCCCTCTGCAGAGGATTTGCAGCAGATCAACAATCCCACCACCCACCTGAAATCTAACTGAGAGTGATCCCCTCATCCAGGCAACGGGAATATCAAAGCAAAACTGAGCCCTGGAGAACACTGCTTGTGGCTGTCCACCAGCTGGGTGCAACTCCATTCACCTCAGCTTTCTGTGCTCAAACTAATTGCCCTGACTTTACCTTTATATTTGAGTTTATGGCACTGGAATAAAAATGAGATTATCTGCTGTATCCAAGAACAAATTTTTGAGTTATTTCATTATCATGCTAGAAGCCTTTGTTTTCAGTCCAAACAGTCTGAACAGTTGTCCAAACAGGAAAACTTAGAAATACAAACACGCAAGGTAGAAGAGCATTAATAAATCGTGACATTTAACATTGCAACTCTACTTAGCTGTGGTTTTGCTCTTAATTGCTTTTCCTTGGGTACTTATGTGCCTGGGAATAATGGTATGCCATTTTGGAAAGAACCAGCAATGTGGTCTGGGGACAAAGTTGATTTTGTAGGACATAGGGGTCCACTCCACATGGATAAAGGGCCTGGTTATCTTCTGATCAAGAACTGTAGGTGGATACATAGGAGGACATCCACTGGGAAGGCTGGAGGAAAAAGGCCAGACTCCCCTCAGGAACTCTGCTGTGGGATCACAACAGTGGGATCCCAGGAACATGCTACAGCCCAGCTGAGGAACACCTTAGAGCTCCTGAAAAGCCTCCAGAAATGGCAATGATGGAAGAAATAATGACTTGTGGTTGCACTGTGCAGCTACTCTCTGAGGTTCCCAGATCAGGCAGGTTCACAGAGTTGCTCATGGGTTAAACAACATCCCTCATGTTTCCCCTCCCTTCCTGTGTGCCCAGACAGAATGAGTTTTATCTGCTTTATACACAAATATGCCTCACCACAGTTATTTAGTATGAGTCATTGTGTAGTAGAGAACCAATCTTTTCAATAATCCCTTATAATAAGGACACTTTAAGGAGAGATGGCATCTTAAAAATATAATCTCAAATTCTAACAGTACTTTTTACTTTAGTTTTGATGGGCAGAGAGCTTACTGTTGGTATCACGTTCTCCCAGGTCCCAGGAGCAGCTTTGGAAGAGAGGCTAACAGGGTTTATATCAACATGAAACAGCCCAACACAGTAGCTGAACTGTAATAGTGATAGTGATAATAAAATCATAAGCAAAATATTAAAATCACAACCACAGGTTTGCAGACAGAGTTCACGACCTGTTAAAAGTGTCAATGTATATTTTACCCTTGCCCACAAAATTCAAAACAGAAACATCACCAGCAGAAGACTAAATACAACTCTAAAATAGTAACTACTTTTTTACCACAAATTCAAAACAGGAAATCATATATTAGTTATCTCAAACAACCACTATTTACAGTCAGCCTCTGGAAAGCAAGAAGTCACCCACTGCTAGAAGTATAGTTCCTTGAGAAACATCCTTAGAGATAAATATACTTCCTGAATCAAGCTATTTGAGACTGGAGAAGAGAATGTGTACAGACTCATTACTCAGTGTTTTGCAAGCCTTTCGACACTAAACACAACCTCATATAATCACAATTTATGTCTGGGTTTTGAGGGCAGGGAAAAGGTATTGAGATAGTAATCGACAATTGCCAGTAATTCCTTTGTGATGTAATATGCTTGTATTTTATAAAAACATTTCTTTTATTATATATCCTGGGGGGTGGGGGAGTGGTGTCTATTGTTAAATTGTATTATCCTCAACCAGAAATCAGAAGCCTATACCACAGTGTCCTCCTGCACATAAATACTGAAGAAGAACTCTTCACATTATATGTTGCACATGAAAAGAAACCCTGGCTTTCAAGCGAAGAGGTGGAAGCAATCTAGGAATAATAAACAGTTCCAGTCTGACCCACAATCCAGTGACATTTAGAGAAAAACTTTTGACTGTCTGGACTGCTAGACACTTACCAGCAAATCACACTGCAAGCTGAATGGTAACTCTGCTGAGGGCATTGGGCAGCTTTGGTGCAAATGCATGGAAGATGTTTCTAGTTTATGTCCAAGGTCAGAATTTTGTTAAATGTTACAGGCAGGGCAAGAATTTCCTCCAGAACTGGGCAAAAGTACAGGGAGCATGCGTGACAGCTAACAGACTAAAGGAAAGTCCCCATGGGTCAAATTCCCCTGGAGTGCTGTGACAAGTCAGATGGGGCCAACAAAATGTGTGCTAGGTTATGTGTTGCCTGTTCATCTCCTCCCTTGGCTTCCCACTGGTGTGCAGCATCCTTCCCTGGACCTCCAGGGCCACCCCCTGTAGTCCTATTTTCTCCAAGATGGGAGCTTATTCCAAGGAGCAAGGACATTGCCTGTCTCTGCACTGGGAAGCTTCAACTCCTTGTAGCTCCCCTGGGTTTCACCACAGTTTACAGAAGCAATGTCCTTTTTCTCTTCTCATGGCATGACCCATGCCTTCTTCCCACTGAACCATTTCACCCATTTACCACTGGGCTTGATTTTATTCTTTTAAATCATTTGCATGATTGCAGCATCAGAACAATGGACTTCGAGAGCAAAAATGTACAGCTAGAACAATGGAGAGGTGTCTGCCAGATCACGGTTCTCTTCAAAGCCGCCTCTATCATGTTCACTTTCTGGACAGGCAGCCAGTCAAGGACAGTGAAAATAGAAGAACAAAAAAAGCAATCATAAAGCCTAGCCACTGTTGTGTGCAATGTTCTTACAGATCAGCTTTGCCTCTCACTTACAACTGCTTTGCAAAAATCAAAGTAGAAATACTGGCAAACACAATCTGACTCAGCACAACCATTATCAAAAGAACCTAATTTCAGCATATTTCAGCCACACTTTAAATTCCACATTTTTATAATCAGAAGATTTTTTAGATGTACTCCACACAAATCTTAGTTGGCTTGGCTTGGGCCTAGCAAGTATATACTGGCAATAATATAGTAGGCACTTTTCCTGCCATTTTCCTCCATCTTTTATGGTGCTTACACTCTAAGAACGTCTTTTATGCATTTTGTACATTTATCTTAATACAGTATCCATAAAAAGAAACTCAAGCATTTGCAGCCAAAAAAAGAGAAAATTCTAAGTTTCCTTTAAACCTATTTTAAGCCTGTGCAAAATAAGAGGGTCTCTCATGCATTAATCATTGAAGAATCTAGGTTCAAAGTACTGTACATTCTCGGCTGGAACGATTCAGTATCTGTTTCCCCCTTCAGGCAATGAACTTTGATAATTTAAGAATCTTGAAATAAAGAAAACTAATTCACTATCTGGATTTTAATAGCTTTTGGTGACAGACTTCTACTTTGTGACCTAATGATCATGATGAGAGATTGGTCAGGCAACTGAAAATTCACTTCCTAACTTCTGTCTGTAAATGGCACTTTATTTACAGTCAAGTAAACAGACTCTGTGGAACAAAGGAAGCCAGATACAAGCCTAAAGCTTCTGAAAGCCCCTCTGCACACTTCAAAAGCAGCAGTTCCTCTCCACTGGGAGGGGTGCTTGGGCAGTTCAGTTTAAAGAGAACACCTTCACTAAGTAGAGTAGCCCCAACATCAAGCTTCAGACAGGAAATGCAAGAAAAAAAATCCTAATGGGGAAAAAAGAAACGGTAAGCTTTCTAATAAACTCCAGTATCTCTTGGATGGTATTTTTTTTCCTGGGAATTCCCATATTTCAGCATGATTGCAGTGTGAGCCATGGGAGCTGCAGTGTAATTATATAGCTGGTTTTAAACTTTAACACCAGATTTTTTTTTCTCCTAGAAAGATGAAAAATAATACATGTTATGACTGGGCACCTTTAAGCCCCAACGTGTGGGAATTCTTCTGTAACTATGAATGACATGTCTAATGATAGCTCTAATGCCTTTTGTTTGCTTCATTCTGTTTGTACTACAAGCTGAAGCAAGTTTTATGAAGTAAAAGCTTACATTAGGTACACCCAATTCATAATTGTTTTGATTTTGTAAGCAAAGCTTACAGCTTAAAGTGATCAAGCAAAAAATGTCTGTTTGATAATCAATTGTTGGATATTAAGACTATAATAGTTGTTTGAAACCCCTTATTCAGATTAACAAACATAAAAAAATCAACCTGATAAAAAAATTAAATCAGATTTTAATGTATTTCATTTGGTTAAATAAGTTTATAAAACTCTAATAGAATGTACTGAACATCATTTTGTATCATAATAAACATGTCATTTTATTTTTACTCTAAATACTAAAGATTGAATTTTCAACCACATTTTTCTACATTGCAAAGGTGATGTGCCAATTTAAGATGGCAGTAAATTACAAAATACCATAATTACACAGACTCAGTTATGCCAAGTCTCACCTCTTATTAAAATGTCCAGTCAGAGGCATTCTCTGCTGTTGTTATTTGTAGCTTTCCAAAAACACATCTAGCAAAGACAGTATTAAGAAAAAAGAAGAGACAATGGACTTTGACAACTAAGTCTGTAAGGATCCAGCACACACTAACTTTTAAATTTATCTAATATTAACCTTGCCAGTAGAAAAGTTCACCTTCTTTCCTTAATGTTATGGTGCTCTCTTCTTTGAACAACTAACTACAAACCAGAACAATGTTTGTTATATAACCCAGCTAAGTAACTCTTTGTCTTTGTGAGTGAGCATTTGTGTCAGTCACGATGCTAGGAGAGCATCCCTGGCAGCTCCCCTCCACTGGCAGCACAGCCACAGCTACACTCTGTGCCACAATCACTGCCCCTTGTGCTAGCTCCAGCAGGGCAGCTGACCCCCAAAAACCCACTCAAGGTCAGCAGCTTGCTGAGGGATTTGGGGGTGGAAGGGGTAACCATGTAGGCACCAAAGAAAAGCAAGGCCATGACCTGGCATTATGCTAAAACCATGCACTATAGTTTTTCATCTATAAATTGTTTTGGGTGGAAAAATGAATCAAGAATATCCCACTGGATTATTGGCTGCTTCCTGAATTAGTTTCTTAGATTGGCAGCCACTTAGATGTGTACTGCTGACATTGCTTTAATTGCTCAGTCTGGCCTTTTCAAAAATATCTATTCATTCCAGAAGAGGCCTTTACTTTGCCCTCTATGTTATACTGCTCCAAGAGAGCTACTACAAATTCAACGAAGAAAATTTTTCTTGGTCTCAAAGATTTCTACCTCCAAAGAATACATATCAGCAGGGCCTTGAAGCCTGTCAGACCCTGCTGAGGACAGAGAAAAGAAAGGGGTGGGAGGGATGAGAGAACCTGTTGCTGTTGTTTTCCACCAACTTCATCTCACAGTGGATGCACACTCTGGCTCAAGCTTTCTCCATGACTGAAATATTTCTAAGGGCTCTCTTCGGGGTAGGTTTTCAGCTATTTTCTATTGTGCAAAGTCACACTGGATCGCCTTAGTTGTCAGGGAACTTGAAAAAGAACTTTTGTCTCAGTCTGATACCCAGATGGTTTTTTTTTCATCCCTCTGCAAAAGTTTGCTGAAGTTGGCTCACAGATTCCAAAGCTAGAGAGGGAGTACAGGCACCTACAGATCCCCTTCACATAATAATCACCTACTGTACTTGCAATATTAGTCTGAAGGTGGAATGAAGGCAGGAAGGAGAAGCAATAAAGTTATGAAAGAGAGTAGTCAGGCAGTATTTGCTTTATAGTAAATATATTTAGTCTTACTTTACTGTTTTTTATTAAATGGAACAACATTTTGGTTTAAGATTAATGTTACTCCCTTATTATTCAGAGCCTATATGATCAGAGCAATAATCAACTGGAATTAGTAAAGTATTCTTACAGAAAGAACTACCCAGCTTTCATAATGTGTTGTGCTTTGAATGCTTTATTGACTAGACTGTGAAATCAAAGAAAAAAACAACCAGCATACAGTTACTTTAGTATGTTGAATTACAATATAGATGCAATATGCTCTTTGTTGTGGCTTTCAGAAGCCACTGAGCAATTCTCACTGCAATGAGCAAAATCTTCACAAAACCAGAAACTCTTTTTTTTCCTTTTGTAATGTACTAGTCTTCAGTGTGATCCACTCTACTGTATTGGGACATGCACTGTGTGCATGCATAGGTACAGATATTAAATCAAGTTCTTCTCATGTAAAAAGAGAAATTATATATTGGTTTCATTCTTTGGGACTTTTCTACAAATTAACATAAATAAAACTACTTTATCTGTCTTTGTAATACTCACAAATAGCTACAAGGAATCCAACACAACATGCAAGGAAAATAAAGGACTACTTATAAAAATTCAGTCAGGAAAGATGTATTAATCTTTACCCAGTATGATCAACATAACTGAAAAAAAACCAAGATCATTAGTTTTCTCCTTTGTATTTACTTTTCTACTTTCTGCAGTATTTTTTTTATTCAATATGCACACCCACAGCAGTAGATAGAAGGGCATGTAGATACTTTCAGCTCACATACTGAACCAGCAGTTTTATAATCATGTTTAATCTGGTTTTATTTGAAACTGAACAGATTTCTTAATGAGAACAACCTCCTAAATAGAGACAATGTGAACCACCACAGGAATCAAAAAGAGTAAAGAAAGTGCTTATCAACTGCATTTTATACTGGCAGTTTAAACATTGTATAATCCTCACTTCAGTTTCTTTGTTGCTATTTCGTATGTTTACAGAAGCTTGAAAATGCAAGTTTTCATTTTACTACTTCATCTAATTGTTTTACTTTCTCCTATCTTGAGACCAACTTTTTCTTCACAACAGCTAAAATATCTCAGACTATTTAATAATTAACAGAAATCATAACATTTAGACTAGCAATTAACTATAGGCAAAAAAGCCTCCCCCAAATTCACCACTCAGAAAAGAGAAACAATGCCTCATTTAGCAACAATCCTCCCACCCTTCTTCCTCCCTCTTTTCCAGCAAGTTTTCTTGGCTTAGTTAGCAGACTGCTCCTTCCTGGAAATAGGTCAGCTTCCAGCCTGAGAGCCCCAGCGTGTGTGAAAGCCTGGGACGCTGCCTTTCCCTTCCAATGGTTCAGAATGCGAGGAGATGCACTGAGCAGTTACCAACAACCTCCTACAAAAGCAGCCCAAACCTGAGAGGACATGAAAAAGATGGAGATACTGTGCTAACACAACTAGGAGTTACCTGTTTTGTTGTTCAGACACTGCTGCAGAGTAAGAGATCTAATTAAATTTCTCCACAACTTCACTAGTTACTCTACAAGACTTGTCTTTCTCCTGGTAACTCTCTACTTGTGGCACAGATCTTGCCCTCCTTGGTTGCCAGAACTGACAAAAACACCCCACTCTTCATCTGCAGTTAAGAAATCCAGACAACCTACTTACACACAAAGACTGACTCCAAATAAATGCTTAGGAGCAATTCCTGCAGGACTGACAACTTCCAATGAGTTTTAAATAAAGACAGCAAGTATTCAAGCCCACTCAAATTTATTATCTTGGCATGTTTCCATCCATATTTTCAGTGGGGAAAAGCTCTATTTTACAGAAAATTGACTTAAATTTCATCTTTTTTTTATGACATGCAGTTTTTCTTTTATCTTGGTACTAACAGGATTGTTCAACTTTGTGCTTAGAGTACCACAATTTTTTCTCAACACCAGAAAGAGATTAAAAGTATGTGAGGGCAACAGGCTGTACACACACATATGTTGATTATGCAGTTGTCACTGGCCTTCACAAGTAATGATGATAAACACAAAAAAACCTTGCATGCTTCCCTATGATAAAACCAACTTTACAAGTGGTATTTCACTCCAGCAGTTTCTCTTCCCTTGCGTCCACATTATCAGTAGTTGCATTTTCTCTTTTTAAAACCAGGAATATTTCAAATATAGTCAGATGAGCATTAGCCACATTACAACTGTAAGAGAGGAAATGCATGTCACCATGTTGAAAGCAGTGTGACTGCTATCTGTACACCCTATATGCCACATTTGCTCATTTCAGCTGCTATGAAAACACAATTTTACAAAACAAAAATTCAGTTTTTCACACAAATAGCAGGAAGGAAAAGCAGTCACAGGTATCTGTACTTCCCTACCCATATCACCCTCTAGCTTATATGAAAATTACAGTGTATTATAACACATTGTATTGTGTGTTATGTCACATTATATCACTGTTAAATGTGACCTGAAAGACTAGACTAGAAAATAGCTGAGGGACTTGTCAGCAGCATCCATCCCTCTGCCACTCGTGTCATAGCCTAAAACATGAGGACTGCAGTGGGTCCAGTGACCATTCCATCATACCAATTTTAGGACACACCTGTTTAAGACTCTGTTCTTCCCTCAGAGCTTCTGAAGCTAGCTGGGAGCTGAGCTCTGTACACAGACAGCCACAGAAGTAAGAGCAGCCTCAGCTGTAAAAAGTTTGCTACATCAGCTTCCTGCAAAGAGAAAACCTCCAAAGCACCACAGGATATACAATACAATACTTGGAAGAGCTATAATTATCAGAACATTTGTTCTCCTATGCCAGAAGTAATGACTACTTCTCTCCTTTGATTTTAATGGGAGCTCATAGCTGGGCATCCTGAATGGTAGGCAGGTGGTCCCAATCACTAACCTGAAATTGCACCTTAATGCACCTTGAAATGATCAATTCTGGTACCAGATAGTGTCTAGGCAGAATTTGGGCACATTAAAATCAGGAAAACAATCCAGGAAGCCCAGACTTCAGTGGCTGGCTAACCCACAATGAACCTAAAACTACCTGTCACTTAGGTTGCATTACAGAAAGTTGCACGAAGTTTAGAATATGAATTCTGTAGAAGCAGCCCTGTCTAAGAGCAAAGTATTCTACCCTACTGTTAACTCACTCTGACACAGTAAGAGGCAAGAAGGATTTTCAACTTATTTATTTCTACTTGTAATGATTTTTAATTATTTAACTAAATAGCTAAGTATCTTTTTTTATGCATGACCAAATTACCAAATGTGAATTGCATGGGTAGTTGGTCCAAAAGAGCCAACACAGAACTCCTTCCAGCAAAGTGTCCAGACATTAGGCCACAGGCAAGATGTATCTTTGCCTGCCTGGAAACATGAATATACACCTTGGGATGAGCTAAGACCTTGTTTCAATATATGGGGTAGGCTGCTTGTCTGACTGCTTCATTGCCAGGTAGCAAAGATGCTTCTGGAAAACCCTGAGAGGTGAATCTACAACATGGTGAGCCTCAGGGAGAGCTAGACACGTATTTCCAAGGTGACTATTACAAGTACTTCTGAAGCTGCTACCTCTTGAAAAAAAGCTGAACTGGATACCTATTTCTCAAAATTCTTCCCAATCCTTGACCTTAGAAGGAGGAGGCACCTCATGCTGCTGCCTGAGAAGGATGGAGTTCAAACACCCTTGATACACCACTTAGCTGCAGAAGCCTTCCTTTGCAATAAGTTGTTTTTCTGTGCATTTTAAAGTGCTGAGTCCAAGGCACCTAACCCTGCACTCTGGGCAGGGGGACCATGTTTTAGGTGAAGTGGGGCTCCAGGAGGCACTCTCCCAGCCCTCAGCCCACACACCACAGTGGGTCTACCCAGATGCCAGTACTTAGGTTGGTGACAGGATATCTGTAGTCAGAGTCCAGAAGGAAGCTAGGAAGCTATGTCACTTTTTTTTTTTTTTTTTTTTGTGGGGGTGGTTTGGTGATTTGTTTGTTGTTTGTTTTTTTTTTTTTTTTTTTTGGTGTAAAATGCAGCTATTGTACATTTTGGGGTCAGAGAGAAGGGCCCATGTACATTTAAGAAGAGTTTTCTGGAGATAATACTTGCAGAACAGTTGCTTTTTTGTCTTCACAGAACCAAAGTCTATTGTAGCTCTCAGCTTCTCAGAAGGACAACCAGAGAGACTCAAGTATTTTTCTACTGTTCAATATGATGAACTGGCTCTTGGCAGCTTGGAAGGGAAAACAAAAATTGAAAAAAAACCCATACCAACCCCCACTCCCCTCCCGCCCACTCCCCAAAAAAAAGAAAAAAAAAAGAAAAAAAAAAAGGAAGAATAGAGACAGTGAAGCTAAAGGATATTTGGCTAGAGTTAATGGATAACTATTATTAGCAGAGCTGAAGGACTATTATGTCAGTAGCACTGCTGGATTTTTTCTCTGTTTATTGTTTTGCCCATCTTAGTAAGAGATCCTTCTCAGTAATTTCTGCTATTTCATATATGACCTATACATATTTCAGGCATGTTTAAATGGGAAGTTTATTTGGAGAGCATAGTTAAAGGAAGTGTTATGTCACTTTATGTCACTTAATTTTTTTTCTATGCAGGACAGGTTAGCTAAATTATCATTTGAGGAATTACAGCTAAATCTGAATTTAATACTACAAATTCAATCAGTTCTATGTGCATCTAGAGTACTGCATATAAAGACAACTGATTTTTATACTACACAGTAGGAATACTGGATAAAATGGTTTTAAAATTCGTTATTATAGATTCCTGTAATTGTCTTACTAGAATTTACTGTTAAGAAAATAGAATCACCTAAAAATTACTAAATAAAATGTTGTGTTATTCTTTAGTTAGCAATAATATTCTTTTCAACCAGAAAATTCAAGTAAGAAGTCACAGAGCCATTTAAGTCACTCACTGCAGTGATATTTGGTAACTATCTAGGATGCACTAGTTGCCTCAGGATGTAATACTCCTCTTGCTGCTGCTTTGGACAGGTGCCTCAAGGGGATTCTTCTGTGTTTTACTCTCCTTATTGTAGCATGTTGCTATTAAGAAACCAGGACACAAACTCTTGACACAGTTTGCCCTGATTCAACACCTATGTAGACATCTACTCAACTAAGAGAATGTGACCTGCCAGAATAAATTTAGGCCTGAATTGCAGCAATTTACTCTTTTGTTCTTTTAGCCGAATATATAATGAAGTAGAATTTCTTACCCACTGTGCTTTCACAGCTGAAGGGCAACTTGAACACAACAGTCACAGAAACTGAGGAATTATGAGAAGTGACTGCTGTCCCTGTGGAAATTTGGACACACTGATAGCTAATTCCATGGTTTACCTGTTTGCAGCTGCCTTACCTCAGGCAACACAGAGCATGGCATGGGCATATCCCCCAGGAGGTGTTGACAAGTTTTAGTAACAGCATCCTTAGCTGAACTAAGCACACAGGCTTAGCACAAGGCAGCCACCCCTCAGGTAAGAGCACTGATCTTGCAGCTGGCTGAGGCAGTTTCCCAGGTAATACAGTGGGTGAAGCAGCCTGGTCATCTGCAGTCTTATCATCACACACAGCCTTGTATTACAGTCTTAACACAGCATCAGCTGCTGCCAGCTTTTCTTGCTTAAGGTCACGTATGTTTGAGACATATAGCTAGACAGGCAGACAGATTAGCTGTCATATAGATAAAAGGCAAAAACCTAGTTCAATCCTCCACATCCATCCACCCCCCACTCACATCTCCATTCTCAAACTCAGCTATTTCCTTAGGTATTTCTACTGTGCAATATACTTCCTCCCTGAAGTCTGCTGTTCACAGTAATTTCCACCAAGATTTCTTTATTGTCTGTCCTTTAGAAATAATTAACAATGTTATGCAAGGAAATTTGTGTGATTAAGAAGAAAAAAAAAGAAAGAAAAAGGCATGCAACTGTATGATATAAGTGAAGAACTTATAAACTTGGAAGAAGGTTGCAAAGGGCAAAATAAAACAGGAATAAGGCAAGAGTTTCATCAGGGCTGTACATAACTTCCAAGCCCTTCACCCTTTCTAACAGCAATTTGAAAGGGACAAAAGAACCCATGACATTCATCATGTGTGACATTCAACCATGCAGATGCCATTCAGTTGCACACAAAATGTCTTTGCTCATCCTCCATTCAAAGAGTCTGTGTTGATCCTACTTCTTTGCCCGCTCTTTTAAGTCCTGAATAATATGCAAGTCTTATTATATTTTTACAGCCTGTGCATCTCCAGGAGAAAATAAAATTTTCTCCTCTGAAGATCCTGAAATGCTGCTCAGTGAATAATTCAAAATAACAATTACCAGCACTCAGAATATTGAGTTTATTTGTCAATTCAGAAATCACAGCCTGATTTGGAAGTGGTGGAAATGCTTATGTTGACTCCACTAAATGCCTTTAATATTCACCACCTTCAGAAAGCGATTGCAGAATGAGCAAGAAGATTGTTGCATATTGATTCACAAAAATACATACTCACACTCAAACAATATAGAAGGTATCAATTATCCTGTGTAATTCACACTCGCTTATTTTCATTATCCTTTTATCAGTGCCTTAAGAAGGGGTATGTTCCTATAACTATTTAGCACAGATACATGTCAGTCTTCCACCTAAGCGTTTATAAATAAAAATCCTTCTGTGTTATCACTTTCAAGAGAAAGAAAACTAGGGCTCAGGCAGTTCTCTGATGTCCTTGAGTAATTTAAGTTGGAACAGTAGAGACAAATTATTTACACAAAAAATAAGCTTATCAACTTGTTCTGTCTTGCTGCACAGGGTCTGAAATCCCAACACTGTGCAGTATCACACAGGGGCCAGAGATCACTATGTGAAAAAGTAGCTCTAAACATTAAAACTGCTAATGGAAATGTCCTGAGCCAAGCAGATAACATGTGTTGGTATGCAAGTGCATGGCTATGCCGATGAGAATCCAGCCTTGTGTCCTGTCTGCATTTCAGCACGGTCACCATGGAAATGGGAACCAGCCTGCACAGAGCCTAACAAAGGAAACCTTTAAATGAAAATAACAACACTGGATAGAGGCTGCACAAGATTTCTGCTGGGGAAAATGACTTGCTTTACTCATCTGGGGATGCAGAAACCCCCTTTTACCTGCATTAATCCTTAAAGGAAAGTACCTTACTCACACTTAGCTGTTTTCACATTAAGCCGTTACACTGGTAGTTCCAGTTATTAGCTCTCAAAAATACATCACATGAAGTACACACAAACCCCATTTTCATTCATTCAAATTTACAATAGTGAAGAAAGACCACAATGAATAATATTTATATAGTGGCTAGGAAGCACAGTGAAGAAAAGGACTAGCTGCACTTTTACTTCTTTAACTTCTTAAACTGAAGTTCTGTGACACTGAATCAGAAAAGCAAAGAATAATTCACTGGCTGTTCCAGAGAGAGGCAGTACACAGTTAAAACTTGTTGGTAGGATCTCATGTTGACTTTGACCAAATTATGCGCAAATAAATATTAACTGTTAATGTGTTTAGGTGTTTGATGGTAATAGCCTGTATGCCTTCTAAAATAAACATAATACAAAATACAAGTCCTGTAATGCAGTATGAATGAAGCCTTACTTCAATCTGAAATGCTGTGAGAGGCAAAACTCCAAAAATAATATGTAGTAGTGCTGCTACTACTTGCTACCTCAGAAAGAAGGAAAAACTAGAGACATTAAGAATTCATATCTGGTCCTGCTTTCAAGCCATCTCCAGATTATAGAATGATTTTTAACATTAACATTACTCACAAATATGATAATAAAACATCAAGGTATCAAAAGATGATCACAAAGAGGAAGAAAGGCAGAAACCAAAACAAGCTGTATGGATTTCAGTTGGCTTGCATGGATGCATGTTAAAAGCATTGTCACCCCAATTTTTATCTTCATTTATTGCACCAAATGTTCAATTTCCATTTGTTGTTCAGTTATCAGTTTAGTCCCTTCTGCTCTATACAATACCATGTACTTTTTATGTGTATGATTTTAATCTTAGCAGGTTCCTTGTTAATTATTGCCTACATATCTTGACCACAAACATTCAAGTATTTGCATCTGACAGAGGATTTATTTTCCAACACTCAAGTGAAATAAGAGATCATCCCTAGCTCCATTTAAAAAAAAAAAAAAAAAAAGTACTTACTACTTTTGGATATCTAGTGATACAGCTAAAACCTTTTCTTTTTCAGATTTAAAATACAATTTCCACAATTTCCATTGACTTCAGCCACAGCTGTGAATACAAAGCAGTTTTGCACATCAAGATGCACTTGCACAACTAGCTCAAGCCAGTGGAAGTGACAGCTACCAGTGAAAGAGACTTTTCCAGCTTTCCTCCCTCCTCTGGCCACAAGTTCTGACTTCTCCTATGCCAACACTAACAAATAAATTGCTCAAGTGAGCAGGGTCAGTTTAGCTCATCTCCAAAACTAACCTGGCTCAAAATGGGGAAAAAATTATTGAAGCAAATGGATCCTTGACCTGTTCCCCAGACTAAGCCACAGTGATAGTGCAGAGAAACTGGTGGAAACATGAAAATATGAGTGGATGAAATGTCCTTGCAGCGACAGCTCCACATTCAGGTCAGCTTAACCAGATCGTGAAAACGCAGCTTCAGTTTTGAGAACCCCTGGCTGAGCAAAGAGAAAGAGAAGAACACAAAAGCTCCAACCACATGTCAAAGATTTGGTTTAAATGACTCATCTGAAATTGTACTCAGCTTTTGCAGAAAAAAAAAATAAAAGAGAGAGAGAAAGAAGAATTTACTTTTGTAAAGAAAAAAGACAAATTTATTTCTCTTAATCCTACACTTTTTCCTCATTCATTAGACCATTTTCTAATTTTAAAACTAAGCAAGGGAGAAGTTCCAGCTCATTCTCTGAACACAGCATCTTTGTCTGTTTATAGGTGGTGGCAGCATGATGCACTGATGTGCAGAAGAGACAAATCCAGGTGGCTAACTTGCTCTTGGCACTTTCTAACTTTTGCACATTAAATGCCATTGTCACAGCTTCCATCCCAGTTTAAACAAAAGTGTGCTGAAGAAAAAGAGTTTTTAAGTAAGGTCTCCTATTCCTCCATAGGGCCTTACAGCCCATTACTTACAAGGTCCCCATCATTGGAAATTCTCTATTCTACACACACCCCCAGTTGCAGATAGATTTGTTTTCTCCTTCAGGTCCCACAGAGGGATCTGAGAATCCATGGCACTCGTGTGGTAGACCTGTAGCCCAGAAGGCATAACTCTTATGTTGTTGCAAGCTTTCATTTCAGAGTTAAAGAGTTCAAGGGATGTGGACTTCACAGAGTGGAGATTTTATGAATGTGCTGAGAGCTGTATTATTCACATCCTGGATTTCTGGAGGAAGGTACCTGTTACACTTCAACGTGAAGGCTTGCTGAGACGGTATAGGTGAGGTCACCCCAAATTTTACTTCCTCCCCAAGGTACAGTCCTCCAACACTATTACTTGATAATTCATTCTGAAGTGAATTATTCTTATAAAAAGAAGAACAAGCTGATTCATCCGAATCATCAGGAAACAGTGAGAAGCATGCATTTCAGACAGTCAGCAGACTATCATCCAGAAGCAAAATGGAAAGCAGAGTGACTTAAACAACAATGGATATTGCTGTAAAAATAACAAATAACATGAGAAGTCAAGAGAGAAACTGTTTGCATTTGGAGGTGTAGATCTAAGACCTCACACAGAAACATCTAACTAAGGTGCACAACAAAGTGGACACAACTTAGAATCTAGCTGATAAAAATTCACTTCTTTCCAGAGGAATACAGTTTTGCAAAGATTTTTTACCTGGCCAAATTTAGGTAGACAATGCAAATAGTGCCTTCCTGCCAAATTTCAAATATCTTCTCTGAAGCATGAGGGCACTAAAGCTTTCCAAAGAAAATGTTACCAGAATTGATCCCAGGAAAGCTACTGTATTTTCCACTGGCTTCACTCTCAGGGAGAGCCACGCTATTTTGGCTCTGACTTTTAAGAACAGGATAAGGAAAAAAACTGCATGCATAAAATGTAAATTTAAAGAACTGTACGTGGCAAATATATCAGCAGTATGTAGTAACAGAAAAGCTTCTGGCTTTGTTGCATCTGTTAATGCATCATTTACTCCTCTTAACATAATTTACTTCTCTATGCCATATTCATTTTGGTCAACGATTAACAAGGTTGGTACCTAAGTCATGCTACCAAAATGATCTCTTCTTCAGATCTCTTCTTCTTCTTCTCATCTACAAAGTCCTAATGACTTTCCAGACACAAAAGTACACATCAGCAAAGAGTAACCCACTACTTCACTGTTGCACTATTTTTAGTTGCATTTAGAGACACAACAAAGCACTCCATGTGACCCATTTAATACAGCTGATAATTCAGAAGTTAATATACTGACATAAAACCAAGTCTGGAATAACTTGGAATATTTTCCAGAAGTAATGACGAACTCAGCTAAGCTGTCCGAGTTCAATTTAGGAATATCACCTTTGAAAGTAAACCAGTTCACTAGAATTCAAGCAATTTGAAAATTATTGTGGGAGAGCTACAAGAGCACCACCATAGCACAACTCTAAAAGCACTTAAGGAAAACCCTCTGTCCTGAAAGGCTCTTTTTGTTGCTACTCTTACAAGATCAAAAAGGTCTGAGCAAGTATTAACCCAGTAATTTCATCCATTAACATCAAATGTCATGACACATCTGAAATCAAAATTATGACAGCTTTCAGATGTATAAATTGAGATAAATCAGGGATAGTGCCTGAATAAAGTAGATCTATCCCACTTCTATGATTCACAATGCCAGGGGAATTTTCCTCTCATAGTGAGTCCTTATCTTCTGCTTTCAGCACTGCTCTACAACCTTTGCAAGTCTTAAGACCCCAGGAATTACAGGGAATGTTAATGATCCTGGTTTTCAGTAGCTGTAACCAGAAGAATAAAGCATAGATTAAACAAAAGTACAGGGTGGAATATTTTGCCCATTGGTACTTTTCAGAATCTTCCTTCTTTAAAAAAATTGCCAGGTTGTTTGTGTGCTATATATCACATCACAGGTTAATATTTTTGTATTTTATTTCATACCCTGCAGCCACACATTCCACTGCAGTGTTCACTATAGTTACTGAAAGAACAAGTTAGAACAGCTCATCAGTGAACACTCATTTTCATGCTGCAACTTCAGTGACTTGCTAATTAAGGGTTTGTGAGTGTATACAGTAATATTAAAACTCTGAAACTGCCTGGGAATTTGCTCATGGCAAGCGAATATAATTGCTTATAGTTCCCAGGAAAATAGATGTAATGGTAATTAAGTTAGCCAAGAGAAGGAGGAGATGGTTCAAGTTTCCCTATCCTTTTCCAAGGAACGATATCTGCCCAGCAGTGTAACAGACCTAGAGGACTCTTGCAAACAGGAGCAGCATTCACAAACAGAACATCATCTTCGCGCCTAAAAAGATATAATCGTCATACAACCCTAAATTCACACACCAGACTGTCCTTGCTCCCTCCGCTCCAGCGCACACAAACTCGGTGCCTTCAGGGGAAAGCGAAGCGCAGGAGTTTAACCCGCTTTAGAATCGCCGCGGGTGCCCCGCACCGCGCGCAGCCACAGCCCCCAGCGCGCTGCGCCCGAGGCCGCCCCTGCTCCGCACCTCTCACCGCGGGCAGACCTTCCCTCCCTCCCCCCCTCCCTCCTTCCTTCGTGCCTTCCCGGCTCCCCGGGCGGCGGGACGGACAGACGTACCCAGTGCGAGCAGCAGGGCGGGCAGCGCCGCGCCCGCAGAGCCCATGTCCGGCGCGGTCGGGGCGAGGGGGGCCGGGCACTGCCGAGCTGGCCGCTTCCCAGGGCGACACTGAGCGCCACCTGCTCCGAGCCGCCCCCAAATACTCCTCCTCCTCCTCCTTCTTTGCCTCCTCCTCCTCGTCCCGCCCCCTGCGGTCCGGCCGCTCCCGTCTGCAGCCCCTCGCCCCGCACCCGCTGTGGGGCCGTGCTGTCCTTGCAGGCTCTGCAGCCGGGCTGCTCCCCTCGGCTCTCCCTGGTTTTATTCCCCGAAGGAGACACCCCGGCGCTCGCCCCGCCCGCTCTGCCAAGGCTGCGTGCCCAAGCCTCACGGCTGCGCTGGGAGCGCTCCGGGATCGCGGCACCCACCACCTCCCCCGGGTACCCTGGGCACCCTGGGCGACTGCGGCTTGGAGGGCTCTTTTTCTTTGGTGGCAGAAACCCGTAGAATAGTCTTTAAACCTGTATTTGTTGAACAATGTAGAGTGGCTACCTTCCTCGAGTATTAAGTTGCACATTTGACGACACTGAGTCTATATCTTCTTCTTCTTTAAATAAAATTCTTGCAGAATATGCCCCCAGCTATGCAGGAGTGAAACAGGATCTAGAAGCCTTGCCACACAACTGTCTCGATCTTGGCAATGATGGTGAGGATGAATTGCCTAGGCAAAATAACTGCCTACGTTGCCTTAGATGCCAGGCCAATATCCAGGAAGACAAAGAGAATCTAAGCCAGTAAAAATAGGGAGGTGAGGAGTTTGGCTTCCTAAGAAATCAGAAGGAGTTCTTATGCAAGGTGCTGTGTAGCTTTCAGTCTCCCTACCCTTGTCAGCACTGCCTGAATCCTGTGTGTGCAGAGTGTTTGAGAAACACGCATTTTCTCCATCCCAGAGTTCCAGTAAATATCAAAATTTATGGCACTACCTTTTCATATGGCATGTATTTCATTCTGTACAATGAATTCTGCTGAATAATTTGAACTTCTTGGCATTAACATTGTGTAATGAAAAAGACAGTTGGCCTGGAAAATTGAAGTAAAAAAGCTTTCTTTCACCCTTCTTGGCATGTAGGTCGTGGCCCTTTAGGTGTGACATACTATAGCTATTATTTAAGGAGCACGTGTATTTTGTCAGCTTCTTATTGTTCTTAACATTTGGAAATTGAGCTGTAAGTTAAAAATAAGTTTGTCAGCATTTGTAAACAAGTGGACTTATTCAACAAGGTTTTTTTGGTCATGAGCTTTATATGGACATTATGCAGTTAAATAAATTTCCACCAGGATGTTAAAATCCACTTGATGGAAGTGCAGCAGAGACCTGTCTCTGTGTAACTTACACTGAATTCTTTCATGTATTTACTTTGTAGGACACAGGAGGGTTACCCATCCTGATGCAAGAGCTTATACATGGACTCACAGTGAGCACTTCACAAAACACTGTCACTGCTGAACTCCAAAGCCCTTTCCAAAACCCTTGATCAGTCATCACCAGGGATGACTCACAAGTCCCTCAGAGCACTCTGTTTCCTTTGTCCGGTGTCATAGAAGACCTGTAGACACCTCAAGCAGTATCAAAGGGAAGATACTAAAGCAGTAACACCAGCTTCAGCACCAAGACTGATCCTGTGACCAGTAGGAAAGTTGTGAGGGGAAGAGCAGGCACGGGAGTTTCCTTCCATCTCCACTGAGTGTATATGTACATGTATGTGTCACTCTAGGACAAGAAGGAAAAATCTATACTTCCACAAGGAGGAAGAAGAAGAAGACTAATTAATAAATACTAATGAAAGGACAATAGAAAACAACAAACAAAACCCCACAGCATAGAGAAAAATGGTCTCTTAATAATGGAATAAACCTAGAATTGCCCTCTGCCCCACCCTAAAATAACCCCTGCCGACTAATGTCTCAGTTTCCTAAGAAACAATGTCTTTGATTCAATGACATGATTCTAATTATAAATATGCCCTTAGGATATGAAACTTTCATTCTCATGCGGACACAATGTGGAAGACTAATTTCTCACACAAAGGCTGTTTCCCAAGGTGTTTACAAAGAATAGGTTGTAGGAGAATAAATACTGTGACAATTACTGTATTCTTTAACAATACTCCCTTAAATTAATGCTTTCCTTTTAGATTATTATAAGCCATTTCATAAAAACCTCATATAATCTTGAGCTGTACTTTGCATATTACAAGAAACAAGATTTTTTTATATTGTGCAATATTTCACCTTTTTTGACTCACTTCAGAAATGATATACATATATTGCACATATTCAAGGAAGTTATTATTTATTATTGTTCACCTACGCTGATAATCAAATTACTCAGAGAACAATTTGGTTAGTGCTCCTTATCTCTGCACTATAAAATGGGGTCTGATACACACCCTTTGCTGTACATGTGTTTGTTGTTTAATGATGTTTTATAGCATCTTGTCATGTCTGCTTGTCATTGATCATAGGGACACTTGTCAAAATCACCATATATGCCTGAGCTGACTGCAACGTTTCAGACTTGGTTCTATGCAAATGCGGTGTGGTTACACATTAGAATAAACTATTTTGTTATCAAGGGCCAAACAAACTTTCTTTTTTCACAGTAGGGACTGTGTGAAGCAGGTTGCTTGCTCACTATGAAAAGATCACTATAATTTTTCATTTTCAATAAAAAATAGAATTTGCAAAATGAAGATAATGAAGAAATATTTGCTTTTTAAAGTTATTCTGGTGAACACATACTTAGTGATCAATTTTACAATTTATGCATTTTGTTCTAGCTTTTTAATGTGATGAAAAAATGTACAAATTAACGACAACCTTCTCAGAGAATTATGCGGGTATTTCCAATTTTTGTCATTTGCAAGGGCTGAACCAATGAATCAGAGTTTCTGTGGTTTGCAAAATTTAGGAGTTCTATGTTAATGTATTTCTGGGAGGAAATCTTGGAAAAGTGACTATTTTACACACAGGAGGCCAAGATGCATGGCTCCAGATCACTCTTTGATTTGTCTGAAGATGCTAGAGGAAAGGGCTACAAATATTAGTTATTGTTTTTAGCAGAAAAATGGTGTCTATAACAAAATGTTACATTAAGGGCTCCACTGAAGGAAAAAGAACAAGCTACTAAAAAACCCGCTGAGATCTATAAAGGAAATGTTAAAATTAGCTGTAAGGATGTAGTTTAGACATTACTAATAATTCAGTTTTAAAACAAAACTGAAAAAGGTCAAAAATAGGCTAATGGCATTTTAGGCATCACATACGGAATGAGCAGAGGACAAAACAGCACTTTGCTATGCTACTGTGCAAACACTTTTTGCAACTTTGGTTCAATCATGTCAGAGTGCTACACAGGAACTCTCTAGTCCTGGTCTTGATGCACAGCACCACTTCCCACCTGGATGTACCAGAACACACTTACCTGTTTCTTGCTGTTTTGACTGTGTTATGTTCTACCCAGCACAGAATATACACACATATTTTTACCAATTCTTTTTTCAGGTAAGTAAAGCCTAAACCTTTCATGGTGAAATAATATAAATGGGATGCAGGGAAGCCAGTGAAGAAGTTTTCCATTCACCTGTGATCCCAAAAGTGAGGTCCTGTAGTGGAGCCCGCTAAGGCAACCTATGTAATTTCAGGGTCTCTGGAGCAGCTGATGTGCTACTCCAATTACCAAAGTATTAACCTTCATGCAGCTCCAATAACCACATGAGCTCTTAAAAAGAGTGGGTATCTTTAAAATATGTATCAGACAGGATTGAAAAGAACCCTATGAGAATATGGGAGTCTCTATTTCCTTAGAATATGCCTTTGTTTACATTTTTGACCATTTCTGCTTTGAAAACTTCATAATTGTTTTGATTTTTTTGGAATTAAGATCTATAAGTTATTCCTTTTTATTTGCCTGACATCAAAAGCTGCTCAAGAATTTGGTAGACATTTTTTAGCAAACCTGACTCCCTTAACAATTTCCCTGGAATCCCACTGAATTTTTAACTTATTAGGTGGGAAATATTTTAGTCTTAATGCATTACTTTGTGGCAGATTTGTTTTCCTTTTTTTTTATTTCCTTCTCAGTTTGTTTGCAATTTAGGTGTGTGAAGCTAATAAAAAGTAATACTGAATATAAAAAAACCCCCACCTTTTGGTATACCTATAACTGCTGAACTGGACCTATTCTCTCCTGGATATTTGCTACATTATGGAGGATCAGGTCCAAACGTTGAGTAAAAATGGAACATCAGAAAGGTAGTAGATAAAATATGGTAATGTGATCATATGTTTCCTAGCTGACCATAAAAAAGCAATCTCATAACCACAGAATCAATCAGATTGGAAAAGACTTCTGAGATAATCGAGCCGATTCCAATGTCCAATCACCTTTTCTGCAAAGAAATACCTCCTGATGTCCAATTTCAATCTCCCCTGGTGCAGCTTGAACTTACATCCTCTCATCCTGTTACTGCTCAAATGGCAGAAGAGATTGACCTCTATCTGGCAATGACCTCATTGCAGGCAGTGACAAGGTCACCCTGAGCCCCCTTTTCTCAGGATAAACACCCCCAGCTCCCTCAGCTGCCCCTCACAGCCCTGGTGCTCCAGACCCTGCCCCAGCTCCATTGCCCTTCTCTGGGCTCACTCCAGCCCCTCAGTGTCTTTCTTGCCCTGAGGGCCCAGAGCTGGACACAGCACTCGAGGTGTGGCCTCAGCAGTGCCCAGGACAGGGGGACAATCCCTGCCCTGCTCCTGCTGGCCACACCATTGCTGATCCAGGCCAGGATGCCATTGGCCTTCTTGGCCCCCTGGGCACACCCTGGCTCATGTTCAGCTGCTGGCACAGCACCCCCAGGTCCTTTCCAGCCACTCTGTCCCAGCCTGTGGCACTGCCTGGGGCTGTTGTGACCCAAGGGCAGGACCCAGCCCTGGGCCCTGTTGAACCTCACCCCATTGGCCTCAGCCATGATCCAGCCTGTGCAGATCCCTCTGCAGAGCCCTCCTGCCCTACAGCAGATCAGCACTGCTGCCCAGCTTGGTGTCAACTGCAAAATGACTGAGTGCACCCAACCACTTGCAAAGGTCATTAATGGAGATATAAGCAGAACTGGCCCCTGGGGAGATCAGCACTAGTGACCAAGTGAATTCTACAAAAGGTGCAACATGCACACCTTTGCACAGGCCTAAGAGCACCGTTTCAGTGACATGTCACCAGCCCTCAGAGGGGGCATGCCCTCTCTCATCATATGGCCCCTGTTTCATCACCATGCCACCAGTCCTTCCCTTAAAGAACTTTCAGATTCTATTCCAGTTTTTGAGCGCTGGCCTATTTGTTCCCCCCAAGAAAGTTTTCTTAGAAGATGAATAAGGTTTTTGCAAGATGATAAGGAATGTATTATTAAAATATTAATAACAAAAGGAGGAGAGAAAAAAGCTCCATTCTTTATGGGACACTGTAGGGTTACCAAAGACTGGTTACCCCCAGTCTTCAACTGTAAGACCAGTGATCATAGGGCAACTGACCCCCTGAGCTTCTTGACAGGGATGGGGAGCAGAACAGACCCCTGCAATCCAGGAGGAAACAGTCAGTGACCTGCTGTGCCACTCAGACATGCACAAGCCTGTGGGACCAGTTGGGATTCACCCAAGGGGACTGAGGGAACTGACAGAAGGGTTTGCCAAGACACTCTTCATCATTCATCATCAGCCCTGGCTAACTGGGGAGATCCACAGGTGACTGGAGGCTGGGCATTGTGATTCCCATGCACAGGAAGGCCTGGAAGGAAGATCTGTGAAACACCAGGTTTGTCAGCCTGACCTTGGTCCCAGGGAAGGTTATGGAACAGATCATCTTGGGTGCCATCACACGGCGCTTACAGGACAGCCTGTAGGGATCAGAGGAGTGACACCCAGCCACCACAGGTCTAGGAAACACCTGCCTGACCAACCTGATGTCCTTTGGTGACCTGATGACACACCTGATGGATAAGGGAAAGGCTGCTGGTGTTATCTACCAGGACTCAGTAGACCTTTTTACACTGTCTCCCATGGCATAGCCCTGCCATGCTGGCAGCCCGTGGCTTGGACAGGAACACTCTTTGCTGGGTTAAAAACTGGCTGGAAGGTCAGGCCCAGAGAGTGGTGGAGAACAGTGCTGCATCCAGCTGGGGATCACTCACTGGTGGGCTTCCACAAGGCTCAGTATTGGGCACAGGTCATTCAATAGGCTTATTATCCTATTAAGTATCTTAAAAATCTGGATGAGGAAATTGAGTATACCCTTACTAAATCCACAGTCTACACCCAGATGAGCAGCAGTGCTGATCTGCTGTAGGGCAGGAGGGCTCTGCAGAGGGATCTGCACAGGCTGGATCATGGCTGAGGCCAATGGGGTGAGGTTCAACAGGGCCCAGGGCTGGGTCCTGTCCTTGTGTCACAACAGCCCCAGGCAGTGCCACAGGCTGGGACAGAGTGGCTGGAAAGGACCTGGGGGTGCTGTGCCAGCAGCTGCACATGAGCCAGGGTGTGCCCAGGGGGCCAAGAAGGCCAATGGCATCCTGGCCTGGATCAGCAATGGTGTGGCCAGCAGGAGCAGGGCAGGGATTGTCCCCCTGTGCTGGGCACTGCTGAGGCCACACCTCGAGTGCTGTGTCCAGCTCTGGGCCCTCAGGGCAAGAAAGACACTGAGGGGCTGGAGTGAGCCCAGAGAAGGGCAATGGAGCTGGGGCAGGGTCTGGAGCACCAGAGCTGTGAGGAGCAGCTGAGGGAGCTGGGGGTGTTTATCCTGAGAAAAGGGGGCTCAGGGTGACCTTATCACTCTCTACAGCTGGCTGAAAGGATGCTGTGCCAGGTGAGGGTTGGCCTCTTCTCCCAGGCAACCAGGGATAGGATGAGAGGACATAAATTCAAGCTGCTCCAGGGGAGCTTTAGGTTGGAAATTAGGGAGAGTTTTTTCACAGAACAGATAGTTAAGCATTGGAATGGGCATCCCAGGGAGATGGTAGAATCACTGTCCCTGGAGGTGTTCAAGAAATGACTGGATATGGCACTTCGTGCTGTGGTTTGTTTGGTGTGGTGTTGTCAAAGTGTAGACTTGATGATTGTGGAGGTATTTTCCTTGCCCTAATGATTCTATGATCTATGAAATATGTTGCAGCAGCATGTTATAAAGCACATATTACTCTCTAATATTTGTTGGCTGGATGATACAGGTTATTTTCCAAATACTGGGAATTCATGCCATATATATGAGCCAGTACTCTGATTTAATTTTGGCAGTTCCCCCAAATAAATAGCAAAAAGAAATTTGTTAGTTTGTGAGATTCCTGAGAAGTTCAAAACCTTCATCACCAGAACTCAGTTTTGTTCCTTGCTAACAGGGTCATTGGAAATTTTAGCTGAACCCCAAATGTTTTGACATGCAACAGCATCTATTCTCTAGCACAGTGTGGAATGGCTGAGGACAAAGTAATAGGCTTTTGTCAGTGAGATTTTATGAGCTGGCATCTAAGAAAGTGAGTTATCAATGGCTATTAATTTGGACTATGAGAAAAGAATACTGAACGATTTCTCTGTGTGTTCTCCAAAACAGAGAGTAATTTACTTTTCCCAGACTATGTCTACTGTCACAGAACTGCTAAATTTCAAATGCTCTTCAGGGAAAACTGATGATATCCTCGGTTTTTCATCTTAATCATTCTGATGGAGTGAAAATGTGTTGTAATGGAAAACGGTACGAAGAAACTTTCATCAGAGAATGAAATTCTATTCCTTTACCCCAGGAAGAATAACAATACTCTGAATATGAATAAATCTTAAGAGCCATAGGTAATACTGAACCAGATATGTGAAGCTTTGCAATAAATATTAACTTCAAGTATCAAATCAATCTGAACTGTAACCAAGAAGTGTTCTTTCACCACCACTGGAAGTGAAAGAATGGGCAAAGGGGATGGATAAAGTGTGCTAAGACAACTGGCTTGCTAGATCTGTGAGTTCAATCTATTTTGAATACTTCTGCTTCCTATCCTATTTCTTTGAAAATCTCTAGGACATGTGACATTCAGTGAGCCCTTGAGGAATGTCTGTCTCAGAATGCTCAGAAACTGAGAAAAGAAGGTCAGAAAGGTAAGAACATGAGCAGGGAAAAGCAGTAAAGTAGGTCTATGCCCCACTGTGCTAGAGTCAGAATCAAAATTTGCCTTTCTGAAGTCATTCACGCCTTTAAAATTGAATGAACAAAATCTGTTATCTCTGAGGTTTCAGCACTCAGTCTTTCTAACTAAAACTTGATTTCACTGATGATAGCTCATTTTATCATCCACTTTTTAAAACAGAATCCACTTGTGCTGTCTAAACTGTGGTATCTGCCAGTTGTTACTAAAACTTCATCAGCACTTTAATCTTTATGACTCTTTATTGTTACAGGGCTCAAGCCACACCCACCACATGAAATGGTATTATCTCTGAACTGTGGAATGCTAAAGCCTGCTTCTGATAAACTCAATGAATTATAATCCAGTTCAGTGAAAATCACACGTCACGTTACACTTTGTGCTGTGAGAAAGTGATTCTGGTTATTCATTAAGCCCACTGAAAAGCAATTTAAACCAACCAAAAAAAAACTAGAAATGGATTTCCCCTCCCCTGATTTTCATTGAAATGCTTCCATGGACAATGTCCAGCAAACTCAGAGACATACAGAGTAGTTAATATGATAAGCACTCCCCCATGACTACACAGGATGTTGCTATTAGAGAATGGTGATTCAACATCAAAGTAGTCTCAGATGAGACAACAGTTACTATATATTTTGTAATGTTTTCTAAAAGTTAATGGTGATACAAAAGATATAAACTTCGTCTTCTAGGAAGTTTTGATACAAAAGTTTACTGGGTTTAAGGAGGTTAATGTGAATCATTTATAATTATGCAAGACCATAAACTATTTGGGTTACAGGAATAAGTTGTACAGAAGAATTGCTGGACAGGAAGAATGGTTAGATGAATGAATGAATGAATGTATCTTTCAACTTTTATTTAGTGTCATGGAAAAACCAGTGCCAGGAAGTCATATGGTTTTCTGAAAAGCTTTAAAACATTGGTATAAGCACAAAGCCCATAAATCTAATGACCATGTATTTCTGACAGCTTGACCACATCAAGCTTTCCTGGATGTTATGCTGCAAGAATGCTTGTTTCTACAATGCCTTTCTATTGACAGGCAGATGAATCTGTTTTTACGTACTGAGATTACTTAGTATTAGTCTTACATCAGTAACAAGCAAACAAACTACACAGGAGACTTGTTAGACTCTTAATTTCTTTTTTAATCAATAAAGCACATGGAATACTTTTACAGGAAAAAGAAAATGCTATGCAGAATGTTGTGGTTTCTTAAAAAGTACGTAAATCCCCGTTTATTCCTGTTAAGTGGTATAGTTAAGAGCAGTACATTCTGATTATCTTATCTGCTTTTATTTTTTAATGGGTCATCATCTATATAGCAGGTAATTAAAAAAATTAACCAATTAGGTTATGGGGAATTCATTAGATGAGTATGACCCTAACTAGCCTCTTGGTGCCAGGTGAGATGAATACCCTTGGCTTCAGTTGAAGGTGGATTCCCCTGACTCAAGAAGAGGAAAAAGGAGGAACACCATGCTCAAAATGACTCAGCATAGGATATGTATGAAAGGGCTCAGGTAAGGGGTCAGGGTACGTGGCTTGTGTCTGTATTAATGTCTCATAGGAATGACTTAGAGTGAAACCAGACAAGCAAAGGAACTGCCCACGGAGCACAAGAGCTGCTCAAGGAAATTGCTCTAATGGAGATGCTGTTTCCTAAGTCTTCTAAAATCATGTATGGGATCAGTAATCTCTGGAACAACCTGATATTGAGGCAGGAGTGTGCAGAGAATCCCTGTGCTATAGAAAAGTAGCTTGTCCATTCCCACTAAATCACCTACTTCAGTACTGAAGTTAGGAACTGAGTTGGGTGGGCCAGAATCCTTTAGTTGCCTAATCTCTGGTTAAATTTATTATTAATTTTTAAACACTTTTGTTTCAATAAAAATATTTATCTTCATAGTTATTAGAATCTCATTACAATCTCAATATATCTATTTTTAGGAATAAAACTGGTTACATGCAAAATTAGGTTCGGGTACCTTTAGTGCCTGACAAATTTAAGTGAGATGTTAATGATGTTTGCAATATTGCTTTCAGTAGGTTTTTCTGTTGTATATCATGAAAAGCAGTAAAATACTGCTCTTCCAGTGCTGTGTGGAAAGGCTAGTACAGATAAAAATAATGAGTTTACTAATCACTAAGAACTGTGTAAGAATAATGTGCTATAGTGCTATCCCCTTGACATACTTGTATGTATGTATGTATACTTATCTTTTAAATAGATACTATAATTGAAAACACGGTAAAAGGACAAATGTGAAAAGAGAGAAAGCAGCATGAAAGAGGAAAGCGGTGTGGTTATATGAAGCTTATTACTGTTTTTACAGTGCAAAGAAAGTCTAAAGTGAAACACTGATCTTATACATACTCTACATTGATAAATACTATTGATTTATTTTTGCATAGTCTTCATCTAAGGAAACAGACTGTTCTTTGGACTTATATATTTTTCAGTTAGGCTGATGCTTTAAAATAAGATATAAAATGTCACGGGAAAAACAAAAAGCTCTGGTTAACAGCTTATCATAACTAAATAGTGAAACACTTAAAAGTATGCAGCATAAAAATTATGTGTGTCTTACACAACTTGTAAGTAATTTTTTGAAGCCAGGAGAAATGACCTCATTGTTAACAAACTGAATGAATAATAATAAATACAATTATTTCCTCCACTACCCCAGACTTCCTATGTGTGCATAGGTGAGTCACAATTCCTTCAAAACTCTGTTCCTTTACAAGCTCATAAGAGGTTAACAACACTGCCATGCCTTTTTAGAGATACCATGAGAAAAAAAATTACAATTCTGATGTGTTCAAATGCTATGGTGACAAGTGCTATTTAAATCTTAAAATAGTATGTTTTCTTAAAGTAAAACCTGCATCTTGCTTGGGGCTGAAATCACCACTGTATTAATTTATCTTCACAGTTGAAACAAATAGATTTTTGGCTTATTTCACAATGAATGAAGCAGGGCTTCTATCCACAATTCCTCTACATCACTTTTTGCTTCCATTCATGTGTTGTGTGCTCAGACCCACTTGAGGCAGGGTGCCCTTCCAGCTGTCCAGATGAGCACAGCAACCATGTCCCACAGCCTCAGCAGATCTCCCAGGCTCTGCAAAGCACAGCCACCCACAGTGTTCCCACGGAGGGCTCTGCTCCTCCTCTGAGTCATACTGCTACCTTCAGCAGACTGCAGCTATGAAATAACCACCTTTTCCATAGACACGAGGAGAAACTGCCAACATTTTCAAACTCAATCCTACTTGTTGCATTCACATAAGTCATTCCCAAAAACTACTTTCTCTAACTTAGGAACTAAATAAAAGGTGCTGAAGAGTGACAGCATCTTTCAAGCAATGAAGCACCTTCTGGCACACTTTCAGAGTTTTACTTGTCAGCATGTTCAACCCAATCTATACTCTCCTCTTGAAAAACAAGACTTTATAAAATTTATTACTCCTTTTTAAGCTATTATTATAAAGAAAGTGACAAGCAAAACCACTTTTTTTTTTTTTTTTTTTTTTTTTTCAGTGATATTTGTCCTGAGAGGAGGAACAAATTCTCCTGGCTTCCTTGGCAAGGCAAAGCTTTTCTGCCAACAAGTATGTCTTACAGAACTTTGAGCATCTCCTCAGCATTTTCTGATCTACTGGCAATCAATACTGAGTCATGCTGAGGCAGCATCACACTTTGCCAGCATGCATCCTTTTTCTCCTGTTAATTTCATGTGGCTCCAAGAATCACAGGAAGCTCTCAAGTTCATTGCACAGCCATGAGCCCCAGGGAGAGATCCTCATGGGAGGAAGACAAGGACATGAAAGAAAGGAAGAAACTGAATGATCTAAATAGAAAGAAGAAATTTCTTAAAGAAACCTTTTGCTATCTACATTTCAGTGTATCCTCATATAAACTTTTAATCTTTGATACAAAATAAACATCATTTTAAGTGCTTATTTAGTATGCAAATTCTTCATTGCTTCTTAAATTCCTAAGTAATAAAAATGAGCTGTGACTTATATTACTAAAAGAAGCTTGCCAGTGCTGAATTTCCTATCTGTGCTCTTTTGATAAATTTCATTTTGTACACTTTAAACTCACTGGATTAAATAGCTACACAAGAAATTTACAGTGACAGTTTATGAAGCACCCTGCTGGCTACTCCAAGATATACAGCAAGAGTCAAACTTTCAGGGTGCCTCTAAATATCTTCTGCATAAATATGGACATTTCAATTTGCAGATACAATTATGCCCCTGCTTATTTGAGTACAGTGTGCAATCAGATGGGCTTGAATGATTTGCGCATTTTTAGGCCTGCCAAAAATATATTTCAAGTTCAAACACGTATGTGATTTTATGGATCAACCCTTTATGGTCCACTTGACCATAAAAATCTCTTGGAGTATTCTTCGTTCAGCTGGACATGGTAAAATGAGCAGAAAGAGAAATCCAGGGTATTTCAATAATTTTTACCCACTATTCTGGAGGTGCTTCTGTCTTCTGAGTTTCCATTGCATCAGCTATCATACATTATTTGGTGCATTCTCAAAGTTTACATGTTCTGCCTTGTGAATTGAGAATCTGCTTCCACAGAACTGACATTAGGAGGGAATTTTGAAAATTATGCATTTTCCTTTTGAAGATTGTAAGGTGATAAAAAAGACTGGGATTGCTACATACAAGCTGACCTGTAGTGTAACTTGGAAGGAAAAAGAGTCCACATACATAGGTATATAAAAATATGATTACAAATTTTCCATATTCAAAAACATTAGAATCTTTGAACTCAGTTACTCTTCAAAAATGAGTAGCCTTTAAAGGTATATTCTTGAAGATCACAAAATGCTGCAAGATTGTTCATTCTTTTTTTGCATCATTCCTTTGCATGTGTGCTTGATTTTCTTCTTTTTTTTCTGTTTCTTGGGTTTTTTCCATGCACCAGCATTTGGAAAGCATTGTAACCACTGCATCTAAGTTTAGAATTTTACAGTAACATTTTAGAGGCAGACCTGAGCAAAAATTTCTGCTTTTTTTTTTTTTTTTCATTTCTCCATTTTCTTCTTTAATGGCCTTTTGAAAAATCCAGCCTGCAGAAAAGAAAAAAATTTTTAATTTCTAAATTTTCTAAAAGAAAAAAATGACGAAGAACTGCTCAAAGCATACAAACCATACTGGTTACATTCATGGTTCTTACTACTATTTTAATACTTGGACTGGTGTAAAACGTTAATGAATATTTTATCACATTACTGTTTTTCCTGGAATGGAAAAAACTAAGTACAGTTAATACATAGTAGAGGGATTGCTGAATCATTGTTTTGTTCACATCTTGTCAATGGTTAAATTGCTTAATAGTAATACTTGTTACTTAGTTGAATAAATAATATTTTATTTTATAATGTCAAAATTTTCAAGAGATTATGTGTGTTGAAATTTATAAACTGTAACCTTTTAATGTAATTGTGAACAAAGTATTTCTCCTGGAGAAGAGTGCCCACTTGTGGCAAGACTTACACCACAGGGCATAGCATCTCTTGCACAACAGAGAAAACCTAGTTCACAAAGGTCACAGCCAATGCTGATAGAAAAATTCCTTACTAAATCCTTACTCATACTAAAATATCTTATTTTATTTTCCTAACATAATGGCAATATAGGTTTCAATCAAGTAGCACCGCTTGTTCCACATCAGAAAAATGCAGTGAAATCAGTTGATTTGCAATTTCTTCAAGATTTCACATTGCTTATTAGATAAGATTATTGTCTGTGAGGTTCTAGTTATGGGAAAGAAATGACTGAGAATTTAAGCATATTTGTTTATGCTCCTGAAGACAAGGACATACAGCTTACCTTCCACAGAGCAAATATAAGCAGTGCAAGAATCAAGAGTCCAGCGAAGATACTCAGGAGGATTACCCATAAGGGGACTGTACCCGGTGGGTGTTCTTTGGAAATCTTAATCATGGTCTGCAAAGTGTTGAGAACATAAGCAATAAATAATTTTACCTTCTAAAATATCAAAACACAGCAGTAATTGATCAGTGTGCAGTGATTTTCCAGGGTACCACCTCACTTTACCTACAGGAATTAGCAGGAGGCAATCTCCAGCATGAAAGGCTGTGTTTACACAATGGTTTGCACTTTTGTTAAGTGCATTCATTTATGAGAGTGGCCCTGCTACAAGTCACTAGTCATTGTTTTAAAGGACACAGGACCAAAAGCACGAGCAGTGGAGGAATAAGCTAAGGAGTTTCTGCAGTACATTCTTCCTCACTCAGGGCTGGCCTCCCTGGAAGATGGACGTAAGCATAAGTGTAAAAGACTGTGTAGACACTAATTTGATTTTAAACATGGCATATTTGGCATAAACTGAACAGAAATAAGTAATATTCACTTTTGAATAGATGTGACCATGTAGGAGTTTGAATTAACTAAAGAATTTTTTAGAGACCAACTTTATAGTTAAAAAGAGTATTGAAGAACTGAACACTAACCATGAAATTATGTCCCTAAAAAGGGCAAATCTGAAATTCCTTGTCTCATTATCTGCAAACCTCTCACTGTGTTTTTACTCTTGGACTGAATTAATTAATCTATCACTTAAAGTAAATTTCTAGATAGAAAACCAGGTAACAATAAACCTCTGATTTTGCATTTTCAAAAATATTTTGTGGAAGATGTAATTCACACTGAATATTCCTTTTCTAAATTTTGGAGTATTAACAATAAGAACTCATAATAAGATTTTTGCTTAAAGAAATGAACATTGCAGTAAATAAGCTCCTCCATGTACAAGTTATCACAAAAGGCCAATGTTTAAAGATTATAAATGATTGGAATTGAGAGTATTAAAAGGATGAATAATACCTCTAACAAAATCTAAGACATTTCTCTTTATATCTGGTGCCACTACTATAATATTATATATTTCCTTATCTAAGAAAATCATAGTGAACTTCTGAAAAATAAAAGATCCTGTTTCAAACATATAACCTGAGTAACAAAGTGGAAAGAAATAATAAATAAGGAAATAGTAAGGAAAATATAAAGTGCGATCAATTTTAATTGATCCAGGACAATTTTCAAATACTATTAATTCCTTAAAAGAATTTTAATTATATATTTAATTTACATAGCTGCAGGAAGTATTACAGCAAGCAGAAAAAAATTCAGATACTACTTATCCTTTCCTATGTACATTGGTGGGTACTGGACTTCTGGTGTTATTTTCTGACTAATTCTGACATTTCTACTGTCATACGAAATCATTTCTGTTTAATAATGTATTACTAAAGGTAACAAACAGTTCATTAGTAATGGATGAAAATGAATAATTCCACAGCACAACAAATTCTGTGAAGAACAAATACATCAACTATCATGCTCTTACCTCCAGTTTTTGATGGTCATTTCTCAAAATCAGTGATGAGTTCTCACTCCTAAGCAATGCTTTCACAACAAGGGTTAAGCTGTGAATACTGGCCTGAAAGAAGACAGCAGTTACTGTGGTTCACAGTTAGGTATTTTTAGTAGAAAGCTTTTTTACAATGAGAAAGGTGAAAAAAAACCTTAATGCTTTGGGGGATGCTGAAAAACATGAAAGTCAGTGAAACTGCTCATGTATGTGACCTTCAGCACACACAGTATTGCTTGAAAGACAGCAATACATCTTGGAAAGGGTAGATTGCCGAGATTTCAAACACATATTAATTAATCCTGGAATAATGCTGTCTCTCCTGTATTTTTATATTAAAAAAACCTTTCTAGACTTGAGAAATCTTCACAGATTAAGACTTACTTAAAAAATATGCACTCCTTATTATATCTGTTGGATTAGACTTTGTGGATGCACAAGTAGCTATTAAAAAAGGACAATCAATACAGAGTAAGTAAGGGGTGTCTACTCACCATGGTTTTAAACTCCTGCTAAATTATAAGTACTTACTGTAGGGTTAAAAAAGTGCACGATTTCTGGAAATTTTAAAACAGCAAAAGAAACTACTTCAAATACTAGAGGGGACACTCAAGAAAATGAAAGACAATTTTAATAGACATTAGAAACATTGGCTTAACTTTCTCAAATCTGAAAATATTCTGAATACAAACAAGATTTACTTACTTTTATGATGGTAGGTTTCCATACTCTCAATGAAACGTTCACTTGATATATGTCAGATGGGACCAGGGCACAATTAATAGAGGCACAGCTGTATGTATCACAGTCCTGTTTAAAAGGGACCAGCATGAGGTAAATAGGAAGCGACTTCACACATCATTAAAATAAAAACATGTAAACTACTCTATATGCAGATCACTAGCTGCAACACCAACTGGTATTAAGTGCCATAGCTTTTTAAGTAAAAATGACACTGCAGTATATAGAACAGGTTGAGATGTTAATGCTGTCATATAATAGACTCAGTTTTTGCAGGCTGGCAGGCCCTGAGGAATCTCTGTTGCTGCAGCTATGGAGCAAAAGTCATCACAGAACTCCGAAAGGAGGCACAGCTTGTAAAAGCAAGTGTGTTTCTACCAACACAGCTACAGCTTTTCAGCAGTGCTTTTCAAATCTTGGGACACCTGAATCTCTCAAGCCGGGCAATATGTGTGTGTGAAAATTCAAGTATCTTTACTTCCAAGTATCACTTGCTAGCTGTGAGTACAGCAGGATTATGTAGTAAAAAGTTAGAAACTTAGTCACTTAGCCTAGACCTTTGTCACCTCTGTGAAGGATGATGATAAACATGGCAAAATACTCTTCCCATGACATGGTTTCATTTGCACCAGAAACTCTACTTGTACCTCTGTGCTGAGGATACCTTCCCCCTGACATGCTAACATAACTACAGCAGCAAAATCCCTTTGTAACTCTTTCATATAAATGTGAAGGGCTAGTCCTTTCCAAAAGGGATCATCAATTACAGCTGCATGGAAAATCTGGCAGATCGCATTTGAATGTATTTTCTATTGGATGTCTAAAGAAGCTGAAAGGGAGATAAGAAGCATTTAAAATATTACTATTTATTAATGACAATGGAAAAATAGATGGTAACAATTAATTCAGCTGTCAAATGTGCTATTGCTATTTACATATTTTTTAAATGAAACCCCAAACTATCTAAATTCAGTTCCACATAAAGTTTTGCAGCCAAATAAAAACCAAACTCCAGTTGACATAAAAAAGATTTTCTAAGCTATTAAAACAAAGTGACTTTCCAAATGATACAGTTTCAGAGCAGCTTTTATACATCTTTTTCAGAAGTACTCAGCTCCAAGATCTGGATTAATGTCTGGGGTGAATATATATACTATGAATACGCTTACCATAATTGTATCCCTTGTAGGTTCTTTTATTTTTGACAACACAAATGGTTTTCCAGTGCCAATCTTTAAGGGGTCTACAGGGTAACTAGTCTGGCAGATGGCATTCTGTAAGCAGAAATACAAATAATTATCTGGATATGCAATCTATTACAAAAAATTATCTGGGAACAAGTCAACATTAATAATATTTAATATTTAATAACAATTATAATGTTTACTAACCACTAAAATAAAACAGTATCTTGCAAGAGTGGAGAATAGGAAATTCAGATGTATATGTATTGAAGTATTATTATTCAAACAGCATATGAAATATTTATGAGATTATTTAATCTAAACTCCATGCAGCTACTTAAACAACTGTGCAAGCAAGCAAGAACTTCCTGCAAGATGGCCATTATGTGAACCAGCAAGAGCTGGCTATTAAATGAGTTAAACAGCTTTTGCGTGGGAAGCCACAGAGGTTCTGCCCTAGCAAGCAGACAGGCAGGTTAAGTGCAGGATGCAGAATCCTCACTTGCAATATCCAGGGAGGGGGAGCAGATGCTGGAGCACTACTGGATCTCTGTGCCTGCTCCACAGGTGGCTAGGAAATCCTTTGGTCACATTGATAGCATGAAAAGGATTACAAATCCTCTGTAATGCACCTTGCCACACTACTATCATTAGGGTGTAGCTAGCAGGACATGAAATTTGTCTTAGAAAAAGCAAAATTTACTGAGTTTATGTGTAGACATGTCAAATGGAGTGACTGACTAGGAATGACAATAATAAGGAAAGGAAATCAAGAACAGACAAATTTTTTTTTTTTTGTATTCTAAATATGGGTTTTTTTTGTTCATTTGATACTTGTTTTGTTTTAAAGTGAACCTTGAACATTCATTCATATATTCTGGTTTGTTTGTCAGTTGGGCAACACCACAACACTAACTGAAATTATAAGCAGAGAGATGCACACATATGTCTCTGAATGAAAGGAAAAAAAAGGTGGTTTAGGCCATTACTTAGTGATAGCTGGGTTTTTCAGCCACATAGCTGTAATATCTACAGATCTAGGATAACGGAATTTGTTGGAATTGTGATCTCTGTCAGTTGCACTGGAGGAGTGAAATGGAAAAACTCAAATGAGGACTGCAATGAAGAGCATTTGAAACGCACAACCTACCATCCCCTTCAAGATGTCTCAGTGCCCCAGAGAAGAAAGAAGCCAGAGGACTGCTAGTGCTGGAGAGCAGACATGCACAAAGTTAATTTCAGCACCCGAAAGAAGAGAAGTGACAGGAGGCTGGGCTCTAGACGTACACTGCACAATTCGAGCATTTGCAATAAGCACAGCTGACAAAGCAGGGAATATGAGGCTCGTATCTGAGTCTGGACATCTCAGCACTTGCAATATAACAAACTAGCCTTGTTATAGTGCAGCTATTGTCCAACACCATTTTAAATCTGTTAATTTCCTTTTATGAAAATTTGTCCTTCTGTCTTCCTATGCACCTCTGTAGGTACTCTTAAAACAACAGCATCTTGTTATTTGGACTAAAAGCAATGCATAATCCCAAATGTTTGCAATTTTCAATTCCTTACAACATAAATTTCAAATTTAAATTGATCATAAAAATAGAAATTTCTATCTTACCTGGGAATGTGACAATCCAGTAAGGTAGAGAAGAGTGTTTTTGGCAGCTGTTACATTGGGAAATAAGATCTGCAGTGTGAGGTTTGGCATTGGAAAGTGTTCACCTTTTTCAATCTAGAAAAAAAAGAAAAATATTTTGATGAGCACTTTCCTCATTTTGTTAGTATTTGATTGTGAGTTTTTTGCTTTCCTGTGTTTTAATTTTCTTCTATTCATTTTTACATTTCCATGGTTAGTTATGCAATAAGTGCTTTATATGGGAGAGAAGCCACTGTGTTAGTGGTGGCTCCTGCTGGTTCCTCCTCAGGTGTGCTTAGGTAATTGCTCTTGTGCTCATCCGTTCCTCTGTCCTGTTATCTCTTCAGAAGGCAACAGGGCATATCTGTAAGCAGCAGCTCTTTCTGTAAAGGCCTGCTGTGGCTGAGGATTGGGTAACTACTTAGGTGGAATTGGTGGCAGGGGAATTGGTGATATTGTCTCTGAAGTGGACAAACTTAATAAATGCTCAAGAATATTTTGAACTTTTTCCTCCTGGTTACTTATAGCTGCTTGCAAAGATGAGTTTTACATTACAAGATTGTAAATGGTATGCTCTGAAATCCAGCAGCTTTTTGACTCAGAAAACAAAGATTGGCAAATTAGATTAACAATATCTTAGACATCCACAGTAGACAAAGAAAAGGTAGCTGAGTAAAGCACTGTAGTGGCCTAAAAAATAAGAAAAAAATCCCTTTGTCATTGTTATTTAGTGAGAGTAAGAATTTTACTATATCCCATTTTTCACAGATGGAAGTTGATTTAGATTCTTTTATGCTTTTGTATAGGATCCTTGTTCAGTTTTGGATTTGACACTGGGAAACAGGATGCTCTCAAGATAACTAAATTCAGTTTTGCTGCAACTTTAGGTTGGACTTTTTGTCACAGAATCATAGCATCATGGACTGATTTAGGTTGGAAAAGACCTTAAAGATAATCTAAAGTTCCAAGCTCTTGCCATGGGTAGGGACACCATCCTTCCACTAGGAGAGGTTGCTCAAACCTGGCCTTGAACATTTCCAGGGGAGAGGCATCCTCAGCTTCTCCACTGCCTCACCACAATATCCAATCTAGACCTAACCCCCTTTCAGTTAGAAGACATTCCCTTTCGTCCTATAATTACATGTCCTTGTCAAAACTGTTTCTTCTGGTCTCCTGAATCCTCCCATTAGGTACTGGAAGGCCCCAGTGAGGTCTCCACAGGGCCTTCTCTTCTTCAGGTTGAATAGCCCTGACTGTTCCAGATTGTCCTACAGGAGTGGTGCTCCAGCCCTTTGATCATCTTTAAGGCCCTCCTCTGGACTTCAGAAGGTCCATGTCCTTATTATGGGAGTTCTGGAGCTGGGTGTAGTAGTCCAGCAGGGATCTCACAGAAGCAGAGTCCATTAAATATCTTTCCCATGTGATTTTACTTTGTAGTATCCATTGAACAAAGAAGACCCCATTCTTGGAGCATGGCATTTTGCCTATTATAAACCTGACTGGATTTTGGAAATGGCTGTTGTAACCTGCAGCAGGGGTTGTCCAAGCTCTCATTTAGCAGGGCATACTCTCTTTTCCCAGCTGAGGATAGAAGGTCTAAAACCCAGAACTACTCTGCAGGAGATGGACCTCCTAACTCACTGTATTCCAAATGCAGGAAGGAAAAAAAAACGTTTTAAGTACAAAATATGCATGTAGAGGGTTTAACATATTATATACCTGCTATTTAAGTAATTCATACCAAACAGAAAAAAAAATAAAAATTAAGCCACTACCTATGTCATACATTTAAAATTGTTTCTTACCCTATAATGTAGAGTAACTTCATCCCCGATCTGCTCTGTTGTGTTAATAGCAGTAGGGACAGTATCATTTGCTGCAATTATAACATGGTGCTCTTTGAAAACACTGTGGGTTAAGAAAAACACACAAAAAAGTAAGCAGAAAACTTCATAAAAACTCCTAGGAGTTAATAATATAGGTATTTTCATTATTACATGGATTTCAGGACTAGTCTTGCAATTAAGAGTGCACTGCTGCATCCACTGAAGTTCAACTGCTCTATTCTCTGAATAGGCCTCACTTTTTGGCATGTACATTTAGAACTTTTTGTTCAGATATAACTACAAAAAAAGGAAATATTTTTCCCAAAATTTGGTCTGATTTTGCTGTCCTTATTCTAATTGTGCTGTCCCTTATTCTGGGCATTGACATGTGAAACAGGTAGGATCCTGTAAAAGACAGAATCTAGCAAAAACAGAACACAGCCAGCATGTTTCAAATTCAGCCTTATTCCCTACTGAACAAACACAGGCTGGATGTGAACCATGAAATGCATTCAAAATAAATTTGGCTTAATTATTTACACCTGCAACCATAAAATGTTGTTTACCATTAATAAACAGAATTTTCAGGGATGGAATCTAACTGAATTCTGGCTGTTTCTGAAAGTAAAAATACTACAAGAACTGCATTAAAGTATAAGTCTGAACTTAAAAAAACCACCCAAGAACCTAAATTTAAGGCAAATTTTTGAAGATGGAAATCAGACACAACACCATGCAATATTATAGTGATCCAAATCCATCAGGAAGCTGGAAGAATTTGCTTTCTTATGTACCTGAAATGCCTTTGAATAAACACAGCAAAGCAGAGGAGCCAAGCAAAAGCTGCTGTTGTACTTGCAAACTGCAGACCAAATTTAAAAAGATAAAATAGAATTTCATCAAGTTAGGGGCAGTAACTGCACCATTATTTCATGACTTAATTTTTCACTGAAGCCTGTGCTTCCACTTTATGAGCTTTGAAGCTGTTGCCTGTAGACACTGAGTTTCAAAACCAAAACAACACTATATTCTTTGAACATTTGCAATTTACTGTGCTAGCAAGTAAAGTACAGAGAAGTGTCAATACCTTACAAATATTAATCCCACTTCATATTTTACTGGAATTGTAACATGTCCTCTGTTGTCACTCAGGGTCTCAGGTGGTTCTTCACTGTCACTGAAATAAAACAATGCATGTCACTCAGATCAGGCTGCTGCAGACACAACACAACTACTGGGCAGAAAGGGATCTTAGAAAATGATCTGGGTGTGAAATTATACTATTAATTTTCAGTTAAGTACTGTCTTCTAAAAATAAATTTAAAATATTTTTTCTAATAACTAATAATTTAAATCCTGCACCAGCCCCAGCTCATAAACATATCTTTGTTAAAAATACAGATGGCAGGTGACTGAGTTAAAACAGATCAATTAAAAGCCACACCATCCCTGGATTTTGCAGGGACAGAAAATACTGAGGGCAAATTAATTCCTTTACCCTATCAGGGAAAACTTCTCCAAGGTTTACTCTTTGAAGACCAAGCTTTTTGTTAACGGTGATTCATGCTTAAGTATGCAGTAATTCTCTAGGAGAATAAACTTTTGCTGAAGGTAAAACAATAAGAAATTATGACTCACTTGTAACTCTAAGGCTGTAGAGAGTACCAACTATTTATTTAGTTTATTTATTTAGTTTTATTTACTTGATCCACTGGTGGACTGAATACATCTGTAAAGGTGCCAACTCTACAGAAAATTTTACTGCTTGTGAGTTCAGAAGTCACTTGTGTTTTACTATGAAACACAAAACTGTGAAGCTTTAAAAAAAAAAATCAGAAGGCAAAGACTGCAACTAACCTTGTTGCATATACATGAATAGTAGCGTTTTCCAGGAGATACGATGCATTGAATTGGAATGATATTTTGAAGGAAATCTGTGTAGAGAAATACATTACACATTTTGAAAGGAAAAAAAGCCCACCTTAACAGGATTGATATAATGTACAATAAAATGTACACAATTTTGCTTTTATCTAGGGATAAAATTAATATTTTACCAGTTTTCTATGAAATTTGGAATTTGTCCCAGCCAAGAAGAAAATCCAATCTTTATCACTTATTAAACAGAAGCCTCAAATTTTCACAAAGCTCAAGAAAAAAAAAAAAATCGATGTAGTGTATTAGAAACACATGACTAAGCAGTTCTTAATTGAAAGTATTAGTTCTTAATTATAAGCAATTTATATAAACATTTTTTTTCCTTCTGATGAGGAGGAAAAAAAAGCTTCAAAGCCTGGCTATTGCAGTGGAGATGAGTTGCCTGTAGAAGGCTGCTGGAATATATCTTAAAATATAGTAGAACCTCTAGAATATCAGAAAGAAATGTTTACTATGTAAATAAAGGAGACACCACTAGGTATAAAAAAAATCTCACTGTTATAATCAGGGCAAATCTATCATAATTTGGAATTACACAAAATCTAGGAACACTGTCCCAAGTGCTCCTCCTCATATCCTGACACTTAAGGGTAATTTTATATGAAGCTAAAGTTTTCTTATTTGTTACTGTAAGGAATTTTCAGCTCAGATTTTTATCTTTCCTTTCATGTGTACAAATCTCCATTACAAAGTGGTCCACAGAAAGTTGTCCTAAATATTTATATTTAAAACAAAAGGCAGTTTTAGAAAGGAATATATTAGGGATGCTTATAAGTGAATCAGAGATTAATTCATTTCTCAATGCAAAGAAAAGTGTGGAATTTCTAAATTTAGGACTTTATAGCTACAGACAAACTAGCAAGCAAAGCATGAAATGAAAAGTGAAAAATCCAGTGAAGTTGGGAATGGAACACTGTGGGCAGAGGCACTGGACCATACACTTATTTGGCTTCAAGAAGGTAACAGCTGACTTAATCTCTACAAGTCAAGACAGAAGCTGGAACATCTGTGTGGGAGGCAGTGTAAGAAGTCTCTCTTGATCCTCCCAGTGCATGACAGAGGGGCAATCCAGAAACTGCTGGGGAAGATTATCTTATTTGCATGCAAATTGTTATTTCCCAATTCAAGATCAAGATCTAAGGATGACTTTTAGAAGCCTTAACTAAAGCTCCCTCTCCATTTCAACAGATATCAACAGGAGATACAGACATCACTGGAACTGTTCAAGATGGAGCTTGATTTTAAGTGGACTACTTGCTGAAAAGGCCTCTCATTCCCCACAGAGCAGAGGTCAGATGTTGGTGCCCGGCTTAGGCAGATCTGGGCTAGCACCTCCACATGGCACCTTATTCTGCCTTCAACCAAGGGACTACATTTTATATACAAAATAACTAAACCAGGCAAAATAAAATAGGCTTCAGGATGTGGAAAGCCTGGAGACAAACACTTCTGGCCAGGTGAGCCACTTGTGGGTCCCTTGTGTTCTGACAGTGTCAAGGATGGCCATTTGCATCCATTACATCCTCACTACCACACCTGACTGCCCAGGTACTGAATATCTGATGGTTTCCCATCTGGCTCTGTGCAGTTGATACCAAGGATAGCTTGGGAAACATGCATGGAGAGTTTTTGGGATGAACACAAAAAAACTTCAGAGGTGATATGGACTGCCTTGCCCTTGGAACAACATAGGGCCAGGAGAACTTGCATGCAGGGGGACCATTTACCTCTTCTGCAGGTTTTAGAAATGGATATCCCACTTTACAGGTAATGTTGTGATTAGATTCACAGCTATCTTTCTGTATATCCTGAAGGGAAAAAAGACAGTGAAAACATAGCCTTGTGCAAATTCCTTTTAAATTCTGACTGAGCATCACAGACCTGCTGAACACATGTACCACTGCCACTTTTCACTGTCAATATATTGTAAGAATCAAAGCTTTAGTTGAACTAGAACAAAAATATGAAGTCACAAATTCTGCAAGATAATTTTCACCTATGGACATTTATACCAATTACTTGTTATTATGCCTTTCCAATGACAGAACATTCACAATTATATGCCTACTGGATATCATGCAAATTAGTCATGGGGTCTATCAACCCCTAATCAACGTATCTATAATTATACAGTTTTCAAATTTTGCAACTGTCTTCCTAATGTAGCCATAAAAGCCACATTCATACTCCATCAATTATTGCAACAGGATCAGTGACAGTGCTATGGAACCCTGACTCCTCCAAATGTGCAGCATCAGGACTGCTGACAGAAAAGAAACTGCTCTAAATGATTCCCATCTGAGGTGTATTCATATCATATCTGCTGAGGCAGGAAGGAAAACAGCCACTTTCGGAAAGGCTCTCTGAGGTAGGGTAGACACAAGCACTGATATATCCTATTCTACCATGACAGTGTTTTTTTCTATACATGTGCAGAAGGAAAATTCTAGAGTCTCAAGAGTTCTACTGATAAAGAACAAGGATTTCTGGCTCTGCAGGTGTACAGATGATTCATAATGCTGAAGTTTGTCTAAGAGGCAGGCACTTCTTCTTAGTGAAATTGTGAAATTTTCCACTGTGAAATTTGCATCTGTATTTTATGGACAAGGCTAGGCAAAAGTCCACTCATGTCCAAATAAATACACTCCTTTAGAGGCATAAGCAAGAAGAGCAGCCTGGGGAATCTTTCAAACAACAGAAATGATGCCCAAGCAGTCAAACTAAGGTTTAATAAAAAGGCTTCCTCATATCCTTCTAGCATTATATATTAGGATAATGATGATACTGTGAAAAAAAAATCCTACCTCAATGCCAGCAAAAATAATATTTGGAGAATACTGAACCAAAACTCTGGTATTATAGGCACTGTCTTTTTTGTTCCTCACAGAGAGCTGGATGGTGAACTTATCATTGCGGGACTTTACTATGAATGGAGAAGAGCTGTAAAAAAAAAGTAAGAATGTTGGACGTCTTAACAATTGAATCTGTTTTTAACATAAAGAGAAATTTCTTTCAGTCTCCAGACTACCCTAGTTAGCATTTCTGAATTAGAGTTTCTGAATTAGAAAGGAAGCCCCAACAGAATTTATAATTCTGTGATCAGAATTATAATCTTATATTATTTTCTTTTTATAATAGAAACTTTTTACAGATATCAAGTAATACATTAAACCCGGTGTAGTTACCTGTCTCCAGCTATGCTTGCTTTTACACTCAGAACAAGATCTGAAATGCATTTATTTTTGGCTCCACAATCTTTTGTAAAAGGAATCTGCAAAAATAATACGTTTATTCCTAATTTTATCACATTATCAAATCCTTGCAGTTTTAATGCATTATCTAACAGTATGTAAGACCTTTGGTTTAATAATTTAAAAAGTCCTCTCTAATATTAAGCAGTTAAACATGCCAATATCTTGTAAAATTCATGGGCAAAACATAAGCTTTCTCATCACTCCCATCCTAATGATTCATCTAGATTCGGAAAAGAGGCATTAATGGAAGTATGAATAATGGCAGTCACCACCAAGGTAAATGGATAACCTCCTCTGCTCCATCTACCTAAAACCTGACAATAAAATTGTTGGCAACTCTCTTCTGTCTTCAGTCAGCTTTAGACAGCTTTGAAACCCCAGAATGGTTCACAAGCACATTGGATGAAGCTTTTCATTCTTGAATACTCATTTGGAAGAAAAAGTTCCTGGACAGGCTCAGTGACTTCCCCTCTCTAGCCAATCTGTGACAATAGTTTCAGCTCTTGTGTGGGCTATGATTTTTACCTTAAATATACTGGTTATTGATACAGAATCTTTCTGACTTACATATTCTGCTATTGAATTTGGCAAGTTGCTATCAAGAACAGGTCCACTCTCTGGATCAGAAAAATTGAATTCCAGCAAAACCTTTATGGAATCCTGAAAATCAGGTTTATCCTAGAACATAAGGAAAACAAAACTGCTGTTATTGAAATTCACTTTAGTATCTAAGGAGGTTAAAAAGACCCAAAAAGTGCTGAGATAAAATATATTTCTGTCACACTGTTGCCATTCTTGCTAGAGAAGCATCTGAATGTTTGCAGTTGATGATGAAGGCATTACTTATAAATATTTACTAAGGTTTTTGTGTGTCTTTTCACAAAATTTCACATAGCCTGAGCATGTCCCACAGTATTTCATTAAAGAATATCTCAACTGTTGACTCACAGATTTCTCTTCTAGTCTTGCTCAAAGGATCAGTAAGATAAGCATCAGCAGTATCACCTGTTGTGAAGTCAAACTTAGGCCTGCTGTTTGGTGAAGAAAATTCTGGGTATCATTTACCATTAGTTTTGCATTAAGATACAACTGTGAAGTCACTAAACATTTTAAATGTGGGCAGCTTATACTATGTAACTCCATTCACCCCACACATCAGCTACAATCTGGGCAAGTCCATACTCACAGTTGCTAATGATGCTACTGTTTCACAGTGAATAAATACTCTCTATTCCAAACCTAAAAGTTTATTTACTGTATTTTATTAGGAAGAATTGCACCAATATGCCAACTGATATTCTCTCACATGCTCCTGCTGAGTTTTGAGTGCACCTAAACTGCTAACCACGACAACTGCTTGGTTCCACCAAGTGAGGTAGGGTTTTCCTTTAGCTACATCTCTTCCACAGAGATTTAGCTAAAAGGACTGTACATTTAAATTAACTGTTAATACATGTGTAAATAAATAACTCGAAGTTTTAAGCAAATTTTATGTACACTGGAGATTAATTCTGAACACAGATTTTTTTTTTTTTTTGTCCAATATGCAATTAATGGAATACATACTTGGGTTATTCTAGTGTCAACATGAGAAAAATACTTTAAATGATTTACTTGCCAACATGTAGAAGTTATGTTTTGTACATTCTGACCCTTTGATAGTTATATTCTTTTGCATTTTCCTCTCATGGGTTTCTGTGAACAAGCTTCGAGATATCTGTCTTTGTGCATCAAGGGTAATCCAATATTGCAGACCTGCAAAGGAGGTTGAGATCAATATTATGAAGCATATTACAAAGCACTTTGCCTCTACACATTCTTTTTTCCCCAAATATTTTAGATGCACTTTGAATTTAGAAAAGTTGAATTCCATTTTTAAATTAATAAATGCATGCGAGCATAAGAGTTTTATAGCTTAAAACTTCCATAGCTTAGTGCTTATCTACTTACTGGATTCAAATACATCTTCTTTTGACTTTAGTCTGGTCTTAAAACAAATTGTGGCGTCTATGCATATTGTTTTTCTTATATTTATCTGACAATTTTGTTGTTGAATATTGATGCTTTTAGGTACAAATTGCATGGAAACATTTACTTCAGCCACATCACGAGACCTTAAAAAAACCACAAAGAAAGTGCTTGGAAATAAGAGCAGCAACTTTTTCAAACTTAAGAATGAACTTACAAAATATGCAGCATTCAGCATTCAGATACAGCCATAGAATCACAGATTCATGTAATCGTTTAGGTTGGAAAAGACCTTAAGATCATTTGAGTCCAACTGTCAGAAAGCTTACAGCTAAAAAGAAAAAATTCCTTAATGATCTTTGGAAAATAAAAGAAGCATAAAATCTACAATTGCAGTGAGATTCCTGTGGCACATGTTGATGGCACCATGCTGCAGTATAGTAGGAGACACAGTGTTGACCATGCTGTGCCAATTAAGAGGCCATCTATTATTTCATGTTTTCTGTCTTGGCTGTGTGATGATATAAAAACAACTGGCAGTTGCAATGCACTTCTCTAGCACATTTTCAGTCTGCATTTGCCTTTCTCCATTTAGGCAGATTACTGCATGCCTGTTATCTGCCATCACAGAAAGAACCCATCATACATAAAAACAAAAAGTGAGCAACAAAAAGAGAAGGCAAAATAATGTTCTCAGCAGCCAAAACCTACAAAGCACTAGAGTATTTTTTAAAGCTCAACTGTCACTCAGGAGGGGAAGCCTCTGAAGAACTGGGGACAAGAGCAACATGATGGTCTAGAAGAATAATTAACTATATATCCTATAGCTAGTACCAGTAAGACGAATTACTGAGGAAAGCCACAGATTTCTCCACAGTGCTGCGCTTGTTTCAGAAAAGATACCAGGTGAAATATTTCCAAAACTATTTAAGCAACTATGTAAAGCCAAATGTATTTTAAAAGAGACTGAAGGCCCAGAGCTATCACTGAAAGTATCACAGATAAAGATAATATTATACATAAGGTGGAGGATAGCAAGCCATCTCCTAGGTTGTGAGAAGACAAGCAGGCTAGTATTTGCCCCCAGTTTGTTTCACTTTAAATGTCCTTTGCCCCTGCATGCATTCCTGTCTCATCTCTTGGTCTGATTCAGTTCCCTTTTGGCCATGAGATGCAGCATGTCAGTGTACTAAACCAGCAAAAAATTTAGCTGGCAAAATAACTTTCTTCAAAATTGTGGTCTCAACAATGCAGTGAAGGGCATCACACTGTGTTTACACATGGAACATTTAGAAAGAAACTACTAGGTGAAGTTCAGAAGAAGCTGGGACCTTGAGAATGGCAGCAAGCCTTGACAAACTTGATCACCTAACAGGTGAGTTAGGTGGAACAGCAGGACAGGGAAAGCAAGGAGCTTGGTTAGCAATTTCCTTACCAGAGACAGAAATAGTTTCAGTTGTGCTTTAGAAATGAGGGATTTAATGTCACATCGTTCATTTGTCTTTTCCCTTAAAAATTATATTGCTCACTACTAGATCTGAATCATACTCTTATGTAAAAAAAATAATTGACTGTTAAGCACAAGGCTTAGTTTAATTTTACAGATTTTCTGTAGGGAATCAAACTGCAGTTTTCCTATTAAGAAATAAAATCCGTTTTCTTACTGGCCCCTTTACATTTGAACCTCTTCTTGATATTGTTAATAAAATAATATGCAATATACTGTGAAAAAGAGAGAAATTCAGTTTTTTTCCTATTTTACCAAGTACCACAAGTAGAATCAGTTTCTCTTTTGAAGGTGGCCAAGAAGGACAAGTTCTTCATTCTAGCCTAGCAAGATTTCTAAAACATTCCTGTATTTATAAGCATATACATAAAGTTTTATGCTCATTAGTCTAGAGAGATGTGCAAAGATGAATATTTGCAGTCAGCATCAGAACATGAGATGAATTCATAACCTCACAAAGTCCAAACAGTCATGAATGCAAGTTACGCTGGTATTCAAGTAGAAGTTTTTTTGTCCTGACAGTTGCTGTGAGTCTCCATACCAGAAGAGGGCAGCCCCACCAAGGCCTCCGATGGTAACATCGATCAGCCCGTCATCGTTTAAATCCATTTCTCCGTGCACAGACTGGCCAAAAAATTTCACTTTTTCCCCGTCTCCACCTGATGCAATACGCTGTGAAATGTGTAAAGAGGTTAACACAGTGCTCTTTGAAAGGTTTTATAACAGTCAAGATGCATTTGATGAAGTGAGATGAGTTTTAGGCTCTTTAACTATGCTAAATTTTCATTACAATACTCCTAAAACAGTTACCATGGTGATGAATACACTATAAATTTTCAGATTGCAAAATATCTGCTTTTCCGGCTGTTCAAAGCATGTCAGAAGGTTTCTAATAAAAGCACGTGAGTATATTCTTTAACAATATTAAGACTCAGATTCAGTTAAATCAGAATGAGTTTTGTAGTATAAACCAGTTCAAAAAAGAAGCTGCTACAACTGGTCAAGTCACAGTCTTATCCTATGTTGGGAAGACAGGTTTATAAACATAACACATGTTAGAGCAGCTGGCAACCTGCGGAGTTTTACTCCATACCTGTGAATATTTTTTACTGATTGCTTTGCCACGGCCATGGTAAATATACACAGCTCCCCGATGGTCATCCTCCAAGGGAGAGCCAATCACAATGTCATTGTACCCGTCCAGGTTGAGGTCCTTCACTGCAGCAATCGCAGTCCCGAAGCGTGCACCGCAGGGCTCGTTCTTAAGAACTTTGCAGGTGTCCTGTTTTAATGCTGAGCAGCACGTTTGCTTTATGGGTTCAAGACTCATCTGATATTCAAACTTTGTCTGTGGAAGAACAGATTTAGAGTTTGTGAATTTCCACCAACATTTCAGCAATGCAGACTTTTAAGAGCTCCCGTCCAGAAGACAAATGGATGAATTAATCAGAACAATTACAAACTATTCCTAGTGATTACATGCACTGTAGAAACTGTGATCCTAAAACTCTAATTCAAGCGCTCTTTCTGAGCAGCATGTGGCAATAACATTCTTTCGCCTTCTCTTTCTGCCTCTAGATGCTTCTGCATATTTCTCAAAATTAGAGGTTCAAAGGAAAGCACAGTATCATAACAATATTTGGATGCTATTATAAGTAAATAACTTCATTCTTTAGGCAGTGTAAGGAGTTTTTCTAAAGGCATTCTCTTAATCTGAGAAGTTAGCCAAGTTTCTAATGAAACACAGATGGCAATACTGTTATTCCAGAACAAAAGATAGCATTTCCTTTACACAGACTGAATTTTGCCCCCAGTAGACATATACACTGTGTCCTAAATACATATTCTGATTCAGTGTGTATTCTGGACCAAAACTACACAGATACTAAAGCATGTAATCAATCTTTCCCATGAATTCTGTGTAAGAAATAAGCATTAGCAAGCAGTTACTGCATCTCCTTTATTTGGAGCTGGATAACAGTATACCCAGGAAAAAACAGATTTCAAGCCCATGCTACTGGAGGACCTGGAATACTTGTTTTCTCACCAATCCTATTCACCAGCAATTTGTTGTCGGCAACAGGAATGTAGAGACTGTAAGAATTCCTTTTCAAAAACATCCAGTCTCTCCAGGTTCTTCTCTTGAAATAAGATTTAGGAAATCATCATTGCTAAGACTTATTCTGTAATTGTTATAACAGTACATGAGGGAAAGGAAGGGGAAGTTTCAGGGAAATTTCAGGGAAGTTTCAGGGAAGAGAAGTTTCAGGAAGTTTCAGGAAGGAAGTTTCAGGAAGTTTCAGGAAGTTTCAGGGAAGTTTCAGGGAAGTTTCAGGAAGGGAAGTTTCAGGGAAGTTTCAGGGAAGTTTCAGGGAAGTTTCAGGGAAGTTTCAGGAAGTTTCAGGAAGTTTCAGGAAGTTTCAGGAAGGGGAAGGGAAGGGAAGGAAGGAAGGGAAGGGAAGGGAAGGGAAGGAAAGGGAAGGGAAGGAAGGAAGGAAGGGAAGGGAAGGGAAGGGAAGTTTCAGGAAGGGAAGTTTCAGGAAGGGAAGTTTCAAGGGAAGGGAAGTTTCAGGAAGGGAAGGGAAGTTTCAGGGAAGGAAGTTTCAGGAAGGGAAGGGAAGTTTCAGGGGAAGGGAAGTTTCAGGGAAGTTTCAGGAAGGGAAGTTTCAGGGAAGGGAAGGGAAGGGAAGGAAGGAAGTTTCAGGGAAGTTTTTCAGGAAGTTTCAGGGAAGTTTCAGGAAGTTTCAGGGAAGTTTCAGGAAGTTTTCAGGAAGTTTCAAGGAAGTTTCAGGGGAAGTTTCAGGGAAGGAAGTTTCAGGAAGGGAAGGGGGCTGGAAGGGAAGGAAGGGAAGGGAAGGGAAGGGAGGGAAGGGAAGGAAGGGGAAGGAAGGAAGGGAAGGGAAGGAAGGAAGGGAAGGGAAGGGAAGGGAAGGGAAGGAAGGGAAGGGAAGGGAAGGGAAGTTTCAGGAAAGTTTCAGGAAGGGAAGTTTTAGGGAAGGGAAGTTTCAGGAAGTTTCAGGGAAGTTTCAGGAAGTTTCAGGAAGTTTCAGGGAAGTTTCAGGGAAGTTTCAGGGAAGTTTCAGGAAGTTTCAGGAAGTTTCAGGGAAGGGAAGGAAGGAAGGAAGGGAAGGGGAAGGGAAGGGAAGGGAAAGGGAAGGAAGGGAAGGGAAGGGGAAGGGAAGGGAAGGAAGGGAAGGGAAGGGAAGGGAAAAGGGAAGGGAAGGGAAGGAAGGGAAGGAAGGAAGGGAAGGGGAAGGGAAGTTTCAGGGAGGAGTTTCAGGGGAAGGGAAGGAAGGGAAGTTTCAGGAAGGAAGTTTCAGGGAAGGGAAGGAAGGGAAGTTTCAGGGAAGGAAGTTTCAGGAAGTTTCAGGAAGTTTCAGGGAAGGGAAGGAAGGGAAGGAAGGGAAGGGAAGGGAAGGAAGGGAAGGGAAGGGGGAAGGAAGGGAAGGAAGGAAGGGAAGGGAAGGGAAGGAAGGGAAGGGAAGGAAGGAAGGGAAGGGAAGGAAGGGAAGGGAAGGGAAGGGAAGGGAAGGAAGGGAAGGAAGGAAGAAGTATGCACAGATATTGGAAGAAGACTTTGGAAGAAGAGATGTAGCAAAATAATAAAGTGAGTGCATCTGGTATAATCCCCAATCAAGTTAGACTTTCAAGAGCTGTTGGCTGTATGGGGTATGTAGGTTGCTAAGCAAATCACAAGGGTACTGAAATCAAACTTTTAGGTGGATGAGCCCTAACCATGAAAGAAAAAAAAGTGGTAGAAAAGTAGTTCTATAAATTTGTATCTATGCCAAACTTCAGTTTATAGGATATAGTACTTATTTACATAATATACTCCATTCTCAAATGAGTTTGAGAATGAAGTTTAAAATTAGTTGCATTATAATCTCAGTTGTCAAAACCATTTTCCTTTATTTTCAACAGGTCATCTTCCCCAGTGCAAATTACTCTATTTCTTTTAAATAAGGATAAGAAGGCAGTAAAGAGAATGCTCTATTCCTGTTCAATAAAAATCATCACACCTTACCTTTTCAGACTATAAACATAAACCTTCCCTTGCTCCTCCTTCTCAGTTCCCATATACATAGGAGCTCCAACAAGAAGAAGGTCTGTAAATGAGTCCCTATCGATGTCAACTGTGGTAATAACACCCCAAAGTATGAACCAATCTGTAGGAAAACATAAAGTATACATCAGAGACAGAGTCAGCAACATCATGCTGCATTTCCTTTTCGAGACCAACTTCTTGCTCACAACTATGACAAATATTAACCACCAGGCAGAATTTTCTCTACTAGCTAGATTTTTTTTTGGTCTGTCTTTGAAGCTTGTTTTCCAGTTTTAGCATTTGTTGTCTGATTTTCTTATTAACAACTTGGGTCATTCAGCTTGCAACTCTTCTGAGTTTGAAAGTATAAATGGATGCTTTTTACCACACTGTGGAGAGCAGGACCTCTTAAGACAGTACTGGCACAGGAGTGTCTTGGGAAGCTTAGTTTTCTCCAAAAACAAGTAAAAAGCGGACAAAAGCTCTGAGACAGCCCAATGCAGACATTTGCCAAAATTCTTAAGCTATTATTTTCAGAGGAACAAAATTTACATGAAGAGATGGATACATTCATGAGCTGGGTACAAACTGTAGGATCTATCTCATTACATTCACTTCACAGATAAGTAAGATACCCTGTATTTCCTTTAAACTTAACAGGAGAAGCAGCCTCTTCTAATCCAAAGATACATCTCCTCTCACAGACATGTTAAGTGTTCAGATGTCTCAAACCTTAAAATCACAGAATGGGTCAGGCTGGAAGGCCTCCACAGAGTCATCTGTCCAACCTTCCTGCTGGCTCATTATCCTGAGCACACGACAGGATCAGGTCCAGATGATTCTGAACATTCCAGGAGGGAGACTCAAAACCTCTCTGACAATCCATTCCAGACCATGGTCAGTAAAGCATTTCTTCCCCCCATGTT